>JAMXBD010000629.1:0-600000 GCA_024138025.1 Combretum micranthum | reverse complement strand
AGAACATATAACCATTTAGGAAAAGCTATGTTTTCCAAACTACTAGAGTAAAATTTTGGAATTACCTTTATTTAAGAAATGGAGTTAAAAGAAGGAGATGCTCACTTATAGTAAAATAAGAAATTTTCTTAACAAAACTAAATTCCTTACAAGTCTTAAGCTTATCTCACTTTCAAGACATATTGTTATACAAGATCATTGTTGAGACAACACCACTAAATTCATACATATGGTTTGAGTATATATATATATGTGTGTATTCAAAGGATTTTTTTTTTCAATCATACATATATATCTATATTTTGTACAAAAGTTTTTGAATGAAGAAAGTTTGAAAACTCTAGTTTTGATTTTCGTATCAAATCTGTTCGTTACTATTCTGAGACCCAAATAACTTCTTTTGATAAAAATAACCTCAGAAATAGATAGATCTTTTTGAGTAGATAGAATTCGGTATATAATACGCGAAATTCCGAGTTAAAATGAGCAAGTTATAGCCATTTTAAGTTGGAATCTCCATTTCATACGATTTTTATGAATTCTCTAAGGAATTATAGAATTTGAATAGATCTTGGATGAAATACTCATGATGGGTATTTCGTTTGTTTAGGTGTCGAGAATCACGATCTTGTCTTCCCCGAGGATTACTTCGACTCCTAGATCGCTATGGACAAGTGAGTTTCCTTTACTGTAAGGCCCCTAGATTTTTCGATAATATTAGCAAACCCTAAGAACCGGAAGTTGAAACGAAACCCTAAAGTTAACCTAGTTATATGATTAGTCTAGTGAATCTAGATCCGGCAATCCCGTGTTCTTAAACCCTAGAAAACGAAATTGAAATAATTGTGGAAATGGTTCGTAATAATATAGGAAGCCTAAAAATATCAGATTCGAATTTTTCTAGTGTCCTTCGGATCCGATCGGGATCAGTTTTCGAAAACCGTGCCCCGGAGCACCGGATAGCAAAAATATTCCGAACACCAATAGATTCGTAAAAATATAAGGTTTTCAAAAATATCAGTTTTAGAATTTTTCGGTATCTAAAAATAACAGATATAGGCCTTTTACGCGTATTTTCTTTACTACCGGTATTTTAATTGTCTAGTCTACTATTCATAGTACTTTTCTACTATTCATTACTATTCACCTATCTCTACTTTTTCTTACACTCTACTTACTATACCTTACAATTTACCTTCCCCATACAACTTTAATCACATCACACTTACACATTACTTCTTTTAATACAAAACAAACAAAAATAATTATTTCTCCCCCTACATGCCAAAACCGGCGCCCCTGCCCCCTTCCATCAATTTTATTTTCAATTTCAATTAATTTAATCACACAAATTTCCACTCCAAAAATCTATAAATACCCCCTTCCTCTTCCATTCTTTCACACAACAAAAATTCATACTAAAACTCTCCCAAAATCACTCCACAAAATTCCTCTCCCAACATCTCTCTCAAGTTCTCTCTTTTCCTTAGAAAATCCATTCCCACATAATACTACAACCCATTCTTTTCTTCTTCAACCAACACATAAACTTTAGGTAAAAGTTCTCTATTCTCATCTCATGTTCATATAACTTAACATGAGTTTAGTGTATGTTTCTTAGACTCATTGAGTTAAAGAAGCAACAATTTATTCATGTTTTGTTTTTGTTCATGTTCTTATTTTCTTTATGTTACTATTATGTTATTATTGTTTCTAACCTAACTTATATAAGTATTATGTATATGTATATATATTTATTTAGAGCATATAAGCTCACTTGTTATTTATTTATTTTCAAGTCTTGCAATTTATTTATTTACTTGTTTTATGCAATATTAAGACTAGTCTTTCTAGTCTTAGACTTGTCCATATCAAGTCAAAACAATTTTATTTCTTTGCTTTTCTTTTCTTTGAGGACTAGTCCATTCTTAGTCCCGGGATACCTTGATGAAGCTAAGGTTCCCAATACTTGACTTTACTTTTATGCTCTTATTTATTTATTTATGTTGTTTTTATATTTTTCATGTTACATATTCTCATTCATGCATGAATATGTTGTTATTGTCTCAATCATAATAGAAATGAGTTTTCTTAAAATAAGAATAAGAACTCTTTTTAAATATAAATTTTGTCACATAAGAAGTTATTTTCCTTAAAGGTTTGAAATTTATCTTAAACAAATATTTTCTAAAGATAGTAACAATATATGGTTTTTACCAAGAAATACATAAAGTAAAGTTAATATAAATTTCTTTTCAAATAAATAAGAAAGTTTCTTTAGACTTAAACAAAGGATTTCTTAGATTCAATTGTCAAAGTTTTCCACCAACACTAAAGTCTAAGATAAGTTTTTCAAAAATAACTTATAAGATGATTTCTTTTAAAAGTGGAACTAACCATAAAGTATTTAGAAAGACTTTGTTTTCCAAAACGCTAGAAATAAATTTATGGAAATCTTGAAAGATTAAAATAACTTTTGAAGGAATGGAGTTAAAAGGAGGAAATACTCATTTATGATAACTTAGGAAATTTTTCAAAAATAAAATTCTTTTCAAGCCTTAAGCTTATCTCACTTTCAAGACATTGTTTTACAAAACCATTGTTGAGACAACACCAAATTCATGCATATAGTATGAGTTATACATATATACATATTCAAGGGATTTTTCAATCATACTATATATCTATATTTTTGTACAAAAGCCCTTGAGTGAAGTAAAGTTTGAAAACTCTAGTTTTGAAGTTTGGAAAATTCGTATCAAATCTGTACGCTACTATTCCGAGACCTAAATAACTTCTTTTGATGAAAATAACCTTAGAAATAGATAGATCTTTTCGAGTAGGTAGAAATCGGTATATAATATGCGAAATTCCGAGTTAAAATGAGCAAGTTATGGCCATTTTAAGTTGGGATTTCCATTCCATACGATTTTACGAATTCTTTAAGATAGAAGTATAGAACTTGAATAGATCTTGGATGAAATACTCATGTTGGGTATTTCTTTTGTTTAGGTGTCGAGGATCACGATCTTGTCTTCCCCGAGGATTACTTCGACTCCTAGAGCGCTATGGACGAGTGAGTTTCCTTTACGCTTATGTATTCGCGCATGTGCTTGTAGAATAGAGCACTAGATGTTAGGAAAAGATAAAATTGATATGCATGTGGGATATTATGGGAATTATGTATGTGATTCGTTGTGTGCGATCAATGAACGATAAGTATATCGGAACCCGATTTGTGATTGATATAAATGTTTCCATGTATGTATTGTTATGTGTGCAAATATTGTTTGATCGCTTTAAATGATTTAATGTCATATTGAAATCCCATATAATAAATTGCTCATGCATATCACTTAGAATATCATTTCGAAGTTTTGCTACTACTCCTCAGCGTGGGACCGGAAAGGTAAGCTGCCTAGCTACATCTTGAGGGTTAGGACGTACGGGGAATACGGCCTCAAGGTGTAGCCGAGCCGGATCGATCGCTTTGGGCATGGAAGGCCCGGGGACTAGTAGTACGGTTCGTTGGAACCCCAAGACGCGCGCAAACTTGAGGAGGTTGTTCGGGACCCAGTTCAAAGCATTCCCTAACCACCGATGGAGGGGTAAATCCATCAAACATACGAAACCGGATAGTCGTATGTAATGTTTGATCATATGATTGTTGCATTCATATGCTTGATTAATAAACTTGTTTGATTGTTGTTATGAGTACTATTGCGTAAGGAATATCTCACTAAGCTAGTCATGCTTATACTCCTATAGACTTTTGATATTGCAGGATTATCTTTTGCACCCGAGACCACCTTGATTTCCCGGGTAGAATCCTTATTTTGAGAAGCTTTTGGAGGCAATCTATTTTGAAGTTATAGAGTAGATTTCTTCTAAAATCTTCTAGCTTTAGTTATGTTATATTTAGAACCATGTTATTATGAATTATCGGGGGAATGCCCCTTAGAAGCTGTAAGACTTTTATTTCAATGAAATATATTAGTGTTATTTTGCATGTTCCGCTGCCAATGTCTTAAAATGCATTACTCCACCGGTCTCCCTTTGTTGTGAATGTACGCCTTGTACCGATATGGAAGCTTTCGAGTGACTGAGGTAGTCATTCTTGAGTTTTAATATTGTGTACGGCGGGCTGTCACGTTTAGGGTACCCCTGGGGCGTGACATTTACGCTTATGTATTCGCGCGCATGTGCTTGTAGAATGGAGCACTAGATGTTAGGAAAATATAAAATTGATATGCATGTGGGATATCATGGGAATTATGTATGTGAATCGTTGTGTGTGATCAATGAACAATAAGTATATTGGAACCCGATTTGTAATTGATATAAATGTTTCCATGTATGAATTGTTATGGGTGCAAATATTGTTTGATCGCTTTAAAATGATTTAATGTCATATTTAAATACCCATATAATAAATTGATCATGCATATCACTTAGAATATCATTTTCGAAGTTTGCTACTACTCTCCTCAGCGTAGGATCGGAAAGGTAAGCTGCCTAGCTACATCTTGAGGGTTAGGATATTCGGGGAATACGGCCTCAAGGTGTAGCCAAGCCGGATCGATCGCTTTAGGTTTAGAAAGCCCAGGGACTAGTAGTACGGTTCGTCAGAACCCAAGATGCGTGCAAACTTTAAGAAGGTTGGTCGAGACCCAGTTCAAAGCATTTCCCAACCACCGATGGAGGGGTAAATCCATCACACATACGAAACCGGATAGTCATATGTACTGTTTGAGCATATGGTTGTTGCATTCATATACTTGTTTAATAAACTTGGTTGATTGCTTGTTATGATACTTTTGTGTAAGGATATCTCACTAAGCAAGTCATGTATATACTCCTATAAACTTTTGACTTTGCAGGATTATCTTTTTGCACTCGAGACCATCTTAACACCCGGTAGAATCTTTATTTTGAGAAGGCTTTTGGAGGAATTCTATTTTGTAGTCTTAGAGTAGATTTCTTCTAAAAACTTCTAGCTCTTGTTTGTTTATCTTAGTAAGACCATGTTATTATGAAATTATCGGGGGAATACCCTTAGAAGTTGTAAGACTTTTATTTCAATAAAATATATATTAAGTGTTATTTTGCATGTTCCACTGCCAATGTCTTAAAATGCATTACTCCACCGGTCTCTCTTTGTTGTGATTGTATGCCTTATACCGATATGGAATCTTTCGAGTGACTGGGGTAGTCATTCTTAAGTTTTAATATTGTGTACGGTGGGCTGTCACGTTTAGGGTACCTGCTGGGGCGTGACATATACGGTTGGGGAACTGTTATCGCCTATTTTAACTATAAGGGTGATAGCGGATCCTTACATTATGCAAAAGAAGCAATTTGAAGACTTAAATTTTTCTTATGCCATACAATTGGATGTTCATGATCTTATTACGAATATATTTTGGGTTAATAGTCGAATGAAAACTTATTTGGATTTCTTTGGTGATGTTGTTTGTTTTGATACGGCACACAAAAAATGTAAGGATGGTAGACCACTTGCATTGTTTGTTGGTGTAGACCACCACAAACAAAGTATCATATTTGGGGTTGCATTTTTATATGATGAGTTGGTTGATACATTCAAGTGGTTATTCGATGCCTTTGTTAAAGTAATATCTGGTAAAAAACCAAAAACAATCATCACTGATGAAGCCCCTGCAATGGTAAAAGCATTAGTAGAAGTTTGGCCAGAAACTAGACATCGGTTATGTGTATGGCATTGTACCAAAACGCTGCAAAGCACCTAAGTCATGTTTGAAAAATGTAGTACATTTGCTAAAGATTTTAGCACATGTATATATGAGTACGATATAGAAGAGGATTTCATTAAAGCATGACATGAGATGCTTAAAAAATATGATCTTTATGAAAATAGATGGTTGCAGAAACAATTTGAAATACGAGATAAATGGGCATTAGTGTATGGTCGCACGACATTTTGTGCTGATATGAGTTCCACTCAAAGAAGTGAAAGCATAAACAATCAGATCAAGAAATATATTGACTATAGTTTTAAACTTTTACAATTCTTTCAACATTTTGAAAGATTGGTAGATGATAGACGTTATGAAGTGCTGAAAGCAGATTTCAAAGCTAGTTAAAGTACTCCCTACATGCCAAATAGTGTAGAAATCTTGAAACATGCTGCAGAAGTGTACACTCCAATAATATTTAAGATATTTCATGATGAGTTATGGCAGACATGGGATTGTGGCAGACATGGGATTGTGAAGTATGCACTCTTGAGCAGATTGGATCAATAATTAAATATAAAGTCACTCCTCTAAGAAGATCCCATCATCATATCACTCATTTTGACTCAAATAATCTTCGGGTTGATTGTAGTTGTAATAAATTCGAGTTTTTAGGAATTTTTTTCTCACGTGCTCTAAAAGCTTTATTGTTTCAAAATATCAAGTGTGTGCCTAAAGAATACATTCTAAGGAGATAGACGAATGATGCAAAGAGTAGGACTATGATTGAATATGATGCACATGACGTGAAAGGTTCGAAGTCAAATATTAGAGAACGTTATAAGATTATAACTAGATTATTTGCTTATTTAGTAGCAAAAGCTTCCTTAGCAGATGAATCTCTTAAGATAGCAATTGAAGGTTATCATAATATTATGAGAAAAATTGAGGAAAGTATGAAAGGTTTATCATTTCAACAAACCCATCAAGGAGGGGTATGCGATAAAGAAATCAATTTAGGCTATAAGGTAAAAGGAATAAAACCAAAAATAAGAGTTAAAGGTAGCACATCCACAAGAAAGAAAAGTGGCCTAGAAAAAGCCACTAAAAGGGAGCGATCAACACGTACACCAATATGTAAGTTAAGTAATTATTATTATTATAGCATAACTCCATGTATATTATTCTAATATTAATTTTGCCACAATAGCAGAAGTTTGTTGCTACTACACTTGAGTCAATTACGGATTCTCCA
Source organism: Combretum micranthum (assembly GCA_024138025.1). NCBI lineage: Eukaryota > Viridiplantae > Streptophyta > Magnoliopsida > Myrtales > Combretaceae > Combretum > Combretum micranthum. The sequence continues at coordinate 593,031 of JAMXBD010000629.1, read as the reverse complement.
AATGTATTCACACAAGGATCAAATCTAGAAGCATGTAGTAATGTAATAAGCTTATTTTTAAACTTTATTATATTTCTTGCAAATTTCTTATGCTTATCTTTATCGTCAAATAATTTATTCAATGTTTATAGTTTCAGGCTCCTTCAACAAATGAAAGTAGCGCATTATCTTATCATATTCCGATAACTTATTTTCAATATGTAAATGTTTACTAACACTTTGATATATTTGATTGTTATCTATATAATTTTTATTGAGCGTTTTTTTTTTTTTTATAATGATACTATAGGAAATTGACAACTTCTTATATAACTTCTCCACAAATATAAGTTATTCAAATCAATTACCTTTAACATCTTACTCGTTGAATGTAAGTTATTGTCACTACACATGGATACAGGTACAATTATATTTATATATTTAATAAGGGAAAAATTAATAATGAATTCACTTTTTGAAATGTTGGGAGCATTGAAGTTTTAGTTCTTTAATCACAAGAATGGATGGAACTAGTTTAAATAATATATCCAATATCACAGGTAATGTTTTTCATTTTTTTTAACAAATAAAATAGAGTATAAAAAATTATTTAGCTTATTTTATTAAATTATTTTATATTTTGCATATCCAGGTTCAATGACAAGTTTTAATCCTTTAATGCAAGAATGGATGGAACTAGCTTAAATAATACATCAAATATCGCAAGTAATATTTTTCACTCTTTTTTCTTAACAAATAAAAAAAAAAGTGTCAATAGTTGTTTACCTAATTTTATTAATTTAGTTATTTATTTTGCACATACAGGCTCAAGGAGTGAGAAGTAGCAACTAAAATGATGGATCATCTGACAATGGAATGATGCCTCAAAACCATAGTTGTAACTTCAATTGAAGTTTTTCATTTTGTTATTTTCCTTAAAGCATTATTACTTTTCTTCTTGGGATAATGTTTAGTCCTAGTTATGAGTACTAATTTCATATCTTAGTGATAATTTATGTTTTGAGGTTTTAAAGCAAATTATTAGAATAAGTTTTCATTAATTATGAAAATTGATTAATTAAATATAACAAGAAATATGAATTTATAAGAAAAATAATTATGAAATGGAAAAGAAAAATCTTTCAAATTATTGGAAACTCTATTATTGGAATTTACTAGAAGCTAGAGTATATATATTTTTATATTGAAACATAAGTAAACATATGGATACTCAACCATAAAACTTTGTGCATATTTTAAATTGCAAGTATACACACACACACACATATATATATAAAGATTTGTTTGAAAACCTATGAAAAATGTGTGGTAAGATATTTATTTTAGTATGATATGTATGCAATAGATATGATTATATAAATTTGAATTTATCATGTTATCAATTGAATTGGTGTGATACCCCGATTTTCATAGAATACAAGAATTAAACCTAAAAAAATATAAGAATGTTTATATCGACTAAGTAAGATAATAGTTAGAATTGAATAAATAAGTGAAAAGGAAAAACGATATTAAGAATATGATACTCCTAAAAATCAGAAGAAATTATCAAATATTAGAAAATTAATATAAGAATTTAAAACCCAAATAAAAATAAATGAATAAAACTCCTTGACTAAATAAATAATAATAAAGGTAAATAGTAAATAATCAAGGTTAATAGTAAAGGGTAAAATAAATAGTAAATAGTAAATTATGAAATAGTAAATTATAATTAAGTAATTAGTAAGAATAAAAAGTAAATTAAGGTAAATTAGATGTAGTCAAATCAATGAATAGTGCAAATTTTGGCTCAATTTATCAAATAAAACCAAAATTAAAGTAGTAAAAAGACTAAAATACCCTTAAATTAACCTAAATATATCTAAATTCCCCTATAAAACACCAAAAGTGGGAGACAAAGATTATCAAGCCCCTAAAAATATCATAATCATTCTGAAAAATCATAACTCTAAATTTTGAAAAAATTGAAGGAAATTTCTCAAAAAACAATAAATTTACTTAAAAAGGAGCAAGTTAACTAAACAACTACCAAATTGAGACATAAACATCAATCAAAACTCTACAAAAATCAGGAAAAATTGGGAAATTTCGTGAAAACAGATGGCATATTTTTTTTACATCAAAATAAATTTAGAAAAATGTATGCATGCATGCAAATTAGGTGTCAAAATTAGGAAAATTACTTAACATTTGTCAAAAATCATTGTACCATCCAATATGAACGTGTAAAATGTATGGATTAAATGGTAATTTTTGTATGGAAAAAAATTGACACCTAGTAATTTTTACCGAATTTACAAACTCTGCAATTTCGCTATAAATACCACCTAGAACTTGTATAATTCACCAACCCACATCCGAAATCATAAAATCATCAAATTTGGAAGTTAGGAGTGTAAAATTAGGAGAAGTCTGTCCGACAACCTTAGAGGAAGCAAATCTACCGTCTTGAGGTGGCGCCAGTGAAGTTTAGCCGATCTCCGACGAAGATTACTTGCAATATCAAAACTTATTCGTTTGGCTCCAAAATTTTACAGTAAGTACATATAATATTAGTTACAACATAGAAAATTTTCAAAAATTTTCATGAAATTTTGTAATTTTAAAAATTATATGATTATAGCTGCAAATTTACTAAGAATATGGGAATCCGAATTTCTAGTATAAAATTCTAAACATTTTCCAAAATAAAAAAAAATATATTTTATTACCATGATATTCACACTGACATTATTGAACTTACAAATTTTTTCACATTTTTTTTTAATATTTACACCAATTTATAAATTATAGCTAGTAAATAAAGAAATTATGAAACTATATTATTATATTTCATAACCACCTTAAAACTTTTACTTATAAAATTCTGTACCATTAACAACATGCATATCCCAATAAAGAGATTCAAATATTTAATAATTAGTTATAAAGTTTAAATCTTAACAACTCCAAAAACTATAACTTGAATTTATAATTAAACAACTATATCATATGTTTACAATTAGGATAACTCTTTAAGTTTTGCAGTAACCATTTCATTCTATATTGAATTCTTTCAAGATCTCCTGAACAAAATTTTGACTTTTTAAATTAATTAAGTACCTAAAAGTGCTTAATTTTCAATGTTTAATAAAAGAAAATTAAGCTCATTAGTTCTATATATACCAACTTATAATATGGTGATTTTAATAATCATTTTTCCTCAATAAACTTTATAGTATAATCATACTATAACTATAATTAATCTGCATCATAAAACTAATTCATCTTTTAAAATCATTCTTGTTAGGTAATACTCCACAACAATCTATTCCACACATGAACCCATTTATGGTAAGTGGTCCAGCTTCACAGCTATTCTTAAAGATCTTTATGTCAATCATTGTGTGTGAATGGTAACCTAGAAAAAAAAATGCTTGTGATTTATTAATGTTTGTTTGTCTTGTAATGCTTGATCTGATATGATGAATTGGGTGATCATCTAAAGTAAACCAGGTATTATAAAAATTTATTCGGACCTTAATAAACGACTCGCATTACACGAGACATCAAAACATCTGTGTCCATCAAAACCGAGTTCAAGTGTGAATGGATTTTCTTCTAATCCTTTATTGAAACTAAGTGACAAGGGAGGAGGTCGCAATAAAGGTTACAAGCTATTTAAAGGATAGTCCTAAGCAGTCTTTGAGAGACAGTGGTCATTGCACATTCTGGTTTAATGGAAGATGAATTTGTGTTCAAACTCCTTGAAACCCAGATTAAAGTAGGGTCAATTTCTCTAATCTCGTGATGAACCAGTCTACATCATGTGGATGGCATAGTATTTGATCATGCATACATTTAATAAACGTGTTTGCTAAATGATTTCAAAGGTATTGTAAGTTTCCGACCACTTACTGAGCACGTGGAATTATGCTCACCACCCTACAATTTCTTTTACAGAAAATTCCGTAAGAAACAACATAGAATGCCTGGAATAATACCAGTAAGTACCAAAAACTTAATTCTAGTCTCCGTTTCTGTAAGTATCATTTAAGTGCGGCATTATTTAGTGAGCCTAGTAGTTATCTGATGTTTATGGACCATGAGTTGGTCGAACTCCATAAACCTTTGATAATTACGGTGGGAATGTACGGATTAATTTTCCGGGATGTGACAATTGGCATTATTAGAATAAGTTTATCTTGCTAAAGACAACAATTATTAGGATAATTTTTCATTAGATATTTATTATTAATCTTATAGAAATTCTCATTAATGACACGAAAATAAAATAACTCAGTGGAATCTTTTTTTTTACTTTTTATACCAACAAGGTGTTGACATAAATAAACTCACTAAAATAAAAACCATTAACAAAATTTCTCTGTTATTATATTTTCTATATAAACATATCATTTGCTTGTAATCCAAAAATAATATAATTTTTTCACATAAAGTTCTTACACATTACATAGAAAATAACGGAAACGAAGGAATGATACATATAAAAAATAATGAAAACGGAAGGATGGATACGGGAGATACAGAAATGAAGATTGAAAATTAAGGAGAGTGAGGTTTTGCCAGCTGTATATTTTACTGCAGATTTTTTCCAGACAAATCTATTAAGACAAACTAATTATCCATTAAATCCTCTAAATGAATCCATTAAGATACTTTTTAGATTTAAGCCGACAAATTCCAAATTCAACCTTTTCCATATGTTTGCTTATATGGCTTTTGATTTATTATAACATTCCAGTTCATAAGAATGATATCTAATTATCATAAACACAAAATTCTTTCACTTAAATTCAAGAGTTGACTTAATTAAATAATATAGAATCCGATGGATCACACACTCTAGTCATATTGATATCTCTTTCTTAATTAATATTGTTAAATTTAGGTTGACTTTTCAGTTCAACCCAATTAAGCATGACCCTCTTCGAAGACAGGCTAGTATAACGTGGTTCAACGCTAGTTTTATCCACTGACCCTTAATCCTTAAGCATTGACAAAGTTGATTCGACTCTTCATTTTTGGGAACATAATATGTAAATCGGTGAGAAGAGAAATTTAATCTTGTCTTTCAAGAATGGTAAGAAAACTAGTCCATCTCTTATTATTGATGTATATATCCTAGAAATAAATAGTGTGGTAGATGTCTTTTTCTGTTTTTAAAATAAGATGTTCGTGAAAGTTTAGAAACTATAGTTTTCAAGAGAATATTCTTAGAAATGGGTATGGACGAAAAATCGTATTCGCGCCAAGGAACTAGGTGATAATTAAGGTTGAGAAAAATATGTACTCCACCTCTACATTGATTTTTATTTGCCACTTGAAACGTGAGGGTATGGGCTGCATTGATGGACGTAATACTAGCCATAGGTAGGCACTAGCATTAATATCTTCACGTATGTCCAATGTCTAAATCGAGACGAAAGCATATACACGAAAGAAGAACAAATTTAACGTTAGATCAGACAAAAATTTTAACACAAGATCAACAGAATCCTTAAATTTTGGGCAGATGAGAGTGCTTACACTGATCGATTGCTGTCCCAAAACAAGCATACTGACGAAGAATAATTGCATGCACGTCTTGTAACTAATGAATGGCAGGGTTGAATACCAGCTTTCGAAACTCTCGAACCACAATGATCTTGAAATGATGGGAAAAGTGAAGAAAATGTCTTCTTTCGATTATTTACTTTTTACTTTTTGGTCAATGTAATGGTCCCAACAATTTTCCCTGAGGGGTGAACGACACCAGTGGCGTGGCTGCTATGAACGTGTTCAATCCCCATATAGAACCATAGGATATGGGGACCGAATAAATTCTCTGCCTTGCCCTGAATTTTGGAGCATTATGTGCCAGGATTGATTCATTCTAGTCTAAACAATTTGAACACGGCTCATTTAAGAAATTTAAAATTACAAATTGAATTTAGAAGTTGGTGGGATATAAGTCACGGATTCCTCGATTCTAAATTATATTTTTACCTCCTGATCATAATTTGCCCCACCTATTTCTTTTACCATGGTTAAGCTTCGAGAACCATAACTAAATGTGTTTGTATCTGCACCTGTACAATGACTTTAGACACGTATTTACAGTTTTCCTTGACATGCATGTAGGTGTTATTTTTAGGGAAGACGATCGGGTAACATAAAACACAGGTAATTATATTATATGATTACCAACTTATTCATATAAAAATTATATAAAATATATTATCAAAATGCCAACTCATGTATAAGTATAAATGCATATAGTACATACTGTTTGTTAATTGCTGAATCGTATTTTGTACATGTGATTATTATATTAAATCAATAATTACATTTCACACACGTGATTTTGAGTTGATAATTTTTTTATTTGTATTTAGATAATTTTTTATTTAAAAAATATTTATAAACTTGTGTTTCACCCATAAATTCACATAGAACAACAAAATGAAGGAGAGCTAAAAAAGAATTACGCAATGTGAGGTTAAAAACCGGGAGATTTGAGCAATAAATATAATTTATATATACGTGTATATCAAAGATATTTTACGTTTGAGAAATCTAATTAAAATAATGATGAAGTATTTTAAAGCTAAATACTTTAATATTGTAGTGACACATAAATCTTAAGCAAAGAAATTACAAAAGATATCCATAAAGCCAGCATGAACGTAGGTTATATTGTCTTGTAGTTTTGCTAGGTATGAACGTAGGTTAATATGGTCTTGTACTTTTGCTAGGTTCTGACTGTTATTTTGTCTTGTTTAGGTTCTATTATTAATAAGGTAGATGTATTTATATGACTATTATGGCTGAAGGTGCGTATTATATTGTATTTGGTTGACATAAATATAAATGGTATTTATGAACAGTTTTTTTTTATGATTTCTAAAAATTTTTATCATAAATAATATTGATTCTTATAGCATAAAACAGGAGTGAAATTTTTATTTCTTTCTTTTATGGGAGGAGTTATTTTGCTCAGAGAAGAACAAATTTTTTTAATCAAATTTTATGTGCTTTTTTTTTCCAGCCCTGTGAAAATTGTGAATTATTGTACAGTTGTACAAGAGTTGATATTTTGGACCAAAAAAAAAATAATATGGGGTGCTTGTATTTGATTGGTCTATAATTTGTGATACCCAAGGATATGACTTGTCTGAACTTTGAAGTGACTTTGTGAACTTTTTCTAGGTTACTGGCTTCATGATTTTTTTGCCAACATGCTGGCTTCACGATCGACATTATTCCACTCATTATATCTTGATGAAGTGTATATTACTGTTTAATCGCCTGGTAATGGAGTGATATATTTGGCTATACTACCAAGTACAAAAAAATAGGAAAAAACTGCCACAATAGTCGATTTTTATAAAAAAATTCAATTAGGTAATTAAAGCTTTATTTTAAATAATTTGATAATTGAATAAATTTTTTATAGAAGTTTTCATACTTGAAATTTGATTTTAATAATTTGGATACATAAAAAAAGTTTCAAAAAACTTTTTTTATACTTGATTGAACTTACTTTATACATAAAAAAATTTGCAAAAACTCTGTTCAAGCACTAAAATTATCATAACCAAATTTTAAGTATGAAAAAAGTTTTCAAAAACTTTGCTCAGATACTAAATTGTTCAAAATAAAACTTCAAATACCTAAATAAACATTTTATGAAAGTTCAAATACATTCCATTTTTATCATTAACCCAATAAAATATATACTTAAACCATAATATATGTAAAAATTACATATTTTATCTTACCCTTAAATTTAATTGTATATATGTCTGAACTAGTATTTTTGTCGAAGAAAAATACTCGTAATTAAGAATCATAGAGAGTATTATACTTCTACTCCTTAACGTACCTATTATTTTATTTTGTGTCCATAATTTTTTCTTTTCTTTTATTTGAGTTCTCAACATTAACAAATTTTTACAAAATAAGGATTTTTGTCTAATATTTTAAGTCTTTAAGTACATACACAACACGTATCAATTTTAGATGGGTCCAAGGGAACATATTTATTTTCATAATATAATAGAAAATACTATTAGACATATTGATTAATATAATATACATCAATAAAAAAAATTAAAAATGACAAATTAGTTAGGAAAAAAAAAATTATATCTATTGTAACCAGCTTGACCTACTAGTTTAAGACCAGCTCAACGAAAGCTAATATGTGTCCAAAATGATTGAAAATTTTAATATATTTAATTGAAGTGAATCCACGTGAAGCCCATGCAAACAGCAATCCTCGGACTAGCTTTCGACTCCAGGCAAATGCATCCGACGAAGCCTATTCCAACCGCCCAGCCTTGATTTATCGTTATATCGTTTTTGTGTCTAACAGATATTAAAACATATTTATAAAAAATCAATAGTTTTCTCATAAATTGAAGAAAATTGAATAGATACTAAATCGATAATTAATCGATGTAGATCCAATACAGATCCGATACAGATAAAAAACTGAAAATCCAAACAGGCCCTAAGCTGGCTTCAGCCCAGTGTCAGCCCCCAGTGCAATGAATCACCGTTACAGCCACGGTCGCTAAGCAAATGAAGAAGTCAGGCTCAGGCAGATCCATTCCATGTTTCATGCCTGCTTGCATTAAACAGTTCAAAGCCCACCGATGCGCTAGAGCAAAGCGTGTCCAACGCTATCAACAAATAGAGCAGCCCACCGTTACCAAGAAGCCCACGTGATTAAGTCTGCCCATTCAAGCCCGGCCTGGTCTAGAATTTGTCCAACCCATACAGTGCAGCCCACCAGCCCAACCAATATATCAATTGAAACCCTTCCTCTCCTAAATTGGGATATAAACGAACTAAATCATAAACTATTCGAATTCGGTACTGAATTAAAACTAATACCTCACCACTTGAATAGTTTATCCAATTATATTATTTAGTTAAATTAACTTGCAAGTTTAAACGAACTTGAGTTGAAAAAAAATACCAAAATTTGCATGAATTTGATATTAATATTATTTAAATTAGAAATAAAAATATTTTTGCAATAAATAATGTTACACAAACGTAGCAAATTAGTTCAAGTTTTTGCAATACCTCTTCAAGTCGGAATCAAGCTCAAAATTTTAATTTTGATTGAGTTCGTGCTAAGTTTGGATTTTGAAATTTTAAGTTGAGTTTAAGATTAAACGTAGTATTGTATGCCCACTTGTGAATATCTTGGCACGTATAGCACCTGCATCTTTTGTTGACATAGTTTGGATATACTACATGTGTTATAGACACTAGGAATACTAGAGTACTTATCTATGCATAAACTAGTGTTATAGAGACAATTCAAATTTTATAGATTCTATGTCTTTTGCCTAGATGGGAGTTTTGCCACTTCTAAATGGTAAGTTGTAGAGAAGAGTCTTCGAGGTATTTCATTTGGTATTGTCCAAATAAGTATGGAGGGCTAGCCAGATTATAAATTACCATTGACACCCCAATGTCCTACCATCTAAAATTCTTTATGCATTCAATCCACATAATCATTTCTCTCTTTTACGATCCATACAACCCCACCATCTGATTATTGGTTCTAGCATTGCTACAAATCTATCTAGCTTTAAATAACAAGCTATATTTTTTATTACAATTTTATCCTTTCAATTCATATTATAATTGGCTTCAAAACATTTTTTACATTAGTTACATTTTGTTTCAGTTCAATACCAATTGTATAAACCTAATTATAATGGTAAGCAGTAACACATCCATTTATTAAGTTTTCACTCTAGTTTTCTATTGATCTTATCAATCCATGTAGATTATAGTATGGAAAAGCTACTAGATTAGTGTGAACATTTGTAAATTTTTTTAAATATGGTTTAATTAGTACAATTTAATTTAAATATATTAGTTTTATGTGATCATTATGTGAAATAATATATATTTTAGAATAGTTCTAACTTTTAACATTTTTTAGTCAAAACAATTGTCTTGAAAAATGTTGGCTTTATATGATAATAAGTACTCATTATATATTCTTATATGAATACTTTGTACTTAGAAAAATTACAACTCTTTATAGATATTTAAAAGTTGTAACCTCTACTATTCTCTTTATATCTAGGGGATGCCGGTCTCAAAAAACTTCTAAATTTTATATTTGGATTGCAAAAGAAGTATATGTATTTTCAACTTATAGATCTTTAGTGTCTATTTTTTTTTTCTATTTTTGAAATTTAGTGTCTTTTTTTTTCAATCTAGGAGTAAACCATTATGCTTTATTTTTTTTTATTAACATTTTGTTGTCTAAATTTTAATTATGATAGTGTTGATGGATAAATTTAGATAATGGCTACTTACACCCATTCTGGCTTATTTAGATCATGAGTCAATGTAAACACTGGGAATTTTCATAAAAGTAGAAATGAATAGAAATACAAATATAGAAAATAAAAGGTTAATGTAGGACTTAACAAAGACCTTAGATTAAAATCACAAATAATAATAAACCTATATATATCTTCAAACCTTAAAACAAAGTTCTATAGATAGTAACAGATATCAAAGATAAGATTTTGTAGCTGGTATCGAAAACTCAAAGTATGGAAATAATTTTAAATGAGGTTTCAAGTGTATTGGAAAATAAATAAACAATAAAGCTTATAGTTAGAAAAGGATAATTCAATGATGAATTGTTAAGGTTATAAATACACAATAGAAACAAAAACAGACCTATAATTAACAATCTAGACTCCAAATAAATATTTGGATCGCACTAATTTCTAGTTAGAAAATCCTAAAGCTATTAAAGACTAAAACCAAAATTGGTCTATTAAGCTTAGAAAACTCTAATTACGTAAGGTAAAACCCTGAAAATAATTAATCGTGTAAACCTTAAACTCAAAAATGAACACAAAGATAATTTAGAAAATTTATAGAAGTCTTATATAAATTTTTGGATATAGAACTCATAGATAACTGTCACATTTGTACCCGTTTAACTTAACAAACTATCATAAAATTAAGATAATTTATTAACTAAATATTATTATATTATTATTTACATATATTCAGTGCAAGTAGGGAATAGCATGTGGTGAAATCTTTTTAATTTTTCCCAGCCAAAATCACTCAACAATTGGGTCAAACAAAGCAACTAAAAGTCAAGAAAAATTTTCCAAAAGAGCAATCAAAACAACCCAAATCAGCATAACATTAAATGCATGAGGTTACATGCAAATGCAAGTGTGTATTCGATAGAAATGCCCCATTTCTTGGCCAAATTGTGTAGAAGTGCAGCTCCTTCCTATATATTATATATATATATTATACATATACATAAATGATCATTTATTATGAAAAAAATAAAACCCTTAATACACTTAAAACTACCATAAAACAGTAACAACAAACACAACTAAAGGTAGCCCAAATCTGTCCATTAAATTGCATCATAAATCGCCAACACAACCAACAATACAAACACTCCATTTTAACTCCATTAACAAGCTTAAAGTTTTGGAGAAGGAACAACAAGATAAGTAGGAATTCGTTTTAGTAAGTTCAAGTGTTAAAATTGTCTTAAACAATGTTATTGTTAACTCTAGGGTCGTATCAAGCTTTGGGAGAGGGCTTAGCAACATACATTAGCCCCAACAAGGTAATTAACTTTAAATCCTACTTATAAGTTATGATATATGTAGTAGCTAGAAATCATATGGTATAATGATTATAAGACATTATATGTATTGATATGTCACAAATGATACTTGTGGAGCATGTAAAATACTTAGAAGTAATTTAAATACAAGTAAAGTACACATAAACTATAAGAAAAATAAGTTACAAATGAAGGAAAAAGAGGAAAAAGATGAACAGTGTCAACACCAACCTTACACCAGTGGTGTAGGTGCTCAACGCCAGCGGCATACAAGGATAAGCCGGCGGTGTTGAGACGGGTGTACTAGAAATAAAAGCTAAATGAATTTTTTTACATAATTTGAACGTATGATGGCTAGTACATATTCTACACTAGCATCGTACAAGCCTAAGCAGGTGGCCTTCAAGGTCGGCTTACACTGAAACTTGAAGTGTGCAAAAATTACACGAACATCGGCATCCCTTAGTTTAACACCGGCAGCGTAAGGATGACGGTGTACATGCAAAACATCTCTGGACGAAGTCTGTCTCGTCCATAATAGATTTTACATATAATATTATCTATATATATTAAAAAAAAAGAAGATGAAACAAAACCTTAAACATAATAATAAATAAATATAAATATTAGTATGTTTAATACTTGATTAAGAGATAAACCTTAGTAACTATTGTAAATAAAAATACTTGTGTAATAAAAGATTAAAATTACGATAGTTGTATGATACAGGTATATATATATATATACAAGAATGGAAAACATAAACACTATAATTAAAGATAATGTGACCTATAAATAATATATAATAACATGAACAAAGATCAGAGAAACACATGAAACTAAAATAATAGAAAATAAATATCAGTTACCATAAAATGGTCGAGTAACGAACAATATAAAAATAATAATGGTAATAATAAAGTATTGAGTTATTAAATATAAACTCTATAACTACTCAATAAAAATAGAATATTCCTAATATCAAGACAAGCAAAATGAAAATAAAGATTAAATAATAAGAATCTGTTATCATATGATCCTTACCCTAAAAAGACTAATGCAAATAATAGAAATTAATATCAATACCATTATAAGATACGGACACTCATAGGAGTTTAGATATATAATCTATGTTGTATTGATGAATATTTTTATTAATCTCAATAGGTGATCTTGATACCATAGGAGGATTTCCCAGTAGACTATTACGATTAGTCATCATGAGCAGGTGAGTAACTCAGATCTATTACATTGTTTGTATTTGTAAATAGTTGCATATATAATGCAAAGATAATAAGAAGGTTGTTGTGGAAATATATTGAGTATATGTTGTGAGTTCTTTATTTGGTTGACAAATCAGAATAATAAAAGCGATAATACAAATTGCTTGATGACTTGAGAAAAGCATGATATATGTTATGTGTATTGTATGATCACCATAAACTTGACTATAAATTATGGGCTTTATAATTAAAACAGTCATGCATTAAGCGAACTACATTATTGCATATTTAAAATGGGTGACAACTTGTTATATATTAATATTTCGATTCTCTGTTAATACTAGTTTTTCTAAAATGTTAGTTCTTCCAAGGTTTTCTTTATTCGTCGGTTCTAAGGGAACTAAGTGGCAATGAAGAACGTTGTCCGTAGTATTAGTTTGAAATGATTAATACTTATGGAGTTTCTAAGGATGATGTAGGGATGGCTTAAAATATCCTAAAATTAAAGTGATAATCCTAAAAAAAGAAATCATTGATTTTCCTGTATACTTAGTCTCTCCTAGGCAGGTGGGTCATTAAGTAATTGTTCTTCAACCCTAAAAAGAGGGCACAAATCTTTTTCCTATTTGGATTCTAGATTATCCAAGCTTGTATCTGTGCATGTGTTGATTGCTGCATTACATATGATTTATTAATAAACTTGCTTGATGTATAATATGTCTAGTTATTCACTGAGCCGTGGTTTCGCTCAGACTCCTAAAGACCTTTTAGGTTAACTCTACACCATGGTTTATATCTTCCAGGAGCATGACTCCGGTAAGAACTTAGAAGCTAGAAGAATATGGGATCTCGGGTTATATTCTTTATTTTTATTTACAAGATAGTTAGTACTTGTACTACTAGTTTATGTATTTGGAGACTTATAGAATAGAATTATGATCTGTAATATTATTATGATATTCACTACTTGTGATGGCAAATATTTATTAATTTATGGCTTATATGTATTTGTCATTCTTCCCGATGCAACTAAAAGATCTTGTTGTTTGAAAATATGTCATTCTCTGAAGATTAATTAGTAATAGTATAAAAGTATGGCTTATGTACACTATTAGGGTACCCTTGGAGTGTGACAGTCAACTCGATAGCCCATGAACTGACTTTAGAGCCAAACCTAAACCACAACACTGTGATTAAGTAGACTTTACTACAAGAAAACTAGGCTTTAGAGACATAAATTTTGTTTCTGAAAGTACAAATTCTATCACAAAAGGCTTTCAGAGACAGAATATCTATCGCAAAATTCTATATTAAAAATCTCTTCTCACTAATTTAATTTGCAATGGATTTGTGCATTTGTCGCAAAATTTGCAATAGAATTTTTTTCTCTAATTCTATCACAAATTAGTCATGAAAATTTATGACAAAATGATTCAAAGATAGCTTTTTCATCGCCAAATTTGTCCCTATTTGTAATTTATCAATATTTTTTCTTTTAAATTGCTATCACAAATCTGTTTCAAAAATTTTGGACATATTGTAATTTAATTAATTTATTTATCAAATTTGTCAAATATCAATCTCTATTTTAATAATTAATTTGAATAATATATTATTTATTGATAAATTCTGTTTCAAATTCTATCTCTGTTTTATGTAATATTGCAATAAAATTCCTATTAATTCATACATTTCTAGCTTAAATCTATCGTACTTGACTATATAATCATTACAATTTTCTTTTCTGTTTTAGTAATCCCAAACCTGTTAATACATACATAAAACAATTCATACGGTACTAAATGTCCACTTTAATCAAAATAAGACATTAAGGTACTCATAAATATAATTGTTATGAGTCTAAAATATAACATCACATACATACCAATCATCATTATAGTCGCAAGGAGTCAAAATATAAGTGGTGAAATTAAAAAGAAGTTTAATAGAAATTAGAAAGTTAGCGTATGAAATGTCATTTAAAGTGTATCATTATCCTTTCCCCGAAGCTTGACAAGTTCAACTAGCAAAGCTTCCACCTAACTTCTCAATTCTTCCTTAAATTCTTCTACTCTTTTCTCTAATTTTTATTGGAACTCTCATTCTCTCTTTTCTATTTGTTCTCGCTTCTTTTCTCCATTTTTTCTTGTAACTCTTGCTCTCTCTTTTCATTCGTTCTTGCATATCTTCTTACATCTTTTGTAGTATCTCTTCAAGTTTCTCTTGAGTAATAATAGATGACGATAAATCTCCATAACTTGACTACAAGAAGATGGCTCCTACTATTCCCAATCATGTTATGTGGTTTTTTTCTAACCCAAATCCATATAACCTTCCATGACTAGGACCTCCAGTTGCTTCTACCCAAGCATCTGAACCAAAGCTAGGAAGTAATGATGAATCTTCACCATACTTCACTTTTAATGACTCAATATAATTTCCCCAAAACAATTCATTCAATATATTATAAATTAGAAGTCTCAAAAGATTAAATCAAGAATGTATATTAAATAACAAAATAAATTTACACTAACAATCTTTAGCTTCTTGTCAATAAATTCACTCAAACCATTCTCCTTTCTATGTGTACAATCAACTAATTCAAGTTGAGAGATAGGTTGCTTCAAATTGTTTTCCTAAATTAATAATATTGAGCTATCTCAAATGAAGAATCTCATAACTTCTATTCCTAAACATACATTTAGTACTTAGAATGTGTATTACATTTAAATAGTTGGAAAAGAGTGAATAATGAACATATAATCCTTTTATGATGCAAGGAAAATGAAATAAAACCTCCTGAATGCTTTGAAATTGAACATTCTTTAATTATAAGTCAATTAGTATATGCTGCTTCAGATTTCTTCTCCCATCTAGGGCACTCCAATTGTCATAAATTAACTTATTCCATATTTCAGGCAATACCCAACTTGGTCAATTCCCTTTTGTATCTTCTATTTTTTGTTTGCTCCAGGTTGTCGCATGCTTCCCTTCTAACCTAATTAAGTGCATCACTAGATCGTCTAGATGCTATAGCATTTCACACTTCCTTTATCTTAAACTCATCTACTGGATCCTAAGTATATCGTTTCTAAAATTCATCAAGAGTCATCAATGCTACTTAAAAGTTTAGTATTAAGAAAAACACTATACAATAAATCAATTTCTTTACCTCAAATAAGTCCCATAATACTTCCTTATCTTTCGTACTAGGCTTCTTTCAAGATGGGATAGCATTAGTAGTAGCTTGTGCCGCTTCAACATCATCAAACTTTTATGTAGAAATTATAAGAATAATTATTATAAATTTTAAAATATTAGTGTAAAGCTTTGATAATTAATCAAAACCATAAACCTATCGTTAAACCTAAGAAATCTGTGATCCATTGAATTAGTAGGAGGGGAGTTCCTCGATAAGGTCCTCGTGTCACAAGATTGTCACTTTCATGATGCTCTAAATCTTGATCCTCTTAACCAGTAGGTAATTTTGGAGTAGCATGAGACAGTGACCAAGTGGATTGGTGTTCATAACAGCACATAAGGTTATTTAAATGAAAACAAAACTGAAATTGTAATACCCTTTTAATTATATTCACATTTCTAGATGGTATATATTCATTTGTCAAAGTTATTATCTCAATAATCTAAAACAATGCATAAAAAAATGATGATCAAAATTTGCGTATAAGAAAAATGGCAGAGGAATAGTTAAAGTACAAAGCAACAAAACAAAAATGTATCAAAATGGTGAATCTGCAACTCATGAAGTTTAAAGAGATTGAGAATTATAATAACGGTAACAAATCCATAATACAAAATTTGTTTTAACACTATAAACTAAATGACTTTGGATTCGTCAAACCGATATAAAGTCCATAGGTCATATAGATTCACTACAAGCAAAAGTTTTCATTATTTAGCTTAAATATAGGAAGTTTTAACAAATTTTGAATAAAAAAAGCTTAAAAATTTATTTATATGTTTCTGCTCATTAGCACATGTCGCCTTAAATTACAAGTGGGAAAGTAATTTTTGTATTAACTACCGGCTATCTAACTTCAAAAAACTACATTTTTCTTAAGGACCTGAAGAGTTTCAACTTATTCTGTCTTCAAAATTTTCAAAATAAATAAAACTTTGTTATTTAATATACACTTGTGGATAATAATGTATCATATACATCAGTTGTCATCCATTATGCAAAAAATACTTCTTGCTTTTGTGGACATCCTATAAAAAGTATTGGATAACATGCAAAAAAGTGAAGGGGCAAACAAAATGCTCAGGCTATGGCAGGAGCTTAGAGAGCCAATTTATTAAAGAAAATCTATGAAGACCAAAGACCATGAAAAATTATCTCATCATGTCACATCTAAGTAAATACAACATCATCCATTAGTATTTATGAAATGTAATAAATGTTGAAATTAAAAAGTTTAGCCGCCTTCCATAAATCAAGGAAAAAAATTGATAAAAAGTAAAATCAGAATGCATGTGATCTACACTCATTCTTAGCCCTCATCTTGAACAAACATAATGAACCCTAAACTACATAGCTAAACTCTATGGCACACTAAAAGTATTCCATAAAAACAAGATGTTATAAATATATAAAATTAGTGTTTTCTAATCTTTTGGCTTTATGCATTTTTACAAAAATATACCAATTATGCATTCCATAAAAATGTTCTCACAGAAGTAAAAACACCCAAGTCATATTCCATTCATAGTGTTCTAGACCAAAAGAAGGAGAAATAAGCAAGAATGGAAAATATTTAATAGCATATTTCACACTTCAACCTGTCTATCTTGACTTTTATTATATGACAAGGTAGGGCTTCCATAGAAACAACCAACACATTAAGCTAAAAATATAGATCGCAACAAATTGTCAATTACAATTCAAGAATACCATATCCTAAACCTAGAAATAGATTAACCCAAAATTACATTGTTAAAAAACAAAAGATTCTGGTATCAACCCTTAATTACAATTCAAGAGTATCAAACACTAAACTAGAAATAGATTGAAGAAAACAAAAAAGGGAATTGACCTTGCATTGCCTTTCTTTGCACTTGAGCCCTTTCCCAATCGTGCTCTCCTTGGTTATGTTGTGAGACAAATGAAGAATCAAGGAAAAAAAAAACAAAAATAACACACATATATATTTTAATATGAAAAAAAAAAATTAAACCACTAAAGAGATAGGTCATGAATGCTTAAAAAATGAAAGGATATAAGTCAGCTACTGTTAGAATCATGGTAAGCTAAGTTAGGGCTTGCCAAGTTTGGTTTTGGGATGTAGCTTAGGGTTTTTTATTTTTAAGTTTGATAAAGGAAGCAAATACAAAAAGAAAGAAAGAGAGGGAATCATGAGAGTGTTTTGATTCTATTTCCTTTTTGTTTTAATTAATTTATTTAATTACTAAAAAAATTAAAACAATTAGAGACAAAATAAAATTTGTCTTGAAAGTCATGTTATATGTACATATATTATTTAATCAAAGACAGATTGAGTTTGTCTCTAAAAGTCATTTGTATATATGTATATATTATTTTAGTTGTGGAGATAGATTTGTGACAAAATTCCAAAAGAAAATATAGCACCAAAAAAATATTCCCTCCTCGCTTTAGAATTAGAGACAGATTTAGAACAAAGTTAATTTTCTCACAAATTCGCACCTAATTAGTCGCAGATTCCCTCGTTAAACTATAAACAAACTACAAAAACTCCTCCATAATATGCCCTTGTAAATGCGTTGCAATTCCAATGCTAATCAAATCATTTAGAGATAAAAAATTTCTATAACAGAATGTTTGTCTCTTAAGGCCATTTTTTTCGTAGTGTTGTTAGCCTACTTGATGACCTATCACTTAGTTCTGCTTCATTTAGACATATACTCTACTCTTGAGAATTTAAAAAATGGTTTAGTGGTTTAACCTTCACTCCTTTAGTAGTTGCTATGCAAACCATATGATATTCATGATGCATGGTCACTTTTCATAATCACATGCAATCACTCGTCTATAAATACTACTTGGGATCCCTTCATTGATCAATTTGTAACACTTAGCCTGTATTATGCTATTTTATGTACTTATTACCTCCTACACCTTACTAACTTGGTCGTTAGAATAATCGCACCACACAATCCCTGGCACCTACTAAGCCATTCTCGTTATGCATACCCAATTACATCTAAACCTAACACCAGTGGACTTTACCGATAGATTTAAAGTGACAACAAATTTTATTTTAGTATTTATACTTTTTTAATTTGATGCATTTTAGTATATGTTAATTCATTAATCAATAAAAAATTAATTTTTAACTTTACTTTATTGATATATATTTAAAAATTATAAAGAAATATCTATGGTCTAAAAAATTTACAGCACATATCTTTTTGATGTGATATCCAATTTTAATAAAGTTTATATCATTGATAAACTCATTAAAATGTATTTTTATTTGAAAATAGGACTTAGATTTGTCCTCTAACTTTCTAAATAAGGTAATATTTTAAATAGTTATCTATTGCATGTCTAAATCTTCTTTTTTTTTTTTCGAAAATTAGTATGATTTTAAATTATGACCATCACAAAATTATAAGAAATTTTCAATTTTTATAATATTCTAATTTTATAATTACATCAAGGGAATGGGAATATTAAAATAATGAAAGGTTTGCAAAATATTGAGCAAAATTATTAAATGAAGAATATATTTACAAAATAGAAAGTTTATTGAAAGTAAAAAAAAAATGAATTCACAAAACATGTTATATTACGGAATTTGAAATGATTTGCAACATATATGGACTACTTTGAAAAATAAAAGAAATATAGAAATATAAGAATTACGAGAATAAAAGATTAACACTAAAAAATATGAATGGATCGTGAAATTTTTTGCCAACCATCATTTTCTTTTCCTTTCTTTTTTCCTTTATAATAGTTCATCATTTCTAGAGTGTATAAAATATAAAAAATTTAGACTAGTATACTTATTAAGTTGATGATTTTCAACTATGTGATTTTGAGTTGAAGAGATAGTTCTTTATTTGTAACCTAAGCTTTCTAAGGTTGTATAAATGCAATCATACAATATTACGTTATAAAATTGCAAGATAAAAACCAATAAGTATATAGACATTATAAAAATGTATATAACAAAATATCATAATATGCATGTTGACGGACAAATTTAGACAAAAGGCTTCTCAAGTTTGACTTAATCCAAAATATGTTTATAGCCTATACATTCCCTTACCAACATCCTCCACAAATTCAGTCAACATAATATACTTAACTCTACCTAAATATGATTAGTCAGACTAATAAATTTCTCTATTTGCCCAGACGATGACCTTCACTCGGACTCTAAA
The DNA here is from genome assembly GCA_024138025.1 of Combretum micranthum. Classification (NCBI taxonomy): domain Eukaryota; kingdom Viridiplantae; phylum Streptophyta; class Magnoliopsida; order Myrtales; family Combretaceae; genus Combretum; species Combretum micranthum. The sequence goes on along the minus strand of JAMXBD010000629.1, from coordinate 572,781 downwards.
ACTTATCTCCCACAGATTTGAGAATGTGGGTTAGTAACTCCTTACCCAATATAGATAGGTTACCTAATATTGTCAAGTAGGTAGCAATGTGAACATTGTTATCTTAATCATGTGATTAGATAATTCGAGGGGTTGCATCGCATTTTGAAGCCCGTTAACACAAGCCAGGATTTAAATGAGATAGTTTTGCACTATTGGTTAGATATTAAATTAAGTGACTTACCATGTCACTTGGTTAAAGAAATGGTTTGACCGTCAAGCATTAGTGATCGAGGAAGAGTCAATATTAAGAGCACATGGTGGAGAAACACCCAATTACGTGCAATTGTACACTTGGATTACAACAATATATGCGACTCATATAGAGGCTATGTTGGGGATCATGGTAAGTAATGAGCTCGGTATTGTATTTGTTTTTCTTATTTGCATATAATCTTTTCCTAATTAAATGTATGTTATGTATCGTAAGCTAGCTTCATTTGTTATTACCTCGTATGGAGTATACAGATATCTAGGTTAATGTGCCAGAGGTTGATAGGATGGTGGGTCAATTCATGCGAGTTAATCTATATAACCTACTAGAGCTTGCAGTTGCAATAGATAACATGAATGACTCCTTTCAACCTTAACAAGCTTAGAGAGGTCGTTGCCAAACATAAAGAGTAGGCTGATATAAAAGGCAACTCTTGTAGGCATGCTTAGGATGATGTTAGGGACAAGGGCTCACTTGATCTTCGGTTTGAAGATGTAAAATCTTTAAAGCGTTTCTCTACTTGATATGAGATGTCGCTTATGAGAGATAGCTCTTAGACACCATTACTACATCAATTCTACATCAAAGAAGGTGTGCATCGGCTCTTACAGACGATATAGGTAAGGGTCTTACATAGTTGGACCAACACTAGTCCCTGTACATTGGATCCATATTGTAGTTTACTTGGAAAGGAATAGAATGACACACAGATCATGTAGTAGTATAGTCAACCACAGCTATGACCAGATCCATAGCCACAGTCAAATCCACAACCACGGTTAGATTCACAACCATGGTCATAGAAACATGATAGAGGTTGAGTGGGTGACCTCAAAGTTGTTAATTTTTTTTTCTATTTTATGTAATTCTTTTTAAAGAATTTGACTATGTAAACTAAAGATGATCATATCAACTTACTATTTTAGTCATTATGTTTTTTTATATCTAATTGTTATTGGTTTATGAAGCTGTTTTTTTTTCCTTCTCCCGCAAGGTGAGGGATTGGGATATTGTCGAGTTTGATGATTGCATAATATGGGTTTGGGTTATGGGGTAAGAGATACGTATGTTGCAGAGTTTGTTTTTAGGATACTATTGTGGAGTAATGATGCAGTGCTTTGTATAAGGACTATTGTAAACATGAAGTAGGAATAATAATGTGTGAGATTAAAATTGTGAGTCCAACTTATGATTTATGCCATGTTACAAGAGGAATCATGATTTTCTTACTGTGGGAAGGAATCAAGATTCCAACTCACGATCACGATTCCTCTTGCAACATAGATACATGAGTCCAACTGATGATTTCTTATGTTGTATCTCTAGAATTTTTTTCTAACATTAAATTTTCAGCATTTTTCCTAATACTATGTAGCACTAATAGATTACTTTTCTATAATAGAAAATAGGGTAAATAATGTTAGAGAGGTAGTAAAAATAGCCACGAAATGTTTTATTGTATTTTAAATTGACCACTTCAAAATTGAATATTTGTGTAAAGTTTAATTATTAAATGTAATAACAAATTAGGAAAATTAATTAGTTAAGAATAATCCATTAAAAAAAAAGGTGAATGACAAATTTGATACCCGAACTTTGTCAATTTAGGGTCTATTTGTTTTAACCTTTTTATTATTGTTTTAACATCTTATTTTCATCGTTTTTTCAACCATATATTTATCAAAAAATAGATATAGATGAAAATAGGCATTTTTATACATAAACATATCAAACAGTTAGATACAAATAAGATATAAATAAAAATTAGACAATCTAAATAGATCCTTATACAATTAACTCACCTAAAATTTGAAAGTGTTATTTTAATATCTAGATTTTGTCTATTTTTACAATAAACTATCTGAATTTTCTAAATTTTGTAATTAGCTACTTGATCTTTGTTTAATTTTAAGATTAGCTACATTAAGATATTATAAATAAACTTGAAAAGTTTACATGTATTAAATTAATATTTTAAATTTCATGTTATTAATCGTATAAATAAGTAAAAATCAAATACAATATAATTTTTTTTGGTACACAATATAATAAGAAATAACCAAGGCAGTGGAAGACTACGATTTTGGGAAAGAATATTTTATGGATTTTATCTTTTTAACCCTCTTTTAAATTTTTTAACATCCAAAGGTCATGGATATATATATTATCCTATGAATTAAACGCACGGGAAAGAAATTTAATATATATATAAATATTTTTTAAAAAAATTATAATGAAAATAATATGAGAATTAGATAAATTGATGCCGTTTTTAGAAAAGATAAGAATATAAGTGGTTGATCCGTTTTTTTAATAAATGAGGTTTATTTTATTTTTTTTTAAAGAGATGATTTTAAGTTGGTTGGTTTTGAGAAATTTTTATTTTTTTTTTGTATCCTGCACGATTTTATCACTAGATGCCGAGCAAATGTAAAGCAACAAAGGCAATATTTAAAAAAAAAAAAATTGTCTTTTTCGTTGCCCAATCCGGTTCCAGACGCAGTCAGCATGGTCTGCTAAATCTGACTACTCTCACTGTTACTTTTTTTTTTTTTACGCCTTTGTCGGATGCGTCTTTCCTCTTCCGTCGCAACCGTGAGATCAACTAGCAGGACCCTGGTATCATACACGCACACACAACCAGTGAGGGGAGAAATAAAGAAAGGGAAGAGAGAGGGAGAGAAAGATGGAAATGAATGGAACTCCAACTTTACACGGATACCACATGCCTGCAGAATGGGAACCCCATTTTCAAACCTGGATAGGCTGGCCTGTAACTCCACTAGACATTCCCATTTATCAATTTTTTTTCTTTTTTACTAATTTATTAATGGCTTATCCCACGATTTGTTTCCTTTTATTATTTCCCAGGAGCGTCCAGATAATTGGAGAGACCACGCAGTACATGCACAAAAAGTGTTTGCCCAAGTAGCCTATGAAATTTCCAAGTTTGAGAATGTCACTGTTTGTGCTAGTGCTTCACAGGTTTGCCTCTGGAAATGTTCATCAAGTTTGGATCTTTCACATAATTTGATCTTGCAGATGAGATTTGGTTTCTGGGTTTGGTTTTCATTTGAGGATAGGGCAGTATCTGCAAGTGCTTGCAGAGGTTTGTTAGTAAAACATTCACAAAAGTTTGTGTATTTGAATTGATATATGATCATAACAATGGAAAGTTGTTTTCTGGATATTGGTTTTCGTTCGTAGAGGATTTGTCTTTCTGTTAAGTGTTCTTAAGTAGAACGGTGATGAAAGTTTGTTTCTTTAAGCTTATCTCTGTATATATAGTAGTAAAGGCGGAGTATCTCGTTCGGTACATGGGATCGCAATTAACATGCAAAGTTCTCATAACTATTTGAGTAGACATCCATATATGAGCATTCCAGATCCTCCAATATATTTGGAGAAGTTAGATTTTTTATTACTATTCTTTTCCTGCATTTAGTTTAATATTATATTGCTGGAAAATTGGAAATTTCTATTTGGTAATGGTATGCCAATTGGATTTTATCATCTTTCAACAATATAATTTTTGCATCAAAGTCTTGCATATATTTGAAATATTCTTTTGTACCCGTCTCACGAGTGCATCATCTACTAGCAGTCATATAATGAGAATTGTTTTGTGCGTTTTGGTTTTTGTCTATGGATACAGCTGTATACAGGTTTGTTAGCGGAATAATGAAATATAGTGGCAAACTTTGGGGGCTATGTGTGGGTTAGGTGCCTCCTTCAGTCAATGCCTGTGTCCAAGTGCTTCATATGTTTATGAATGGAACATTGATAAATTTGTCCTTACGTGGATGAAATCATATTAATGAGAGTTGGTTTTTGGGTTTTGCTGTTAATGAATGTGACTGTTATTGGAAGTGCTTGCAGTTTTGCTGGTGGAACATTAATTGAGTTTGTGTCATTAGGTTGATATGTTCATGTTTATGGAATTGATTCAGTTAGGATTGAGTAATGAGATTTGATTTTTGCAGTGGGAGAATGCACGGAGGATGTTGCCAGAGAACATTAGGGTGATTGAGATGAGTATGAATGATTCTTGGTTCCGTGACACAGGGCCTACTGTGAGTATGAATTTTTTGGATTCTTTATTTTACAGGGTTTGTTGACTTTGTAGTTTGGTGGTGCAAGTACTGCTAATTACAACACTTGCTACTTTATGCCAAGTGCTTATATGGAAAGAAAAATGTTTAAAGGTATTCCATGACCCTTATCAAGAGGATAAACGGAGAAACTCTTTACCTGTTCATGCAACTTTTATTTTATTTTTTTAAATTGATTTTAAATTTATAAATATATTATTTTTTGTAATGGTGAAATCATTTTAGGAAAATATGAAAATTTCTTTTTTAGCCCTTTGACAAGTGTTCTTGGGTATTAATATGATTCATGCGTTAATATGCAGCTTTGCTTGTGCGAAAAGTATGCAGAGCGTATAGTCCTCACTTTTTAGTAATAATTATACTAAACAGTTATTTTTATTTGTTTTTCACTATTTATCAAAAGAAATTTGTTTCTCACTTCCTGTGGCTCTCTTGGTGTTTGAGGTCACAAACTTTTGATTTATTATGGAAACATGTTTATTTGAGTCCAAATGGGAAGAGTGAATGTATTATTCAGGATCCAAGAATTGTTGATCCTGGCTCCATAATTTGTCTGTAATATATGAATATAGCATTGATAAGTTATGCAAAGATGATTCTATTCTTAACTAGTTGCTTGATCATGGAGATTATGAATTTCTGTGATTATGTGATATTGAGATTATCACATAGCCAAACAAAAGCATTTACTGTTTTTATATGACCATTGTAGCAATTTGGAAGGATGATTTAGCTCTCCTCTTTATGCACGTATCCATTGGTAAAGCATTTTATTCTTAAAACATGTGAAGTTTCTACTTATTCCATCATTGTTTTTATGCAGTTTGTTGTCAAAACCAGTGGCTTTGATTCTGATAATCATGAGCAACATGTTGCAGGAATTGATTGGAATTTCAATTCCTATGGAGGTGAGTTTTGTTGGTTTGAATCGTAAAATTAGGTCTAGTTTCGTGCTATATAAAACATGATATTCAAGGAGCATATTAGTAAACCTCATATGGGGAACTATTGTTTGATGTCGTTTATTGTTTTCATATTCTACATGTGGGGACAATGTCCATATTAGCTGCCTTTATTTTAATCCTATTGATTACCATGGAAGATGTGAAGTCAACTGATCGTTATGCTTCTTTTCTATGGCATTGTTTAAGCAAAGTGTCCTATTTCTCATGAATGACGTGGACTTGCTGGCAACTTAATAACTAGAAACTAAATAAAGAGTAATTTAAGCTATTGATTCAGAAATTGGTTGAAAAACGTTTGCGTTATAAAAACGATTTTCTATGTGACTTGCCCTGTCTTAGGAGATGATCAGTATTATGTGCATCTTTTGATAATTGTATTAATGTATATGAGAAATTCTACCATTGTTTTTGTCAACTTACAATTTTCATCCACTTATCAAAATGTTTTTTACTTGATCTTTTTTAGGCATTGAAGGGGGTTGTTATGGAGACTGGAGTCTTGACCTTCTTTTGGCAAAGAAGGTACAGATAACTAAAGTGAAAGTCCAACCAATTGTATCATCTTATGCATTCTGGATATAAGATTTTGCTTTACCCTGCTCATTTTAAGCACCTTGTGCTTCTACTTTGATGAAAGCAAATTCTTATCTTTCATCTTAATGTAGATTCTTAATGCTGAGAGGCTTCCGAGATTCTGGAACAATATGATCCTTGAAGGTGGAAGCATCCATGTAGATGGAGAAGGTAAAAATTTTGGTGGTTGATATATTTTAGCTTTAAAATTTTGAAACTGAAGAGTCTTTACTGTTACTAAATGATATCAGCTGATGCCTTGATGGTAGCTAGTTCATAATTTCAAAAGACTTTCCTTTTATATAGTTCTGAATTATGATTATTATTTTATCTTGCTCATAGCTTCAGACACCAGTCTTCCCTTTACCCATTCTATTTTCCTAAATACAATTCTTTGCAAGTGTAAATTCTGCATATTTTCTTATAAGTGTTGTTTGTTAGGAATATTGTTATCTAACGATATGGAGTATCTTTACTTTGACTTTTTCACATTTATGCATTCTTAGAAGATATTATTAGATTCATGCATATCCTTATTTAGGGATTGTTAGGGATAGTAATCCTGTTTAATTATGTGTTTGCACAATAGTGATAAACAAGTGGAGTTCCTATACTAAATAGAGTTCTTGAGAGATTATGAAGTTCTCTTTTAACAAGGCTCTTAAAAATTGGAGTGTTTTCTCTAATGAATACTTAAAACACCAATCATTATAGGTTCCAACTTTAGAGGGAAGAGTTTTAATAAACTGAGGCACATTGAAAACATTGATTTCACTAGTAAATTGTCCATTGACTAGACTCCTCGTTCATGCTCATAACAATTTGATATTATAGCCAGCTATCATGGCTGAATCTAGGGTTGTTGAAGACGAAGTGCTGCCATTCATGGAACAATACTCATTGGATTGTGTTGAGTAATGACAAAAATTAATAGTTGGGGTTGAGGAATTGGCATTGCGAATAGAGGCAATGTAGATGGCGATGAGTAGGATGCATCCAGAAGGATGAGATAGCACTACTAATGGCAGTGGGCTGGCCATGCATGGTGGCATTGCCAGGGGGTTCTTAGACTCATGACATGGGATGTGCAATTTCCCTAGTTTCTGATGAAGGTGAAGAAGGCAAAAAACTCTTTTTGCTTGACCTCCCTTGACCGTACGAATTGGGCATGACAGTGGCAGCCTCTTTGGTTGTGAGCACATGCTTGGTGCCTCATCCACCAACCACCTTGGCACTGAGCTCACAACAACAGCCTGCCTGATTGTGGCACACAGCTAGGTTTCGAGGGTGGTCCTTACTTGAGTTCCCATGCAAGATCTGTCGCCCATTGAAGGGAGGGGTAATCGTGTTACTCTATGCTGGATTTTGCCACATGTGCGACAGTGGAGACTTATTTTCTTGACTAAAGAGACGTGGACATTTCTTTGGGCATAAAACACAATGGTGGTTAGGTGGGTGGCTTTGGCATATTTTCACCCAATCTAAGGCCCATATCTAGTATTATCACGTGGAATAGGAGGAACAATCGTGGGATAGATTGCAGGAGCATTGCTGCATACAATTTGGCCAACACTCGGTACTAATCTTTTGGGTGAGTTAGCAAAATTGAGTCTGGTCTGTACAAATGAAGGAATTTGCTGAGCAATTCTAGATGTTGCTAGCATGTGGACTAGGCATGACAGTAGCACATTTGGTGGTTCTCTTCACTTTGGGGGTGGATGAGGCTATTCATGTTGATGTGGAGCTTCAAGATCCCTTAAGCTAGATTATTTCTATGAGCTTGGCTCAAGCATATAAGAGGAAGGTATGGTTCAATGGGCAACTACCACTTGGGGCCCAAGATTTTACGACATTGAGAGGAGAAAGTATGGTAGAGGTGAATGGAGTACAAGTATTCCTCTTTGTTTGTGGCAAAATAGTGTGTCTAGCCCAAAGAAGGAATAATAGATCGTCGAGCCAAAGGATTGTATTTTAATTGTGATGGCTGCAAGAAACTCTTTTGGGTGGAGTTAATTGGTCATGGGGAGTTAGAAGATGAAGATCTGACAAGAGCAATTGAGTTTTTGTCCAATGTTAGGAATATTGCTATTTTAGGAGATAGAATATTTTATTGTGATATTTATATATCGATGCATTCTTTGAAGATATTGTGAATTGATGCATACCGTTGTTTAAGAAAAGTTTGGGATGATGGTCTCGTATTAATAGATGTTCATACAATAATAATGAATGAACAAAGTTACTGTCCTGAATACAGATAATTTGGAAATAACTATTTTTTGTTATAGTTGCATCTAACTGGAATTTTCTTCCAGGTACATGTCTTACAACTGAAGAATGCCTGTTGAATAAAAACAGGAATCCCAATATGTCAAGGGAACAGATAGAGGCTGAGCTCAGGGCCTATCTTGGTGTCCATAAGATTATTTGGTTGCCTTGGGGATTATACGGTATATTCAACTAAACTCTTATTGATGTTATATTTTCATCTTTTAATTTGTTCTATTATTTGATGAATTCTATTCAGGTTTGACAGATAAGTCAGTTTGCATTTTCACCAATAATTCACCTGTTATTCTTTACTTACGAGACTATAATCTTACTGTCACCATCATCCCTCTCTCTCTCTCTCTCTATTCCAATTTTCCAGAAGATGCAGCTTCATTAATGTTACTTTTCAATGGCTAAGCGAAATATATATAAAATTGAAGTGTTGGGAGTTTATCTTGTTAAACTCATCCACAGCCTGTGTAAAACACACTAGAATCTATAAGTTAGTAATGACTTGTGAGTCCAAGAAGAAAATAAAGTAAACGTGAAAGCCTGACCAACACGAATTGATGAGTCTAAGGATAGACTTTCATAGTAATAATGGAGTAGAAATTGCTTTAACTTTCTTGTCAAATTGATTCTACTGAAAAGTTTAAGCCCATACAAAAGAGTTACGTATTGCTATACTATTGATACTTACTTTATCTGTGGATTAAGACATTAACAGAGGTCTGTATACAGACCTAGTTTATGCAAGTAGATCTAAAGATGACTAACCTCAAACTTAGGATCTATTGTTTTGATATCAAGTGAAAATTTAACAATCAATTGGTAAAAGGGTTTTAAAGTTTGCATATTTGTATGTTGTGTATTCATATGTATATGTGTATGTATTTATATAATATATTTTATTTTTTCACATAACCCATCCCTTTGAGCTTTATATTCTGTATTTTCCCCTCAAAGAAGTATGCATACTTATTGCTGCCACCTAAAATTTCACCCTTATTAGAAAGCCATAGTTGTCAGATGAGTTCCACTGTTCCTTTTCCATTGGAATTTCAAGAGCAGGTCGTAGGTAAATTGGTATTTTTGGTTGAAATGGCATGATATGGTCCAAGTCCTTCATATCTAATTATCTCAAACTTCAGGTTTTTGCACTTACAGGCCTAGTTCAAATCAAGTGGCTGCCCATTTTTGTGCATGTTCTCATCAGTTTATTGTATATTGGATTACATGCTTAAGGAAGAGGGATAGCCATCAAATATATTCATAGCTCTTGCTGAGTTTTAGTTTCAGTCATTCAACATTTTTTCACTACTTTACCAAAGACTTACAGCTCTCTTTTCTGTTGTACTTGCGGGAATTGCAAGATCTTCCTTCCAACTCTATTTCTAATTGTTGTGATCTCAAAGTCCCATTGTTGATCAGTACTAGATAAATAGAAGTCATCCCAAAGGTTTTAAGAACATCTGCAAACTTTTATTGAATAGTTGTGGTTGTTGTAAAGGACACATTTATTTCTTTAAATAAAAAATTAAGATCTCTTTGTTTGGTTGGTGAACTATCTGTGCTTTTGTTTGGCTTGATGGATGTCAAGTGATGAGTTAAACTGTAAGATTGAATTTTCTGCTGCATTGTTGGACAGGTGATGATGATACAAATGGCCATATTGATAACATGTGCTGTTTTGTAAAGCCTGGTGTGGTAATATTATCATGGACTGATGATGAAGCAGATCCTCAGTATGAACGGTCAATGGAAGCCTGCCGGATACTATCGCAAACTACTGATGCAAAAGGACGGAAATTGGAAATTATTAAACTTCATGTTCCAGGGCCACTTTATATGACAGATGAAGAGGTTGCTGGACTTCATCAGGTCTACATTCCAAAACCCAACTATTTGATTTCCATGCTTGTGCACCTTATTTTTTATATGGTGATATGATTGTGCAGTCTTTCCAGATGACTAATGTGGAACCACAATACACAAGTATTGTACATGCGCCCTGAATCTATTTGGAATCTTAATCCTTGAATTAGTAGAGCGAGTTTCAGGCTATACAAAAAGGTTATGTAAAATAGCTCTCTCATATGTTAGCAAGTGCTGACTGATGCAAAATCTGATAATTGAAAAAATTGTAAGTTATTTATGAATTGAGGGAGCAAGGGCTGAGGTCGACTGATGGACAATCTGATAATTGAAAAAATTATAAGTTATTTATGAATTGAGATTGGTAGTTAGTGAAACCTCTGTACGATTAGAGAGGATGTGTTTGTTTACTTATTCAGGTCTAGAGAAAAATGTTTTAGAAGACAACTGCTGTATTTTTCTTTGATGAAAGCATATTTTATTTGTTTCAGAACATTTCCCAAGAATTTTTCTAATATGAATGTGTGAGCATACGAGTTGCTATTTCCATCTTGAGATGGACAAATATTACTATTCTTAATTGCTCAACTAATGCAATGGTTAATTTTGCTTTTGCTACATAAAACATAAATTAAGGGCTTTAAAATCATTTTAAGGCCTGAAAATGTAGTTCACCAACAAATTATATGATGATATTATTTGTAAGAAGTCCTATTATTACACATGATCATTCTAATAGATAAATAAACATGTCAAAAGTATGCATCTCTATTTTTGAATTTTTTCTTTAAATCACCTGTCTGAGGTATTTGGCTCTTTAATACTAATAAATTTCTCCTTGTTCCAAAATTACTGATTCAGAGCAGAGGTTATGCTATCTGGAGCAGAACTTACAACTCTTGAATAATTACCAAATCTAACAGTTATTTAAAAGAAAAGGGCCAAATCAGATGTAATATCTAAATCCCTTAGGGCAAAATTATGACTGGATGCTATTTTCTTCCATTGAAAACTTGCAAACTTCTGAAGGAAAAAGCACAGTTAAAAGCAAACTAATATTGGTTGTAAACTAACCATGGAAGGGCAGAATTTCTCCACCTTGCCATTGGGTGCTGCAGGAAAAATCAAAGAGAATCTCTCTTTGATACTAATAAATTTTTCCTTGTTCCAAAATTACTGATTCAGAGCAGAGGTTATGCTATCTGGAGCAGAACTTACAACTCTTGAATAATTACCAAATCTAACAGTTATTTAAAAAAAAAGGGCCAAATCAGATGTAATATCTAAATCCCTTGGGCAAAATTATGACTGGATGCTATTTTCTTCCATTGAAAACTTGCAAACTTCTGAAGGAAAAAGCACAGTTAAAAGCAAACTAATATTGGTTGTAAACTAACTATGGAAGGGCAGAATTTCTCCACCTTGCCATTGGGTGCTGCAGGAAAAATCAAAGAGAATCTCTTTATCCTTGAAGCCTTAAAGGCAGAAAACCTTTTCTTAAAGAGGTGAAGACAGAGTATCTTGTTTATTAGAGGGAGGGGGCTGGGGGGGTGTGTGGGTGGGGAGGGGAGGATACACAGATGCCATTTTTCCAGCCATTTTGACTTTACTTTCCCAGTTCCCTTGCTAAACATAGTCTACATTGAACTTTTCAAATTATAGGAAGCCAATTGAGCATATGAGAACCTTGTGTACTATGTGTTTTTAATTATAATTCAATTCCATAAATACATAGGCAGTCCAATCATGGGATTTTAGGTTTCTATTTCTATTCTTAGTATTATTAGTCTCCTGGTCCAACAGAGGCTGGTTCTAGAGGCCAATATTTTACTCTTTACTATATGGAGTTTGAAACATTTTCAATCCCGGGTAAACCATTCTCCTTATTGATCTTATTCTAGTGGCTACACTTGATGTCTATGAGGGAGGCTGCTGCTAAAACAGTTCAAATATCTCCCTCTAGGCAGAGTCCAAGGTGTAGTCATTTAATACCTGCCTGTTGATTCTTTGAATATATGGAGATGCTTGATGTATTTATTGTTACTCTTTAGTATTCTGTGCAGCATATAGGGAAATAACAGAATATCTAGACATCATTTTCACAAGGAGCTAATGATTTAGCATTGCAGCTGTCTTCAGTATACTACTGTGCAGAAGATGTGAGAACAATTTTTTTAAGAGAGAAAAGGAGTGAGAAAGAACTGACTTTCTTCATGTCAGTGTAATTTCTGTCTTGCCAGTTCAGTAACTTTAATTACCAATATCTATAAATGATTCTTGCAGCAAGATGATTTCTCTTTGCTGAGAAACGCACTAGAAGGAAATGGCTTTTGTTATTGCTTGAAGTAACTGCAAGAAATCTGCATAAAGAAGTTTGCATTGCAAAATTGCAGTTTATGCTTAACAATGCTAGATTAATCACCTAGGCAGCTGGTGATGTTTTTTATTGCATAATTTTTGTTTTCAGGATGGTGAAGCTAAACCAAGAGTTTCAGATACTAGACTGGCTGCTTCATATTTGAACTTCTACATTGCCAATGGTGCTATCATTACACCTCAATTTGGGGACCCAAAATGGGATGATGAAGCTGTTCGAGTTCTATCCCGTGCTTTTCCAGATCGCCAGGTATGCAAGATATATCAGCACGCTTCTGCTTATCTTTTTTATCATCATCATCATCATGCAATGCCTTTACTTCATGTCATTAGGCTTATGCTAGATATGGTGCTATAAGGGAAGGGTGCATGATATGTGATTTGGTTTGTCATTATTAAGATTGTTTTGTCACCTATTTTATTTTCATGTTATAATAATTTTTGCCACCTGTTGTGTAAAATTTTAGACAGTTCTTTTGGTTGTAAGAAAGGTTAGCTTTTTTGAAATATAGCTCTTAACAAAGTATTTGCAAATCGGGTCAGACTCTTGTATTGGCATGGCTAGCACAAGACAGACTGCTGTCATATGTCAAAGGCTCATCTGTCAGATATACATGGATATGTGTGATATGTGGTAGCATTATTATGGAATGATTTGCTTACCAGGCTTGTCGATTTAAATGTTTTAAGAATGTTTTGATTTTAGTGCATTTGGAAGTCTTGTGTGCTTTTGGAGCCAAGTGTTAAAAATGCACGTGTGTGGTAACTTTTGATTCCACAGGTCCAAAATTTATAGAGAATTCATACCATGGAAATGGTGATAATTGCAAATCTCGATAGTCTTCGCAGGTGTAATATGTTATTATTATGCATTGATGAACATGTTTTATGTTATAAACCAGAGGAATTGCTTAAAAACCTGCTTGTTATTTAGATGGCATTTTCTTTGATCTTACTATCTAGTCATGCAGATTTGATATTAATTTCTCTTGAGAAAGTTGTCCTAGATTATTATTGAAAATGGCTGTTTGTTCCCATTCTTCTCCATCCACTCAAGTAAATGCATTTTCATGGGAATCACCACCCGCTTTTATTCCTTTAACCCTTTTGTAAAGAAGATGGTTTTATATTTTGAACAAGCAGGTGGTGAGAATCCATGGCGCAAGGGAAATAGCACTTGGAGGTGGGAACATTCATTGTATCACCCAGCAGCAACCTGCGGCTCCAGCAAAGAATAGTGTTGCACCACAGCCAAGAGCCAACACCACCTCTTTGCAGATAGGTGATCAAAGTGGGTAACGGTAAAGAGACGTCTAACCGCCTCGGATTTGTTGCATCTTGATGCCCCTCTTCATAACATATTCAGGATATTCTTTTGATGATTGACAGTAGAACAACTTATGTTGCATCTCTAGTTATTTGTAATTTATGAAGAACAAGAATGGAATACCATTATTATGCTACATGGGCATTCATATAGAATAGTTAAAAAAAGTTAATAAAAACATGTAATAATATCAACCCAAAAGCATGTCGACACGGCTGTTGATAGGGAAGCAGTTAATAAAAGTTACATTAGAATTGCAATATTGTACATACACACAAGGCATAGCATACAGCAACACATGATTGGATTAACTCAATTATATGCACCAACTGGTCCAACTCAGTGTATAATTGGGATAATAAAGTAAGATGTGAATCGGGGTCGAAACTACCAAGTAATCGAAAACTAAACACCTTTGAATGATTGCAAACTCAAAAGTTATGCTCCAACTCAGTCTATAATTGGGATAAAAAAAAAAAAAAAAATAGAACTGAATTGGAGTTGAAACTACCAAGTAATTTAAAATTAAATGCATGAGATTGGGAAATTTTGGTAGCATTTGATTGTGTAACTTTTTATATGTTTGACTGAATAAAATTTATTGTATCATTTTAGTTCTTAAAATTATATTTGGCATTGAGTAAAATTCCTCTTCTGTTAATGGATGAAACCTAAGATTTATATCATTTATATTTGATCGAAATCTCTTGATAAATATATTAAATTATCATAGCTACTACTTCATTTTCTCCATTTAGATCTTACTACTATTATTATCGCCGAGTCATTGCCATCGTTGCTATCACTTCTACTATTACTATTGTCATCATTTATCATTATCAATACAACAATAGTAACAGGTTGCTATCACAATCATCACATTATTAATGCTAAATCATCATTTGCATTCATGTAATTACTACCACTAATTAAAAAACTTATGCATGGCAAATAATATATAACTTCAACAATAATACCTAAAGCTAGATTTAGGATATACCCAAAACAAGCACAAGGGATAGACTAATTTATTGGAAACCATGTGTATCCATGTGTGTTGTATGGTTAGTTGGTGTTAAACTATGATATGCATGGTGACCTATTACGATCAGAGTCTACCAACATATCATATCAAACTAAGCCACTGTTCTTGCGCGTGCATATTTGTCTATACTTTGCCAAACAAATTTGATTTTGATTGTGATCTCCTTAATCACAACAAATACTATTATTTCGAATTCATCCTACTAACGTTGGAAAGGAGTGATCATCTGGTTATAGATCTCAATATCAAGGGAATAGTTCTAGGTAAAACTTAGTGTTGATATTAACGGAATGAGAATTAGCAAACATCTCATTCCTAGTAGTATAATAATCTGTTTTTTAAGTAAAGGAATATGAGGAGGAGACATTGGCTCAATATTATATAAGATGATTAAGTTTTTTTTTTTATTAATTATACATTGATTTAGGGTAAATTATACCGGATGATGTCAACGTTTAAGGGCAAGTTCATTTGATGTCCCAACATTTTGAGTGGTTCAAAAAATATCTCAATATTTGGAGAAGTAGGTCAATTGATGTATTCTTTAACACGTATCAATAGGAGAAATATTTAATTAAAACTTAAAAGACTCTTATCTTGTTAACATATGTCAATAAGGACCTGAATTGACCCACTTCTCGAAATATTGAAACCTTTTTTGAATTACTTGAAACGTTAGAACATTTTGATATAATTTACCCATTGACTTATAATCTTTACGACATACCATTTTTAGTAACACATTTTTTATTACTTTTGTGGGTGCAGTATAGGGATTTTTTAAAGTATCACCCGTGGCACTACCATTGTTTTTCACATGTTCCCCTCAAACATTAGGGTGATTTTACAAACAATTTGAATAATTATTTACAGACTAGGAATAGTTTTACCGTTTAGAGTAAAGTTACAACTTCTATGAGGTTTATGAACCTTTTACGAAATTTAAGTAAAACTATTCCACATTAAGTGATTTTACAAAAATGTATAGTAATCTTAGGACCAATAAAGTTTGTAAAATTGCTTGAACGTTTGTAACAAATTCAACATTACAAATATGTATCTCAAGTCACTTTAATTTAGTATTTTTATGAATTTGAGTGAAATCACGAATTTTAAGTGATCTTACGAATTTTATTGTATTTATTGCATCGATTTTACAATAGAACATGTCAATGAAATTCTTCTAAAGTACTTTTATGAACTTCTATAGGGATTTTACAAATAAGTGAACGTGTGAGCAATTTTATGAACTTTTTTTTTGTGGTAATTGCATTGTATAAGAGCGGAATAAAATTGATATATATATTTTATTGATATCTTTTCTTGCTTTTAGTAGATGGAACAGCTATACCATGAAATTAATACGATCACAAAAATGGAATTGCAATTTCTTTATGACACTAAATGAATAGCTATTGATTGGTTTTTTAAAAATATGTTGTTATGTCTAATTGTGAGACCTCAAAGCAACTATAAGAAACAACAATTACTACCATTGCAAAGTGGAAATTGCAATTTCTTTATGACACAAAATATATAACTATTGGTTGGTTTTTCACAAATATATTTCTATATTTAACTATGAGACCTCAGAGCAACCGTAAGAAACAGCAGTACTTTTCAATTTTATTCCTCAAGATTTACAATCCTCTTTCTATCTAATATCATTGCGAAAACTAAATGTGCCATGAGTATGCATAATATTACTAAAGGTTTTCTTTTATTATTTTTTAAAATAAGTGGAAAGAATATTACTTAAAGTACCCAAAAGATGATAAAACCCGTCAAAATTTTGTAAATACATTCTAATTTGTAAAATCACTCTATTTGGTAGGATTTACAATTTACTGTGCCAATGTACACGAAACCACTTTAATATTTGTATTTAGAGGAAAAAAAAAAAAGAAAAATGGGAATATTCCATGAATGGAAAATTGAAAGCTCCCGCTCAAGGATGAATTGTTCAAGTTTCGGCCAGATCATATAAACTTGAAACCCGACCCGTTACCTAGAGGATATATCATGCATGACCCTATAACCCTATGAGGTTTTCATATTATATTCAAACCAACCCCATGGGGTTTGCTCATTAACCCGAAACCAACTTTATTTTTTTTTTTAAATTCTTTCTTTTTCTTCCCAACTTATTTTCAAATTGTGATAATATTTAACAAAAACAAATTTAAGAGGTTTAAATTGTAGTGATACAAATGATTTAAAAAGAATTATAAAGTTACAAATTGAATGACTTCATACATTATACGCAAAATTAAAAAATAAATGAAGAAATAAACACGAAAGTTGAAGTATTAATCTAAATAAAAAGTAAATGACTAAGGTGGATCGAGTCTTGAAGTACTTATGTTTATGTTTTTTCATTTTTCTAAAATTTTTCTCCTATCAAATTAGAAATTTACGATATCATTATATCTATACTTATTCCACGATTCAGATCTGTATAGTTTTAAATAAACAATAAATAAATAGATGAGATTATTTTCGTTCATTAATTTAATACTTAAATAATGCCTAAAGCTATTTCCAAGAAAATCATCACTTAAAACCATTACTTTTAAAATGTTTTATTATTTTTAATTTTATTATCGGATCCATATCAATTGAATATCTTATAATATTTATATCCAATCCTATAATTCTACGGTTTCTATTTCATATTCAAACCCAATCTAAAATCTTGTAAAATTCAACTTTATAGAACTTTGATACGATGTACCCAATTTTCACCGCCACTGACTGGGTCAAAAATTTTGAGGATAATAAGTTGGATGAGCACCATAAAATCAAACGATCACCACTTTTTCTAACCATGTGTCGAACAGAAAGATCTAAAAGGAAATTGCACAACAATTTCATACCGACAGAAACTTGTTTTAGTACTCTAGCCCCGCATCTAGTCCTGACACATCCGTACATTCTACGTACGGGCTTGCAGTCAGATGTTCCAAGGAAATCTAGGAGCTACAAGGTGCTGTTCCCATGAGATTTTCCTTTCACACAATACATTTCCAGCCACATCTCTCATTTAATTTTTTCTTTTTCTTATTGGGATATGCTTATATTGTAACATTTTTATTTATATCATATTTGTATTTAATTTATATTTATAATTTATTTATATCATATTTATTTGGTTAGTTTATAAATAAATTATCATTTTTTCTATAAATATTTATTTTTTAATAAATATATATTTAAAAATAATAGAAATATTATATCCAAATCATTAGAATAGGAGAAACCAAACAGACCTAATTTAGTGTGCAAATACTCCGATTTTCAATTTTTAACAAATGGGAAAGGGGATGGAAGTTTCCTGTATGATTCCGTAGGTAGGATTTGTATTCAGTACGTGTAATGTGGACACAAGAAAATTTTGTGACGAGCATTCAGTGCCGTCTCTGTCTTGGCGCGGTGGGAGTAGGTGGTCCACTGACATTCCTGCAATTTTTTCATTCAAAAGGCAGTTGATTTCATCAGTGACACAGAAACTATTTATGAGGACGTTGATCTCCTTGGTGACAAATGGAATATATACGGATCACAAAAAATGTTGCATAAGGACTTCCCTAAATTTTAACATATCTTTGGTTAAAAAAAGAACAACGAAAGAAATTGCATCGACAATTTTTTTATTTAATTATTGAATTTAACAGTGTTTATTGTTCCACCAGATAGCTACCTCGTTAATTTTTGAGAAATTTACTTTATGAATACCTCGAAAACTTCAATGAAATGTCCGTGTAAAGTTGTGAAAATTGGATAGAAGATGATATATGTAATGGGCCAACTAATACGTGGGATAGTCATATAATTTAAAAAAAAAAAAGTTTTATAATTGCATGCATGGTACACTATATATAATTTAAAAAATAGTAACAAGAAACTTATGAAAAAATATTTATTTTATAAGGTCTATAGTATTGCAGAACAGCTAAATGAATCATAAAATATCTAAATTTTAAAATATTAATTAAGGATGCAATTATTGAAAAGCTTTTGCACCATTAGTCCTGCCTGCACATATTCAACTCGCTTGTACTAGTCCAATCAGGAATAATACAACATTATAATGTACATCGAAAGCATAACAAAATTATTATACAAAAATTATTATACAGGATAAATGTAGGGATGCAACTGGAGCGGGTTTGGAATGGGTTTTTTTAAACCCGAACCCAATCCAAGTCCTTAATGGGTGTCTCAAAACTTGAGAAAAATCCTATCGGGTTTTTTTTGTCAATCCCAAAACCCGATCCGCTAGGATTTAAGGGATCCATAAGGCGACCTGACTCGACCCGACTCCAATATTTTTAATTTTTTTCTTTTAAAAAACAAAAGAAATAATTTTGTTTTAAGTTATTAATTATACCAACACTTATATTGAAAGAATGAATTTTAGACAATAATATCATATAAATGATGCAAAAATTTTATTTCCACGTGCTTTCACATACATATAATATAAATGAGATCCTTGCTTTAATAATTTAATATTTTTAATTTTTTAATATTTTGAATTTATACCGGGTCGGGTTTTCCCAATGGGTTACATAATAAACCCAAAACCCAACCCTATAACTTATCAGTTTTTTTTTTTTAAATCCCAAAACTCGTCCCAAAACCCTATAGGGTTTGACCTATAAGGTTTTTAGCGGGTTGGACGGTCGGATACCCTATAACGATCCGCTCCGCTTGCATCCCTAGATAAATGTACGTAACCATAAATTACTTAAAAAAAAAGATAAATATTTTGAAAATTTCCCAAAAAAAACTAATGGTTATTTCCTTGATATGAATAGCTATTCATTCATTCACGTTCGACTTGAAATGAATGATAATTCATAATAACTATTATGTAAAATGATGAATAACAATTTATGTCTTCATCTTATGAATTGTTATTTATTTTTCAACTTTATCATAAATATCTCTATCTTAAAAATAATACCTATATAGTTATCATCTATTTATAATAAATACAAGATACCTTATAGATATCTTATTTTTTACACTAATAATTTATTATTTTACTTTTTAAATAAAATAAATATTATAATAATCATTACAATTCTATTACATTTACTTTAAATTAAAATTCCATCCCCCTCTTACTCACCTCCATTTCCCTCTTATTCCACAAGCGAACCATTCAGCAAAGTGCCATAAATTTCTACCACGTGGAGGAAGCTGAGAAACCGATGAGAGAGGGAGTTTACCTAATTAACTACTAGAAAGTAACAAAGCCGACTTGGGAGTTAAAAATAATGATAAGATTTAAATAAATTGTATGAACCACATTTTGAAAGGGAAGGAACTGACCACCAAGAGGAGTATTTCACCCTCCTTGCACTCGTCGACATATATCCATTATGTGTGTGCTTAAAATTAAAGGGAAAAAAATGAAAAACAAACTAAATAAAAAAAAATATTTTGCTGTTTCTTTTTTTTTTTTTTCCTGAATAAATAAGGAAAGATATGTAGATTCTACTTTACATGAAGGATTGACATCGATGAGGAGCGAGGACGGTGTGATTTTTTCGTTTTTCAGTTTGTTGTGAGCGATGGAAAATGGATAATTTAAATGAGTTGTAAAAATACACTAATATGTATATACCTTTGTTTTAAATAGATCGATAGAGTGCTAACTTTTATATATAAACCTTTTTTTCTCATTATACAATTACCACACAACAGCCAAAACAGCACAATATTATATTCAAAATCAATTTCTTAACCAATTGCATCTATGAACACCTCACCCCTCACACCTCACACCTCACACCTCACACCAAATTGACATGATTATTTTTCAGCGTCGGAGAAAAAGTCATCTGTGGGCATTAGATCATCATGAATTCATGGTTTTTCTACTAAAGTTAAACTCTTTTAATTTGGACCATCCACGATGAGCCCATCAACAAACACAACAAATCTAATCATACGGCTTTCGAAGGGCAGACAAGGCAGCAATAATACAATATATATATATATATTAAATCGATGAAGGCGACGTCAACAATATGTCTCATGGTTAGTTCATTTATTGGCATTTCCATTACAAATGCACAGATTTTTCAATGGTTATTGTAGCAACCTTAGAAAACTATTTGAAATTATAACTCATCATGTGTCTTTAACATTGTATATTTATCCCCTTAGAAAATAATCGATCCGGAAAAATCTCCTTTCTAATATAATCACAAGTTAGTAATTTTTATTAATAAAATAATATCCAATAAAGAGAAAATATTTTTCCTCTTTTCTCTAAACAATAAATAATAAAATAATAAATAACACTATGATTTAATGTAAAAAACCCTAATTAAAGAAAAAGAACCATGAGACTGCATACAAAACTTCCACTATCACTAAATAATAGGGTTTAAACTGTTTTTTTCATTAGTTATACTGTATACACCAAACCTTTACCAATAAGGTAGTGTTGGTGAGCAATTTTCGTTATGAGCCTTATAGGCTCAGTTTGGCCTCTTTACTATACATGTCCATCTGCTCAACCTAGGGCCAATCAATCTTATAAGATACTTAGCATCACGTGGAACTTGATGGCTTTGCCTTGGTGGCCTTCAAGTGAAAACCGCTTAATTTGGTCTCCTTGCTGTTTTGGGCAAGGAGGGTTACTTTCCCAAAGAAGGAGATACTTCTAGAAGGATTTCTAAATAGCTAGATTTCACTTACTTGAAATTCATATGGATACTTCCCTGAATAATCGAGAGGCAATTTCCTATTATGGATAGCTCTACTTTCTTAAAAGGAAAAATTTACTTAGCTATATAAATGCTTCCTAATTAGTTCAAGGATCAAGTTCACTCTCTTTGCTTTGACTATTATCTTGATATTGTGCATCCTTATCAACTTATTGACATACGTATCAAAATAGCCATGTTGGACACACCTTTAAAACACAAGCATGTTTGCACGACTATGGTTTGTCAGCTCAAGGAAAATCGAAATCGATGTAGATCAGTAGACCGTTGTTCCCAGGGATCTAAACTATACCAATAAAATCCACTTGGAACATTTAGCATTGTCTGTGGGAAAGGCAGATTGCTTTTCTTAAAAACTACTACAATCGAACGTAACAGTGAGAATTAGGAGCAAAAGTATTGCATAGGAAAATAACTCTACTGGATGCTAGAACACTAGAGTACTAAGTTAAGGTAGTACCTACAACACGAGGCTAAGGCAGCAACGCCAACTGCCCAAATAGAGAATATGTATCAGTAGATCACACTAAATATCAAGAGGTACTTTAGAGAAAGCAATAACTTCAAAACCAATTCGCGGAGACGTAAAAGGAAATGAATCTTCCTTTGCTATGTGGGATGGCGAGGGACAAGGTTCCTCTTCAAATTCCTTGAAACAACAAGAAGCACCCCCAGCCAAACGTGTAGACCATCGCGCTAACTATGCAAAAAATTTATCTCGCCTACGAGCTATTACTAGTGCCAATAGGAACTGAATCAGCAATGACTAGATACTCAATCAACCATCATAGAGAAACTATTTAAAGATATGACTAATGTGGAGATGGAAACATATATCAATAGCAAGATCCTCAATGCAAAGGATGTCAGAAAGAGGGGATAGTTCATGGAAGATTCGACTAGCTTGTTCTCAAAAGCCATATAATAAGACCCTTTCCCTACTAAGATCTACCTTACGTCTTTGAATAACTATGATAGCATGATTGATCCAATAAACCATGTCACCCATGATTCTATAACGATTCAATGATGCCCTCATATGTAAGGCTTTCCTTAAGACCTTCGGCGAGGAGGTGGGCATCTAGTTCAACTAACTCGCATCAAATGCCATCCATAGCTTTAAAAAATTCGTAGATATGTTCAAAGCGCACTTCATTGAGAGAAAGCCACCTAAGAAGGATGTGTTGTTCCTCTATAAGATAAAATACGGAAAGAATAAGTCCTTTTGGGACTATATCATTTGTTTAACTAAAGTAGTCCTGGAGATCCCCAATGTTAACAAGGTTGTTGCCTTATAGGCTACCACTTAAAAAGTGGATTCCTCTAATCTTTTCTTTAGGTCTTTGGTGAGAAACAGACCTAGCACCCTCGAGCAATTTAGAGAAAAGCCAAGAAGTTCATCATTGAGGATGACGGTGTAGGAGCTTACTAAGAGGTGGAACGTCCCAAACTTGAGGCACATAACAATGGCTAGTGAAGGGATCGCCTCCCTAGTTAAGGATTGGCTTAGAGCATAAAGACATCGCATTCTTTCTATGAGAGAGGCGACGATACAAAGAGGCTTCTAGACTTGCTTAAAGTTCACCATTTAAGTAAATCACTAGTGGAGGTATTCCTTGATGTTTGCCATGTGAACATCTTATCTCCCCCACCCAAGAAGTGGCCTAAACTTTAATGAGGGAACTTTGGGAAATATTGTGACAGCCATACATATTATGGACACAACACTAATCAATGTCATCAACTCACAAGCATTATATAAAAATGCAATTCAATAAAGATACCTCAAAGAGAAAATCCTTAACTTAAGCCATAATGACTGGTAACCTACTCATCAATGATCCAAAGAACATGATTGTCATAGGTGGGATGACAATTCTAGTGACAATGGCAACCAAGACCAAGGCCTCGATAGGCTATAAACACGATTATTGGGCACTTTACGGGGGAAGACTTATGAACTGCCTTTGTAGCACCACAAGGAAGGAGTAGATACTAAATTTACACACTAGAAAGTAGAAAATGGATAATTCCATCTCCTTTTTCAAGAAGGAGCTCGAAGATATCTAGCTCCCGCATCAATATACTCTCATTGTACTAGCTATAATCTTTAGTTTTGGTGATAAAAAGATGATGATCGACACTGGAAGAAGCACTGACATTATCTTCAATAGTTTCTATGCAAAGATAGCACCCAAGTTGCAAAAGCACCCAAAGATATACTGTAAGCCCCGGAAAATTCCAGTAAATAATTTCAAGATGAACTTCGAAAATAAACCCTAAAAATCACTCCAAATTAAAACCGAATTTCGATAAGTCCTAATTCATAAACGAATTCAGAAACTTCTTAATCTTGAGAAAATGAAAATCTTTAAACAATAAAATAAGAACTCAGTGGTCTTCAAATTCAAAACCACGACGTACGAAAAATTCCGTATTTAACTCCGACTTATAAAAACGGGTAATAGAAAGCTCAAAAACAAATTATTAAAAAGCAAATAACGATTGACTTTCGAAAATATAACTCAATTCAAGAATTCCGAAAACATTAAGAGATATTAAATACTTACAAAAATAAAATTTAAAATAAATTTCTCAAATTAAATATGTTGTATAAACATAAATATCAGTTTCCAAATTGGCAAAGGTCTAAACCGGAAAATCACCCGTAAACCCTAAGCGGAACACAATAGCTTAAGTCCGGCAATCTAGCGCCCCTAACTCTAGAGGCCGAGATGTAGTTTAAATATATAGAATAGCTCATAGTAATATAAGTTTGTTTAAAAATATCAGATTGGTAAATTTTTGATCTATTTCGAACCCGTTCGGATACAGACTTCGAAAAGCGTGTCCCGAGGCTCGAGATATCAAAAATATACCAATAGTACCGTTAGACTCGTAATTTCATAAGATTTCTAAATATATCAGTTTTATAATTTTTCGGGTTATAAAAGTTACAGTTATAACCTTTTTATCGTGTTTCCATTATTACCGGTAATTGAGTCGTCTTTTGCACTATTCATTTTTATTTCATTACAAAATTTTATTATTCTTATAAAGCCTTATATTTTGAGATGAATATTTTATATGTTATAGAAAATTTTGTTTTTCCAAAAATTAGTTCGTTTCGGGTCTTTACGGGATCAGATTCTGTTTAAGATCCGATACTAAAAATAAAATAAATTAATTTAATAATTTAAAAATATTTGAAATATATTTATATTTTCATAAAATAATTTTTTAGAATTTTTCGGGTTATAAAAATATTAATTATAGCCCATAATCGCGTATTTTGATCATACCGGTAACATATTTGTTAAAATACTAAAATAATTCAAATAATTATTTAAATTTAATTATGAAAAATCTGCTACAAATATTTGGAATAAATTTTCTAATTTTATTTTATTTTAATTTATTTTATTAATAAAGTACTTTTACAACCCATACCTTCAAGTACACCTTACACATATCACTTCCTTTTCACTTCAATCTTTCTACACATAATCCCACAAATTCATGGCAGATTTTTGACCCTATTTATGGCTGCCATTGTCCTTTATCCACTCATATTTTGACTAAAATTAATTATATTTCAATCCTTTTTCAAAAAGTTACATTACACATTAATTACACAATTTAATTCAAGTCAAATTTCAACAATTCCTCTCTCTCTCCCTCTCATGACGTGCAGCATCCTTGGCTGCCCATGTTTTATTTTTTTCTCTCATTTATTACAATTAAAACACTCATTTCTCTCACTCCTTCATTTATTCACTTTTCCTCTTTCATTCTTTAACCTTTTCTCTCTCTATTTCCTCTCTTTTCTTCTTCTTCTTGTTCATGTTTCTCCAATAAACAAAGCTGCCCTTCTTCTTCCATGGCTTCCACACTTCATTTTTAAAGATTTTCTAAGCAAATCTTCATCCCAAAGCTCCATAGGTGATATAGGTAAAGTATAATGAAGGTTTCATGCATCAAATGAACTTCCATAAGCTTAAAAGCTTAGGATGATGATGCCAAAAATGAAATCTTTCTCTTCTCCACTTTTATTACCTTGTATTATAATTATTTTCTTGTTTAAAGTTATTATATTTTGTAGATCTAACTTTTTATGGCTTTGATTTTTGTTTATGCCATAGATCTTGTTATTTAAGTTGTTATTTTTGTTATTCCTTATGATTTATGCATAGATCTAGCACTCACATGTCTATCTTAGTGATTCATGCATGTAAAACTAGTTTAGAATACTAGATCTAAAGTTTTGAGTTCATAGATGCATTAGATCTTTGTTTATGTTCATGAACAACTTGCTATAATATGATGATGGTAGGAAAGTTATAGGAAACTCAAGATCTATTTTATTTTCAAGCAAAATGATTTTTGAAAATTCGGATGAAAATGGAACCATAGTTAGAAAAGTGGTTTTTCAACTTCAAAATGTGTATTTTTCATTTAAAATGAAGGGCTTAGGGTATAGATAACATAAATGAGAAATTTTGATGAGCAAAGTTTAGATCTATGAGTTTAAAGTTTGTTTTCATGGGTTTCATCTAGGTGTATGTTCATATTATGTGTAGACTTTAAATTTGAACTTGAACAAAATTGGTGAAATTCGTATTTTGGCAAGACCAATATTTAAAAACCACTTTCCAAGTGTCAAAATATAATTTTTACTTAAGAAAATGAAGGCTTAACATATGTATATCATCAAGACTTCTTTTTACAAGAATCAAAAGTGATTTTCAAAAGTTATTTTCAAAATAAAATTCTATTTCGGATTTTGGCCAAGGCCTATTTTAAAAACATGTTTTCCAACTCAAAAATGAAGTTTTAATTTAAGAAATGAAAGGCTCTTAGGATAGGATATGTAAGGAATGGATTTTCATGAGCTTAGATAGATTTTATCAAAAGATATAACCAAAAATGAATTTTGTAAATTCGGATCCCAACCAAGACTAATTTTTAGAACCCATGTATCAACTCCAAAACTCATGTTTTATGTGAAAAATGAAGTATATAGGTAATAGATATCATTAAGCAATGATTTTTACAAGTTAAAATGAGTTTAGGCATGAGTAAGGTGTTAAACAAGTAATGGAATTAAAATGAAAAAATTTGAGTTAGTGATCAATTGTCAAATTCGTAATTTGAGATGATGCATAAGTAATCACTTAGTATTTGAGCTCAAATTGCAAGTTTTATATGTTAAATGAAGTCCTTAGACAATAGATATAGTAAAGCTTCAAATTTTAATGCATTAAACAAGTTTTTCCCCAAATGAATCATTCAAAAAGTGGATTTTCTAAAATTCGGATTTTTGAATAAATCATATTGGAAAACATATTTGCAAAGTGTAAAATGCAAATTTTTGTGTAAGAATGAAGTCCTTAGTAGTTATACATGGTTGAGCCTTAAATTTCTAAGTATCAAATGATTTTTACTTAAAGGAATCACTCAAAAACTAATTTTTGTAAAATTCGGATTTTGGAATCAACCCCACTTGAAAACATGTTTACAAAGTGCAAAATGGAAATTTTTATGTAGAAATGAAAGTCATAAGTAGATATAATGAAGACTCAATTTTAACAAAAATAATTATATTTTCTCAAGCAATAAATCCCAAACGAATGGAAATGATCAAAGTTAGAAAACTAGATTTTTCAAAAAGTAGTTATAGTTGAAGTCTTGTAAAATAAAGAGTTCTAAAATTTTCTTTTGCCAAAAATCATCAAGACCATGCATACATGAAACTCATTTCATACCATTCATGTTAGGAAATCATTCATATTGCATGTATGGCTAATTTATACAATAAAAACATTACAAACATTTACAAAACTATTTTTCGGAATCGGAAACCGTTACTGATCAGATCTGATCCCTCTGTTCCGAGACCTAAATGTTTTCAAAACTTGAAAATAATATTAGAAATAGATAGATCTTTCGAAGTAGATAGAAATCGATATATAATTTGCGAGATTCCGAGTTAAAATGACCAAGTTATGGCCGTTTTAAGTTGGAATTCCCGCTTAGGACGAGAATTACAAATTTGATAGTTTGTATGAGATAGCTTGGACTAGTTAAGTGATGAAATACTTATTAGGGTATTTCTTCCTTTTAGGTGACCCCGATATCGACGATTCCCCTACCACCGGATTACTTGTACTAAGAGACCGGTGATCCAATGGCCGAGTGAGTATTACTTCCGATTTCATTTATTGTATGTGATTGTAATAATAGTTGCACTAGGTATTTGGTAAAGATAAAATGGATATGCATGATGGGGACGAATGGGAAATGTATGCTTGTTGTTGATATGAGAAATGGAATGTAAGAATATCGAAGCCGAGTGATTAACTATTGCCTGTATAGATGAATTAGAATTGATTGTCTGCGATTATTGACTGATCACTTAAAAGAATTGGTATAATTGATTATTTGGAATTGAAGATGAAATTGAACTCATTCATACACGATGGGGATGAGCATTAGCATTTGTCGGTTTATCGTTGTACCTTAAACGATTTTATAGTTTATAGTTGTCCGTAAGCTGAAACGGTCTCGGTCGTACCGCAGGATTCGTTAATCTGCTAACCCGGGATGGAGGGCGCAAGTCCATCCACATATGATTTCCGGCAGGTCATATGTTTGTTGAATTCACGAGTTTGATGCATATCACTTGTCTGACTAATCACTTGATTGTATGACGTGTTATAAATGTAATCCTGGAAGTTTTCACTCACTAAGCTAGTGTAGCTTATACCCCTATAGTTGTTTAAATGAACAGGTTATCTCAAGAATGCAAAGTGGACTGAGATGGTTGAAGTCGAGATGACTTCAGGATTCCGGCAAGACATAAGAATGTTTGAAGTTATTAACTAGGTTTTATATTTCCTTGTAATAGTTATGTAAGAATCTTTTGATGAATTGTAATGAAGTTATGAGTTGTATTTTGAAGAATAGTGAATTGAATTTCCTTTACATTGTTACTCAGTTATATCAACATGAAATGTATCATCCGATGTGTCTCCTCTATGTGTTAGACGCCTTGTACATAGTATGGAAGCATTCGCATGACTGAGGTGGTCATTCTTAGGCTTTAATATTGTGTACGGCAGACTGCCACGTTTAGGGTACCCTTCGGGGCGTGACATATATGGCTATAATCTCTACATACTACAACTACAACAACTAGCTTATTAAAGTTAGAGGCATAATAACACTACCAATGGAACTCAATAGTGATACCTACATAACATTACATGACATCGAGTTCATAATAGTTAATTGTTGGTCGTTTTATAATGTAATACTCGAGTAACCTAATTAGTCACTATTTGGGATGGTAGCATCATTAGTGCACTTGAAGATGAAGGTCTCGATGCCTAATGGAACTGGAATTTGCATAGGGGAACAAACACTTTCAAGAGATCTATATCTCAAGGCCTTACCCCAAGAAGAGGTTTTCCATATTGAGGTAACCCTCAAAGAAAAAGATAAGGTAAGAGGGGAAGTGGTAGGGGAAATGAAAAAAAATCAAATTTAGCAACCAGCTTGAAGAAAAGAAAAAAAAGAATTGGGACAAGCATGCCCCCTATGTTGAGGAAGACCTTATCAGTTGCTCCACAACAATTCTAATGTATTCGCTTGGTCATTGGTTGACATGCTAGGAATTTGCTACAATGTCATAACACACCACCTCAACATTGAACCCATGGTCAAGTTGGTAAAATAAAAAAGAAGATACTTTACCCTTGAAAGACAAGCCGCATTGAGGAAGAAGTTTAAAAGCTCCTCAAGACCAGCTTGATTAGGCAAGAACAGTGCCCTAGGTAGCTTGCTAGCATGGCACTAGTCAAGAAAACAAACAAGAAATAATGGATGTTTGTTGACTACGTAGACCTCAATAAAGATAACTCAAAAAACTATTTTCCACTACCCAAAATAGACCAACTTGTGGAACATAATTAACACTTAAAATAATATTCAAGAGGGGTGTGGGGTAGGTTAATTAGTATTATGACAACTATTTCCCCTTTTGCAAATTAAAGCTTAATTATTGCAATTCAATGATCAAGACAATAGAACAATACTAAAGATATGAATTGCAATAAGTAAAAGAGAAAGATTAGAGAAGATAACATCAGGTTTTAACGTGGAGTTTGGACCACCTCCTAATCTTCACAATCTACGCCAATTCCTCCCTTAATGAAGCACTTCACACACTTAGTTCATGACAATAAAGCAATGCTCTCAAGGAGTTACAATCAACACAAAACAAAAACACACAAGCTATGCCCATTACAAGAAAAAAGGAAAAAAACACAAAACAAACAACACAAACACTAGACACTAGGTTGGGCAAAAAATCTGTCCGAGCCGTGAACTGATTCGAACAGGACCAAATCTTCAGTTTTTTTTTTTTAAATGGTTTGGTTCACGGTTTTGTTCGGTAGTGGAAATTCGGTTTACCGTTCAGTTTAGAGTCATAAATCGAACCGTATGGTTGAACCAAACTGAACCGTTTCATCTTTAAAAAAAAAAAAAACCTTTTAATGTTATCTTTATTTTATAGTTAATTGTGTTTTGGGGTAAAATTTTTTTTTTTTATTTATAATTAATACTTTTAGAGTTATAACGGTTAAAAAATAGTTATAGTTTAATGAATATTAAAAAGTAGAAACATTATATTGGTTATCTCTTTCATCGGTGAAGGAAATCCAATAATACTCCTTCCCTTGTACGCACACACACACATATATATTTGTAATGACACTTGACTAGTTTTAAGTCTTAAAAAAGAGACTACACCACCAATTTATTCTTGTATTTAGTTATTCTCATTTTATCAATGTATACTAATGATGAGAAAAAATTTGGTTTACTATAGTTGAATGTTGATTTCCATAAATTGATAACGTGTTGCTAATGATTTCTAATTAATAAATTAATAAATCAACTTGTCAATTTGTTGTTGAGGTTTGAAATGTAAGAAAATAGTTCATAAATTTTTTTTATTGAAATGAAAAAAAAAAATTTCATTCGATATATGGTTTGAATCGTATATCAAATCGTACCGAACCATTTTTTTAGGTTCGAAAACTTAGCGAACTGAGCCTTATGAATAGGTTCAATTTTGTAAAAATAATTGAATCATAATTTTAGGTTCAGTTCGGTTCGAGGGGCGAACCGTACCAAACCGTACCGTACCCACCCTTACTAGACACAACTTTTTCCCACAAACTCTTAACAGCTTTAGTGTAGTGCCTTACAAGATATTGAAGCTTAGAAACAAATGGCAATACACTTATCTTTCTCTAACTCACAAATAGCAAATAAATCACAAAAGAGATCGATAGATTTAATATAAGTATATGTAAGCAAATAATGAGCTCATCTTATATATTAAATCTCATCAACTGCTTGTACTTGTAACTAGTCTGGATTACTTGGAGTGCTTTGCATTAAGCGGACATTTTATGCTTTAAAAGGTCTAAACTCCTTACAACTGATCCGAAAAATTGGGAGCATCAAGATTCTGGAAGCATAAAAGAGTTTATACTCTTTCCAATTGGTCTAGACTACTTGGCATAGGGTTGATTCATTTCTTGCCAACTGATATGGACTCTTTGCAATTAGAGGTAGGCATACAGGGCCTGGCAGGCCAGGTTGGCACGCGGTTAAATGGTCAGAATTTCTTGGCTAGGCCTAATTCGCTAGCTAAGCGACCAAAAGCAGGCGAAAGTAATTTTTTTTTTTTTTTTATATTTGAAAGTTTATTTTCATGTTAATTTGTGTGGAAATTAGATCATTTAAGTATTTTAGGGTTTTGCATTTATATCAAAGATTAATTTTATTACTATTTTAATTAATTATATGCAAAAATAATTTTTTAAATAATTTATTAGATACTATATTACATTTAAACCAATAAATATATATTTTTAAAAAGAATGTTATAATTTATATGGTGTGTGTATCAATTGTTCATTCTATATAACATATCAGAAATGATTACTAATATGTTATTATACTTTTTTTTATTAACTTGAAATTTTAGGTCTTCTTAAACTTTTCCTCCTTTTCTTTTCTTTTCTTTTTTTTTCTTTTTTACACTTTGGCCTACGATTAAAACGGGCCAAGTAAAATTGAATTGCTTTTAAACGAAAAAAAAAAAAAAGGCCACAATCCCCTTTTTAAAATGAGTAAATAGGCTGGCTTATGAGTCTTGGCCTATATGCCCAGTTTCATTTCCAATTGATATGGGCTACTTGGCATAG
The DNA here is from genome assembly GCA_024138025.1 of Combretum micranthum. Classification (NCBI taxonomy): domain Eukaryota; kingdom Viridiplantae; phylum Streptophyta; class Magnoliopsida; order Myrtales; family Combretaceae; genus Combretum; species Combretum micranthum. Next base: position 540,955 of record JAMXBD010000629.1, on the reverse strand, counting down.
GACTGATTCATTTCTTGCTAAATGGTTTGAACTCTTTCTAACTGGTCCGGACTTGTTATGAAGACTTGCAAAAAAGAAAAAGAAGGCTTTGAATAGGTTCGGATCACTTCAACTTGATCTGGACCACTGTGCTAAAACACTTATATCGCATTATAGGTAACTTTTATTGGTAAATTGCACTGATATGTATTAACGTTTCAAGTAATCAAAAAGAGGAATTAACGTTTTGTAAAGTGAATCAAATGAATTATCAACATTTTATAAAGTTCATTTAAGGTATCAACATTTATATTAGTTTTCAATTAGTGTCCTTAAATTTCCTTAATGGTTAATTATTAATACCTTATTTGACTCACTTTGTCAAATATTGATGCCTTTTTTTAACTACTTAAAATGTTGATATCTTAAATGAACCTGTCCCTAAACATTGATAGCTTAATTGAACTTTGCGATACATTAATACCTTAAATGAACTTACTCCTTAATGTTGATACCTTTCAATGTAATTTACTCTAAGTTTTGCAAATTAAGTATAACTTAACCTAAACAAGTGAGTAACCATACAATATATTTTCTCATCAAAATTCACATTGAACTTACTGGTTCAACACAACTAATGGATTCCACCTCAAGCATATACTCTTAACCATCAAGGATACCTTCTTCATTGTACAATCAAATAAAGATAGATCTAAAAGACAAAATACACACTTCCTTCGTCACATGCTTCGACACCTATTGTTACAAGGTGATGCTGTTTGACTTAAAAAATGTCGGGGTAACTTATCAACAACTAGTGACGAGGTGTTCAAGCATTAGATTTGGTGAAACATGGAATTTTATGTTGATGACACGATAGTAAAAAGTACAAAAAGTAATAACTTAAAGATTTTGAAGAGAGGGGGGGAGGGAAGGGAGGAGTTCTTTGATAAACTATGACACTTCAACATGAAATTAAGCCCTTTTGAAGTGAGTCTTTAGAGCCGTATCAGGATAATTCCTAAAATATTTTGTCATTCGGAGATGGATTGAAGCTAACTTAGAGAAAATATAAACTATCCTCAACATTTAGTTATAGAGGACAATCAAAGAAGTCTAATGGTTGAACAACCGAGTAGGTTCTTTGAACACATTTGTATCATGCGGTATAGATATGTGACCTGACTTCTTCAAGTTGCATAAAAATTCAACAAACATCCTATAGAAGGATAAGTGCAAATAGGCCTTTACACACTTAAAGACAATGTTAACAAATCTACGCATTCTGTTGAAACCCTTCATAGATGGATGATTTTATTTATACCTTGCCGTTAGTGATCTCACCTTATCATTAGCCCTAATATGAGCAGGAGGAGAGAGATTTGAATTGTTTGCTTTGTAGGTCATCCTTTATAGAGACTGGAGCTACAGTATACTAAAATAAAACAGCTTGCCTTAGCAATGGTCTTAATAGTCAAAAGACTAAGGCTTGTGCTGATCGACCAACTACTAAGAACAATCCTTTAGAAAACTGATAGCTTCAAAAGGATGATGAAATACGTTGTAGATTGAAGCGTGTAACTTGAATAGCCTCCATATTGGACCTTCTATGTAGATGGATCCTCCACAAAGACAAACAGTGGGGCTAGTCTTGTACTCGAGGGATCATTTGGAGAAAGAGTCCGCTATGCACTAAAATTTAGTTTCAACCCTAACAACAATGAGGTAGTGTATAAAGCCTTAATTACAAGACTGTTACTAGTCAAGCATGTTGGAGACAACAAATTTACAATCCTATTAAACTCCATGCTCCTTGTACAACAAGTGAATGACGAGAATGGAAAAAAGGTTGACAACATTGCAAGTCACCTCACCGTCGTCTAATTACATTCAATCAAATATAATTTGACACTCTAATATACCATAAAAATCAAGTTTGAATGATTTTGCACTAATTTCAAGCTGCTACAACAACTACCTTCTAAGTCACCTTCTAACTTTAATTCTTCAATAATATTTTCCATGTTACTTTTTTATTATTCTTTATTCCAAGTTGCTTCTAACATAATTTCTAAATAACTTCTTGAAATCTTGAATTATGTCACATATACTTTCAACAATCTAAATTTTCATTATCAAATTCATTTTATAATTAATTTACATACTTAATGAATTAGCTAGTTCATTAAAATCCTGTTATTGTCATCAAACATCATTGAAGGCACTAAACATTGTCTCCCTTTTTGAAAATTTCAAATCTCTTTCTCTTGAAATAAATTGAATTTGATTATCCTAATCAACGATCAAATCAACTTCATGCTTTAATAAATTCAAAAAAAAAAAAAAAGTTATAGCCTATAGCATGAAAAATTTTTAGAATGTTGCAATATACTACAACAATTTTAGTAGAACATAATTTATTATTCAAACTCATTACACATTAGATTTTATTTACTTTCATTTTTATTTTGGGAAAATGCCAAATTTGTTACCTGAACTTTAGCAAAAAATTCAATTACGTACTTGTATTTAAAAAAAGTTCAATTTTATACCCAATTAAACTTTTCATGCCCCACAATTGCTACCCTATTTAACAGATTTAAACTATGTTATGGATGTAAGCATTTGATCCAACCCTTGAGCAATACGTGGATAAGTAAAAAAAAGAAAATTGATGAACATAGATAAAGAGAGAGAGAGAGAGAGGAAAATAGAGAGAACACGAAAACTATCTCCCTCAACCACTCGTCCCTCTACACTGATATTCTCTCTCTAAATGAATTGGGCAAAGTGATCTTCAAATCAAACTAATGAACCCAACAAACTCACCATCTTTATCCAACACTATATCAACTCGCTACTTTACTAGAAACCTAGATGAGAAACACCTTCTCCAAAACTGAACATGTCAAAACCCACCTCTTTCTTCAACCTTTAATTTAAATCCCAATTGATTTAAACTCGTTGAATTTCTGATGCAAATCTCCATCAACACTAAACATAAATATTGCGGAAACTGAGTGTTCCCACATGCCATCTTGATTCACCTTCTCTCTCTACCTTTCATCCTTTCTCTCAAAGCCAAACCATGAAACCGATATTTATTGAACACTACGAACGAAAGTTGGAGAAACCCATCCCATCACTCACATTAGCTACACCTTTTGTTGAGTCAACTCATACTAAGTCATTTGTAATCACAAAGCCTTACCAAACAATCACCCATTATTGCTGGAGTCACGCAACCTACCTATTACTGTCCTTTTATTATGTGTGATGGAGAAGAAGACCTATTTCACCTGCTTTTTGTAGTTTGCTAATGAAGAAGAGGAAGACGAACCCAATCCTTGTGTAGACTTACGTCCCAATACTTATCCATGAACCCGATCCTTTGGTTAGTTTTACTATTCTTCTTCTTTCCTTCTCTCTCTCTCTCTCTCCTCCCCCCCTCCCCTTCTTTCTCTTTTTCTTTTTTGTATTTTAAATGTTGGTGTCACGTGTCAAACATATATTGGCCATCACCTCCACGCAAGCAAACAAAAATGATGGTGTTACAATTGTGGGTATGAAAAGTTTAATAGGGTATGAAATTGAACTTTTTAAAGTTCAGGTACCTGACTAAATTTTTTGCTAAAGTTCAGGTACCAAATTTGTCATTTTCTGTTTTATTTTTCATTATCTTCTCCCTTTTTGTTATCATCAAAGTATCATTGAAGATACTTGATAAGGTTAAGGAAGCTACTAGGTAGAACTCTTTTTGTTGAGGTGTTGTATGAATGTGAGTGATAGCTTGAATGACAATGGAGATAGCTTTGTAAGGAGTTTGAGGAGGAGAATAACTAACATTAAGCTTTAATTTTAATATTTAGTAGAGTTTTCGCTTGATATGGGAGCATATCAAAATGATATAAAGGCTGATATTAAGACAACGGTTAAGAGAGACAATAATAGCCATAATTGGTCAAATAGAAGAGGTAATGATTGGGAAGAAGGTGATGGATGAGGTTTTGATTGAGAATTTCAAAGGGGATTGATATGAAGAGCATAAAAGAGTTAGTTGGGGAGTAAAATATATTGTACTAAATATATTTCCATTTAAATTGTCAAATATATATATATTATATATATATAAATTCGATGCTATGGTAAAGGAATATTTTTAAAAAATGAGTATGATAGGCGAATGAAGGCTGAACTAGCTTCACTAGCATCACTTTCATTGATTATATGAGCTTTTGATGAGACAAATTAGTGACGAAGAGACTGGGATGGCAATAAGAGAGTAAGGCTTGGAGGTTGATGAAGAGTTTTATGAAATAAACTATTGTATTTAGAGTTAAAAAGTAATTTTAGTTGTAGCGAGCCTGAAATTTGTATTTTTCCTTAACTTTAAGTAATGTTAAAATAGACATAGCATCTTGTGCTTTAAGTAAAATTCCCTTCTTATTGTAGTATTATTATTTTTCAATGAAAAAAGATGAATATTAAATAGATTGTGAAAATTTGATTAAATCTCATGTTATCGCATCTACAGTCTATGACTTGTAAAGAAAATCAACATCACTCCCTTTTTTTTTTTTAATTCCTTCCATATTATAGGTTGAAAGTTATAAGCATGGTCTTGAATCATGGCAATGGCTCTTTCAACAAGAGCATTTAATGTTAGGAATGGTATTTAGAACTATGCCAAAATCTCTTATTTTCAATCAAGTATTCACTAATTAAATCCAAACAAATTACAATATGAAAATTGATTTTCTTAACATCACCTAATTTTGTATTATAGACATTGACATAAACATGCGATTAAACTAACCCAATATGAGCGATATATCATTAAACTATGACTTACACACCACGACAAATTATGAGGGTAAAAACAAAATCTTTACATTTATATTAAACTTGAGAGCTTTGAGATTATATTTAAATTTACCCAAAGACATTTTAAGAGAGTGCATCTTATGACTACACGCCTCATTAATAAGATGCCCATGTCAACTCTAGGGTGTAAATCAACACATGAAACACTATTTGGAAAATCACTTAATTATAGGAACTTCAAAATTCAATTCTTATTGCTAAATAACCTTCTCACATTGATAACTCTAAACAAAAGGGAACCAAAATGTGTATTTTTATGCTATATGCACAACCAAAAAATTTATAAAGTTCATGATTTACTTGATTGGCAAATTGTTGTGAGTCGAAATGTTCTTTTCTATGAAGACATCTTTTCTTTTAAGTAGGATTGCCCACTGTAAGTCTTCAACAACAATTTACTTTTAATCCTTAACTCAAGTCTCATTTGAACTAGGCACATCTTGGCCTAGTTAAGACCTAAGACTACAATTTGGACTCAACTCGTGTTCGGTTCTACCCAATATAACCAAACTATTATTACTCCATAATATCTTAACTTAGTTTATAGTGTCATTTTAATCAACAAACTTAGATAAAATACTCAATGCCTCATGAACCAAGTCTTTTTGACACAAAGTTGCTCAATGACTAGTCAATTTGTACCAAGCATTAAGTGGATTCAAATCATCATTCACCTAAGATATTTTTGGTATCTTTTAAGTACAAGCAATGTACAATTGAATTTTTGCTTCATTATTAATTAATCCTAATAAGCACAAAGCAAAGATATGGTTAAATACATGACTGGAACTTGTTAACTTCAATCAAGACTTCATACATTACATATCGTAATCAATTAAAACCCCTATTTATATTACAAATGGACAATCCTATGTCTAAATTTAGACTTTTTTTATCTTATTTTTCCAAAACATTACCTCTTTTTTGCTGTCATTTAGTTGCTAGTCACTTTTAAATCTTTTTTTTCTCTTGTTCCAATTCAAGTTTTCTATCACTTTCTTCCATGTGGTCTTTTTTTTTTTTCATCTCCTTATCAAATGATAACATATATTCAACATGGTGATTAATTCTTAATTAGTTTTCTATTCTCCAATTAATATTCAAGCTTAAGGTTTTAACACTAATAATTATGACAGCTTCTATGATCCATTAACGGACCATCCAATCAATCATCTTATTATTAAAATTACTATAATAATTTATACATTAAGTTAATTTATTAGTGCAATCATGGTTGGTAGGAAGTTGAGTTGTTAAATAACTAATGACACCAGTCTAGATAAAAAAAACATGACGAGACTATAGAATAATAACTATTTATGAATTCCTAGAGTTCTTTTATTATGTTACTTATTAAAGATTTCTTATTATCACATTTTATTATCTAATTTTAACAGTTTAACTTATGATTTCAATGGTTATGAATGAAAAGATCTAGGTTGGAGACCTATGGTATGGTGCGCCTTCTAACTTCTTCTCTATCTCTTATGGTAGAAAGAGGATTTTCTCTTTTTGAAGTGTTGAGAGAGAACCTATAGGCATAGGATAGAGAGATGGAACCTTTTAATATTTTTTTTATTTTTCTTCTTATTATTTTCTACTTTTATCATATATTATGTTAAGGTTTTCATCATATATAAAATTAATGTGCCTTTCATCTTAGTAGTTATTATTTTCTTTGGGATAAATCACTATAAGAAAATTGACTGCAATGGAAAATTAGTAAAATAACTTATATCTCTATAAATAAAATCAACAATATAGAAATTTATGTTTAAAGATAGAAATTTTATCTCTAAAACCCAATTAATTAAGTTTAACCATTTTTTAATTAAGTTCTTAAAGCTTTTAAAATTTTACAAAGTAAGACTCCTTTAAAAACTATTATTTTTTCAATTAGTTCTGGAGAAATTGAAAATCACCCCCTTAAACTTTTACCTAGATACGAATTCACCTCTTGAACTTTCAATGTATACTTTTTAACCCCTTAAACTTTTAAAAATTGGTGTACTTAAGAATCGTTAACATTTTCCATTAAAACAAAATGGAAGAAGCTACAAATTACTCTCTTGAATTTATGCCTATTTGTAGATTCACCACTTGAGCTTTCATCTATATGCAAATTTACCTCCTCATATTCATGAAAAATGTTAGTTGTACTTAATTGTGCCAAATATTGGAAGTTTAGAGGGTCTAAAAGTGCACTTATAAAGTTTATGAGGTAAATCCGCACCTTAGTAAAAGTGTTTTATTTTTCATGCAAAGCTTGTGTTTATTAGTCTAAAAGGATTAATTGTAACATATAAAATAATTAAATAAAATAAATTTAACAAAAGATTATCTAATTAAAAAATTAGAAAACATAAAAGAAATGCAAAAAGAAAAAAATATACTAAAATTTAAACCGAATACTGTTCTTGTTCTTAACCAACATCATATGGAAAGACAACATTGACATATGTATCTTGTTTGAAGAATGAATTGATTGCAAGGTCAACAATTGGAAAGAATTGTAATAATCATTATAACTTTATTACATTTTTATTGAATAGATTAACCAACTAAACATTGTAATAAACATAATCAAAAACTTCTTTTTAACTCAATGTACTTTCAATAAAAAAAGCTCTTTTTAAATAAATTAAAATGATGCCAATGATCGTATAACCTGATAGCATTTTCCTTGGTTTCTCAAGTGAAAGGTATTAGGACAATCGACTCTCCCCTCTCCCATTATAGTCCAGAAAAAAAAAATGAAAAATTGAAATGAGAACTTGATGATGCTTTTACTATCAAGGATCTTGGTTATCAAGTTTTTTTCTTTGAATGGAAATTTTCAAAATTGATTAAAGAAAAAACTCTTTTAAATCAATTGAAATTCATTTTATAAATCTTGGTTGATGTGTGTTTGCTATTGCTAAACCAATTAAGTTCCTCTTCAATCCAATTTGAAATTGGACAACATGTCTAGTGACATTTTTGACAGTCTAGGTTACACACACACACACACACATATATTATATATATAAACATCAAAGATTAGTCCATTGATTGCTTTATCTCATATTAACTAGGGATGATATATTATTTGTTGTTCATTAATTAAGTTAATTTATTTCACAATTATATACAACATATCTTCAAGTTGTTCTTCGCTATTTTAATGGTACTCCATCTTTGGGATTGTTCTATTCATCTTAAAACTCACATAGTTTATTAAGGTACATAGATTCAAACTAAGGTGCTTGTCCAGTGGAAAGAAAGTCCATTATTGGCTATTGTATCATGTTATGCAGTGCTACTACTTGTTTGATGACTTAGAAACAAACCATTTTTACTTCTACTACAAAGGTTATACAAAACGGTATGATTATCACAATTTAAGAAATTGTTTTGAATTTCATACATCTTGGATTGCTAGTCTCCCTTTATTGTGATAAAGGTCAGTACAACTTAATAGCAACTAATCCTTATCTTTATAGGTGCACCAAACACATCTAACATTAACGTCCATTTAACAAGAGATTAGATTGTAGATTACAATTGGTTTTCTCGAGACTTTTCATATCCGACCATCACAACTTCACAATTTACTCACCATACTTTCTAGTTAAATGCATATTCAGTTTTTATGTTTTAAGATGGTCTTTAAGAGGTTACACCATAAGAGGGATACGAATTTTATATCATTGTATTATTTTATTTTTCTATGTGGCATAGTTATATTGCATCACTAGTCATTTAATCCATTCGGAACTAGCACGTGGCCAAGAGTTCTTGTTTTACCTTCACAGTAGGCCAAGTTATTTAGTGGGGGTCACTATACTATTTATTTTATATCTCTTTATTGTCTTATTGCCTTAATCATCCTTTATTATTTGAATCCATCATGTCTAATGAAGACTTAATTTATTATGCTTCAACGATTAAGCTTGTCCGTAATAATTATAGAGAATTATTATACGACTCCTTCGGGCTAGTCTCAATCGAACTACAGAAAAAAGAGACGCCGACTCCTGTAATTAACGGTGTAAATTTCATAGCCGCCAAGCATACAGTCCCATCTCTGCATATTGACAATAATCCGGTCCTGAAATAAACGTGGAATGAATTAAGGTTGCTTAACTTCCAAGAGTATTCATATATGAAGTTCATAATACGAGTTTCCGACAAATAACCTCATTTTTTCAGGTTTTTATTGATGTGGATAGACATCTTTTTGAGCTGGTTCAGGTTTAAATTGAGACCTAAATCGCAGGGTCTAAGTCTAGAAATAATTGACCAAAACTACCTTGCTGATGTGGCAAGGTAGGTAAGACTTAGAGATCCGCTGAGTCAAGAGATAGCTTCATCTGGATGGGAGTCTTTTAAATTTTTTCTTCAAAAATTCCAAATATAATGCCACACTTACTGCATTAATTATTATACTTAGTTGTAAAAAATAATTGCTTTTGTGGAAGGTTTGGACGGTTCAAATGTTACTATAGATTTTGCTTTTAGTTTGTTCTTTTTTCCTTTTAAATTTTGAAGAGGACCCATATGGATCCACCAGGTTCGGAAGCGGCCTATCGAGGCGAGTTCAAGTAAGGACCCATCATGGCCTATTCGGGTCAGGTCCTGATTCAAATTCAATTAGGAGAGATGTCTAGATATAGATGGTGCCTTCAACTTTTTGAAGTCATCTGCGAAGGATTCTAAAAGGTTAGTTCCTTTGAAATATTTTATTATTATTTTATAAAGGTAAATTATACTGTAAAAGTAAATAAGAATGACAAAAGTATAAAAAAAAAGTAAAAAAATTTATGTGAATAACCTTACGGATAAAGCAATGAGATTCTTACGAAGAAAAATTTCTTTATATGCTAATATAATATCTTAAGTATTGTATGAAAGATCTCATGGATGTGGAAGCTCTAATTAGTACTAGTGCCAACTATTCAAAGGAAATATTGTGGAATATTTTGGGAATATTACAAAGGTCAATATAAGAAACCTCTGTATCATCCCATATTTCTTTCTTTCTTTCTTCCTTTTTTTTTTTCCCCATAATGTATAATTAGTTTTAAGAAATGTCAACTGATAGGATATGTAAACAACTAAGCCTTTTTTCTTTACAAAACGCTTCAGTTGAAAGATAATTTTATGTCATAGCAAATTAAAACTGTTAAAAGGTTTCAAAGCCGATAGACAAAAGAAATTTCATATGATATTTATTAAGGGTTAATAGGGTTGAATAATGGCACCTTATGACTCCAAAGGGCATATTCTTAGTAAATTTATATTGTATATACTTTCAAGTTGTTTGTTGAGTTGAATTCAGGCATGCTATTATTTGGCAAATAAATTATAACAAAAAATACAGTAGCATAACGAATCTAATGAGAACAAAACCCATGAAAGGAGTTTACTCAAAACATATTTCTATGGATCAATAGTATGGTTATTACTTTCCCGCTAAATGACCTGGATCAAACTTCTTGTTTACGTATTTATCAGCAGTATATCTACCAAATTGTTATTAAGGAAAAATAAAAAAAGAATTGAGCTTTAGAGACAAAAATAATATAATGAAATATTGATAAGAGAAGTTTTATTTCTACAAATAAAATTAGTAACGATGACTTTTGTGATAAAATTTTATTTTTAAAAATAAAAATTTCATCTCTAAAACCTAATTTTCTTATAGTGTCTATGTAGCAAATTCATAGAACTTTATAGAGCTACAATTTTTATGTATAGTAACACAACCAGGACAGGTTATTATAGGTCATGTGACCTGTTAAATACCATAGACTGTTTGGACATGTTTGTGCATTGTTTTGAAACCTGTAGAGTTTCTTTGAGGGATTTGGGTTTTAAATATGACCCGATCGTAGAACCCAACCTGGAATAATAATAATAATAATAATAATAATAATAATAATAATAATAATAATATCGACTATGTTATCGGAGAACCAATCTTGGGTTGTAAGTTGTTTTCTTTAAAATTGTTAAAAATTTCCAATAAAAATAAAAATGTTTTTCCTTTAAAAGGACATGTTTAACCTAACAAATGAATGAAAATAAGGAAAATGTTTTAAAAAATAGTTTTCCCGGAACAAACAAGGCCTTATTTTAATTTTTCTATTACACAAAGTTCTAACTACTACATCACTTCTTGATCTCAACACTCACATATTTATATTCTTGATCTTAGTCTCTCTTTTCTTCTCACTTTTTGTCATCGCACTATACCATCATTGCATCGCACTACATGTCACATCCCGGAAAATTAATTCGTATAGTCCCGCCGTAATTATCAAAGATTTATGGAGTTCGATCAACTCATGGCCCATAAACATCTGATAATTACTAGGCTCACTAAATAATGCCGCATTTAAAAGATATTTACAGAAATGGAAATTAAGTTTTTGGTACTTACGGGTATTATTCCAGGCATTTTCTTTAATTTCTTATGGATTTCTTGCAAAAGAAGCTGTAGGGTGGTGAGCATAATTCCACGTGCTCAGTAAGTGGATATAAAAAGGGTAATTATAAACATTATAGGGCAAATCACAATCATTTGTTATTATTAAAGTGAATTGTGCAGCCAATCAGGATGTCATCAGCGTAATGTTAACGGTTCATTACGAGATTAGAGAATTTAACCCCACTCTAATCTGGGTTTCAAGGAGTTTCACACAGATCATTTTCCATAAAACCGGGGGGAATGTGCAATAGACTGCTGTCTCCAAAAACCGCTTAGGACTATCCTTGATGCTGCAACCTTTTTTGCGACCTCCTCTCTTGTCACTTGTTCAATAAAGGCTAGAAGAAGAAATCCATTCTCACCTGAATGGTCGGTTTTGTGGATGCAAGGATGCAAAATGAGTTATGCTATGCATGATCGGTTATTAGTTTCACTGTATTCTTAATAATATATTTTTACTTAGGCGATCAAACATGTATCTCACACCAATACAATAGGATAAGTAAACATCCAATATCAAACAAAACCAATCAACCACACACGTTTTATAGCTAAGTTATAAGCACAGACAATTATAATGTAAATAATATCCCTTTTTACAATTACCATATAAATGAACCACTTACCACAATAGGTTTCGTGTGTGGAATAGATCGCTGTGGAGTTTGCCTAAAAGAATGATTTTGATAAAAATGAATTAGTATTATGATGTTAAATCTTGTTTTAGTTGTAGTATGATTATAAGATTTATTTAAGGAATAAAATTACTTTATTAAAAGATTATAGGTTAGTAAAAGGAATTAATGAGCTTACTTTGTTTAGAAAAGTTATTCTAATTTATATGGTATATGATTATAGTTTATAATTTCAAGGTTATTAGTTGCTAAGCTTTAAACTTTATAATTAATTATTACATTAATATTTGGTAATTCCTTTATTGGGGTATGCATGTCATTATTAGGACTAGTATATTTAATAAAGTAAGGTGTTAAGGTGGTTATGAACAATTTAATAAAATTTTCATAATTTCTTTATTTACTAGCTATAATTAATATTTACTAGCTATAGTTGATATTTACTAGCTATAATTGATAAATTAGTGCATATATTCAAATAAATGTGAAAAAATTTGTAAGTGTCAATAATGTCAGTATAAATATCTTGGAGTAATAATATAATATTTATTTATGTTTAGGAATCGTTTTAGGTATTTTATATTAGAAGTTCGGATTGCACTATTTCTAGTATATTCGCAGTGATAATCATGTAATTTTTAAAAATATCAAAACTTTACGAAAAATTCTGAAAATTTTATATGTTGTAACTGATATTATATTGTACTTATTGTAAAATTTTGGAGTCGAACGAACAAGTTTTGATGTAGCAAATATTTATCGTCGGAGATTGGCTAGGGTTCGCCGGCACCACTAACAAACGGCAGAGTTGCCCCTCCTGTGGTTGTCGGACGACCTTGTGGGAATTTTAGACTCCTAACTGTCAAGTTTGGTGATTTTCTGATTTCGGGTGTGAGTTTGGTGAATTTTACAACTTCTGGGCGGTATTTATAGCGGATTTTCGGATTTTGTAAAATCGGTAAAAATTACCAAGTGTCAAAAATTTTTCATGCAAAAATTACCACGTAATCCTTATATTTTACACGTCCATTCTGGTATCTACAATGATTTTTGACAAATGTTTGATATTTTTTCCGAATTTAGACACCTAATTTGTATACATGCATAATTATTTTGATTTTATTTTAATGTAAAAAAAATTTGTCATCTGTTCCTATGAATTTTCCTAATTTTCCTGATTTTTGCAGAGTTTTGATTGATGTTTATGTCTCCTTTTGGTAATTGTTTGGTTAATTTGCCACTTTTTGAGTAAATTGTTGTTTTTTAGGAATTTTCCTTCAATTTTTCCAAAATTTAGAGTTCTTATGTTTTCAGAATGATTATGACATTCTTAGGAGCTGGACAATCCTTGTCTCCTATTTTTTTGTGTTTTATAGGGGTTTTTAGAGATATTTAGGTTAATTTAAGGGTATTTTAGTCTTTTACTACTTTAATTTTGGTTTTATTTGATAAATTCAGCCAACTTTTGCACTATTCATTGATTTGACTATATCTAATTTACCTTAATTTACTTTTCATTCTTACTATTACGTAATTACTATTTCATAATTTACTTATTTACTATTCATTTTACTATTTACTATTAACGTTGATTACTTACTATCTATCTTTGTTATTATTTATATAGTCAAGGAATTTTGTTCATTTATTTTCATTTGGATCTTAAATTCTTATATTTCTAGTTAATGATAATTTCTTTTGATTTTTAGAAGGATCATATTCTTAATATCATTATTATTATATATTTTTTTTCTTCCTATTTATTCAATTCTAATTATTATCTTACTTTAGTTCATATAAACATTTTTATATTACTTTAGGTTTAATTTTCGTATGCTATAAAAATCGGGGCATTACACTGCACGACCACAACATACCCAAAAATCTCTCTCTCCCTCTCTTCTCACCTTCATAAACCCTACCTACCACAATACCCGCTTCTCACAATACTCATATAGTCATACTCTTAATCTTAGTCTCTTGTTTCTTAGTTTTTGACATCACATGCACCACAATACCATCGTACATCGCCACCCTCTGTTGTCATTGTTGATTTTTTTTTCGACCTTAGGTCTCATTGTCCCTATGATAGATAATTAGAAATTAGAAAACTTAAAAGAGCATGTCGGCTATCAATGGTTGTAAATGTTCTAATACATATATATGATAATATGTTCAATTAATTCTTAGAGAAAGAAAGAAATGGATAATTAGCTTGGGGTGGGGCATATTATGGATTTGCAAAATTCCTATCAAGGTAGCTTATGGTTATAGTGAAAAAGAACATGCATATTTTTTATCAAGTTATGGAATACTCTATAGTATCTGAGGTCAACTCAAATTTTATATGATTCGTCCCAAATGAGCCTCGATACATTCAAAAATATACATTTCTCTAAAGGAAAATTATAATGGGCATCCTAAAATAAAACTTAAAAAGAATTAAGAAAGGAGACATCCTTAAATTTGTATGCATGCATTACAATTGAAATTTGTGATGAAGTTTGTAAACTTATGCTTTTTTTTTATTTAAATGAAAAAACTAACATACTTTCTTTTTCAAGTACCTCAAGTTACTTAATAATATAATTTATAATTACTAGGTTGTCACCAACAACTGAAAAAAAAGGAAAGTGAATATAAAATAAAATATATCATAACAAAGGGTAAAGAGTGTTATTTCATAAGTTATTAATAGGAGCAATTTTTTCACTCTTAATTAAGTCTTTATATTAATGATAATAAAACCCTCTTACCTCAAAGCATACATATATCTCTTTGCAACAGTTTCATGAGAACCAAACCCTAGAACTCTCTCTCTCTCTTTTCAAGGAAAAATGCAAGTTATGAGATTTAGGTAAGTTTCCTCATTTTTCAATGTTTTAATAACCTAGAGAGGTCATCATCTCTAAATTGTGTTGTCGGTGTCAAAGGTGTTCGTGCACCAAGAAGAAAGATCCGAAAACCTTAAGTTTTCTTGTTGATTGTTTTGATCGTTGATTTTGAAGGAAGGAGAGAACAAGAGATTATTTTCAAGTATATTGATTAGAGAAGTATTTATATGTCGTTAATTATGATTTTGGAGTTTTATCTATTCAAGGATCAGGGCAAACATGTTTTAGGAGATTAACTTCAAGGATATTGATTTAAGAAGTAATTATATATTATTAAAATTTGTTATTGGGAGTTTTTGTTTGGATAATAATCTATGAGACAAGTTTTTGGGATAATTTTCGTGTTTTGGAGTAAGAGGGGAAGTACAAGTAGGGGTCAAGGCCATGACACGGGCCGTGATCTCCTAAGGTGTGAGATTTTTGGCCATCCCTGGCCATATCGCAACCATGAGAGAGGCTATGATGGTTGTCACGCCCTCCGTCATGGGCGTGATCAATAGGGTAATGTTGTGATTTACTCCTTTTAATGAGCTTTCTAAACACCTAAACGCTTGGCTTAACCTCAAGTACACCTAAGCCTAGATAGGATGTTATATCTAGACATAAGAAAGTAGTAGAACTTAATAACTTAAAAATCTAAATATCCTTAGGAGTATGTTTTGTTTCATGAAAAAAATATTGAGATCGGTATTGTTATATGTGATCATGTGCTCTCAGTAGAATTAAGATGTCTATTTTAGACATTGTATCAGGTATGTCATTATCTTGTTTGTTGTTTATGCATATTAGTCATTAATATGTGAAATAGACTAAACAATATCTAGTATTAATTGTTTGCTGCTTGTGCTTGGCTAGGTTTAGTAAATCTGGAGTATCGATGTTACTATGATAGCGCCTTGATGATTTGTCTATGTCATTATCTCGATTGAATTTACACATAGTGAAGACTCTAGTAGACAATGAATGGTATGAGTATGGTACCCGATGTAAACCCCGGAAATTTTTCACATTAGTATATGACCCTACAATAGATTGTATGAACTAGATAATAGATTTAGATTCTAATCAAAGTCTAAGAATAGTCCAATACCTGGAATTTGGTTAGATTAAGGATTTGGAAATCGAATAAAGAATTTCTTTAACCCTAATTGATACCAAAAACGAGATTTCGTATCTTGAATGAATAATTCAAGATATGATTAAAAGAAAATCTAAAATCTAAACCCGAAACTTGATATACAAATAGATTTAAATAGAAAAATATGAATATAGAGATTAAATGAGTGCTTTTGAATTTAACAATGATTTGAGATTAGAACGATGAATAGTAACGAGCCAATACTTAGATTTAAACCCTAAATTTAAGATTCTTAGATAATATTAAACGTTAATAATAAGATTTCATGACGGGCATCAAAACTAAAGATACATATATAGTTAAACTTCTGTATCAAAAGCGATATTAAGTGATTAATTAACTACGCTTATAGACAAAAAACGATAACCTAAAGATGAACCGTTAGGATTATAAATACACAACGAAAACATAAACTGATGAATAACTCAAGATCTAAATTTCAAATAAATGATCGAACCACGCTTTTGTTCTAATTCGAGTTTTCTTAAGCTATTGAAGCCTGAAACAAAAATTGACCTAATGAGTTCAGAAAACCCTAATCGCGGAAGATAAAATTATATAATTAACTACGTATATATAAAACTTAAAATTGTATTATTTGATAATCAAAGTGTTTTGTATAATCCTATAAACATATTTTTGTACAAAAACTCCCAAATATTAGCTAATTTGTACCCGTATAACGTGTTAAATTATCCTAAAACTAAATTAAAATAATTAACTAATATATATGTATAAGTTTCGGCTGCAATTCGGTGGGAAAGTTACGGGGAGAGAGAGAGTTGGATTTGATCAAATAATGCACCCAAATTAGTCAACAAAAATCAACTCTATAACCAACCATTAATTGCTAAGTAAGCCATTCATTAATGGCATGAAAACTACAGACTAAATGCAACCAAATGAGGAGGAAAATTCGGAGGAAAATCGGAGGAAATATGCAGCTGCAACCTCTTCTTTCTTCCTTCTATATATATATATGATTAAGTGCATTAATGAGGAAACAAACAACTCTCACTTCTCTCAAACTTTTCCCAACGAAACTACTCCCACATATCCACTAAAACGAACTAAAAACAGAAGACGAACAGATCAAAACATCCAAATACAAATCAAAGGACAAACAATACGAAAAACCCTTGGATACGAGCTCAAAGGTAAGTTGATGCTGTTCAAATGATTTTCTTTCCATTCTAAGCATTAAAACTAATTTCTAATAATCATAGGAACGTAATAAACACAACTTCAAGCTTCGAGTTTCATCGGACAAGCTCAAACGAGGCAAAAAATTCGAAACCCTAGATATATTTTAGTAAGATCGAGATCTAAGTATATGTGTTTGTGGACATGTTAAGAATTGTTTTATGTCCTTATATAAGACATATAAACACTTAGAAATGGTTTAAGCATGTTTTTAACGTGGAAAATTTAATAAATATGAATCGGATCATTGAAGAAGATGATGAACAGTGCCAACACTGCCTATAAGCCGGCAATGTAGTCGCTTAACGCCGGCGGCTTACATGGATAGGCCGGTGGTGTAAAGACGGCTTACACTTAACAAAAGCTACGTAAAATTTATTTTCACGTAAAGATGAGTGTAAGCTGGCTATCTGGGGATTTACGCCTACGGTGTAGGACCGGCGTACGTTGAAAGCCGACAGCTTTCAAAGCCGGTGCACCCAATATGAAATATTTTACAAAACCAAGTCTACACCGGCACCTGGGTTTCAAGGCCGGTAGCTTTGGGCAGCGTACACTCATATTTCTTCAACGAAAGCTAGTTTTAAAACAAACGGAATACATATATATATATATATATATATATGCAATAAACCTACTGATTATATATTATATATGTGCTAATACCGAATTCATTAAGTAAATAAGTAAATACAAATACTTAGAATATTTTGATTAATAATTCTTAAAACCCTAGAGTTAAGGAAAAATATTTAGTATTAATAAAAGTTATAAATAGTCAAATATTTGTTTTAAATGGATAAAATAGGTAAGAATGGAAATTGAAATAAGCTAAATATTTGAGTAATGTGACTTCTAATAATAACAAAAAAATTATACGAGATAAATTAAGAGAAACACGACGACACTAAGTAATAATAAATAAATATAATTTTCTACATTGAGTTCAGTATAGGATAACACCAAATCAGTATTAGTCACTACCAAAACTCGATAAATATCGAGTATAGGACACTAGTCACGTATAGGAATTTAATTATATAATATATCGATGAATACTTTATTCATCTTAATAGGCGACTTTGATACACTAGGAGATCTTCCAGCTGATTATTACGACTGAGTCAGTATGAGTAGGTGAGTAATTCAGTCATATTGAACTGTTTGTGTTTGTAAGTAGTTGAATATATAATGCAAATATAATCAAACGATGGTTTGTTGGAAGTATGCTGGATCTGATTGTATGATTGTTAATCTATCCTTATAAAAGTGATAATGAAATGATGTGATGTTGTGGAATAGTATGATAATGATTGTGTGTAATGTATGATCACCATGAAATTGAATAAGAACTATTGACTTAATGAAATAATTTGATCATGCATTACGCGAACTGCATTATTGCATATATATTAGGATGACAGCCTGCTACGTATTAATATTTCGATTCTTGTTCTAATGTGTTAGTTCTTTCAACATGTTAGTTCTTCCAAGGCTTTCTTTGTTCCGTTAGTTCTACGGGAACTAAGTGGCACCGAAGAATGCCGCCCGTAGTATCGCTTTGAAATGATTAATACTTAGGGAGTTCCTAAGGTGAGTGTAGGAGATGGTCAGTTTAATTGATTATATTCAAAGTGATAACCCTAAAACGAGAAATCGTTGATTTTCCTGTGTACTTAGTCTCTCCTAGGCAGGTGGGTCATGGAGTAATGGTTCTTCAACCCTTAAAAAGAGAGCGTAAATCTTTTTCCTGTTTGGATTCTAGATCATCGAAGCTTGTATCTATGCATATGGTTGAGTGCTTGCATTGCATATGATTTGCTAATGACTTGTGTGATGTATAATATGTTTGGTTATTCACCGAGCTGTGGTTTCGCTCATACTCTAACAGTCTTTTCAGGTTTACTTTACGACCCTGGTTAATCACTTCCAGGAGTATGGCTCCGGTAAGAGCTTAGGAGCTGGAAGTCTAAGTCTGTACTTTGGTTTAATGGTTATGTTTTATTAGAATAGATTAATTAGTGCTAATGTATCAGTTATATACCTCAGGAAGATTATTTTGTTTGTAATAGTTCTGTAATGTTTATTCACTAATTTATTTCTTTCATGTATTTGTCATTTCTTATTAAGCAACTAAAAGATCATGTTGTTTTGAAAACCTATCATTCTCTGAAGGTAATCTAGTGATAGTATTCAAGTGTGACTTGTTTACTACTACTAGGGTACCCTTGGGGCGTGACACCGGAGGTGTTGGGGAGTACCAAACACCAATTTCTACGAGTATCCATATATATATATATATTTATATGATTGTTATGGAGCCAAGAGTTACATTGGGTCTAGGTTTAGGCATGATAATCTTAGGTTGTGTTGGTTGATGGCTTAAAGTTACAAATAACGAAATTATGGTTGTTGCATTACTGTCAAGTTGAATGTGAATATGTGAATGACTATTCATGTGTGTATGCTTGTGGTTTTGATGTACTAGGCTTTAGCTCGATCCTTTTTAACCCTTTTCCGGAATATATAAAGAACCTTTAGTGTACAACTTGTTAGGATATGATGTCTTTGTAAATTATGAGGATGATGATAGCAGACCAGACTATCTGGTAGAGTTCTGATCAATTAGATTTATTTGAAGTTAGGTTATTTTTGTTAAGATATGATGTTTAATATCTTAGATCTTTTGTAATGGACTAAGTTTTATTTTCTATTAGGATAGGTATGAAAATAACTACAGTTTATTTTGAAATTATGAAAATTTAATGACACTATCTATTTAATGTGAGTTTGGAGATATTAAGTATTATGTGAGGATATTATGAGGTTTGTGAGTCTTACTGTGTCGCCGTATTTAATGACACATAACGGGCTAATAACGTACTAAGATTAGGACGTTACAGTAAATAACTCTATCTTTTAAGTGATAGAAGTATCAGTTATAATTTTCTCATTAATTGTTTGATGATGGTAATAGATTAGTTGTTTTCCATGGTGAGGAAAAATTACCACTAAATTGGTAATAGAAGTCGATAAAACTTAGTAGTTTAAATGGGTGATAAAAATATAAGATGGTGCTACGATTGGGATATAAACTAATAGATTTTGACGATTTGACATGTCAAATGCATAAATACTTATTTCTTAATATAATTTTAATTATCAATCTATTTAGATTGTTTGATTTTCATCTATATGACTGTATTTGATTTGAATCCAATTTATTTGATCAATTTATGAGTAAAAATATTTATTTTTAATCTGTATCTATTTCTGGACAAACATTCTATTTAAATATGGTAAAAAAGATTTCAAAATTGCTAGAACAAGAATGAATCAAGTAATGACTTATATATAATATTATAATCAATTAATTTCATTTTTTTATGTATGGTTTATTTAGATTTGTTTTTTATCGGTATCATATTATATCTATTTTATATCATTATTTAATTTATCTGATCGATTTATGAGTAAAAATATCTATTTATTTATTAGCATTGTTTTTGATAAGTAATATATTTAAAAATAATAAAGATGAGATCAAAACACGAAATACGATATAACAATCAGACGCTTAAACCCAAAATGTTCATCGAGTTTCAATTTTAAAGTTGGTGAGTTGTGTGCAATTTCCCCTCTGGTATGAAATCACAATCACAATGGAAAAAGAATATAGGAGGAGAAGGAGGAATATGGACACGTGGGTGGTCATTGCTCGATGACGATAACATAGCAAGAGGACACAACTTCTTACGTTTAAATTATTCAATTATTCTATCTGTTTGGCCAAAATAATTCAATTATTCAAACACTCATAAAAATATAAAAAAGTGCATTATGCATTAACTTCTGCCTATAAGTAATAAAAGATATTGGCAAAAAAAAAAAAAAGTAATAATAGATGAAAATTGCTGTTCAAGTTGTCTTATTTGTGTTTTCATGAATAAATATGTCATCATATATATTTATTTTTTAAATTTATTTAATATCCATCAAATATTTAATAAGGGGGCAATTTTAAAAGAGCAGTTCGTTTTCACTAATAAACACTTTTGCAATGAGATAAGCAAAACCACTTCACAATTCCATTAGATAAATTTTCCAACTTTCAATAACCTGCTTCATATAAAGCCAAATCACCTGACGTCCACTCTGTACTTATAAAGCCTCCACTTAGGCCTCAGCCTACCATCTCCACCTGCACTTCCATTTCACAATTCACTACTCCTACGTATCCAAATTCATAAATTTTCATTTACCTTGCTTTTAAGTAATAAACTTTTCTTTTCAATTTCTTTTCTTTTTAAACACTCAGAAACTTGCACGTCTTTTTGATTTTACGAAGTGAGAACGGGAAGTTGATTTTTTGTTCTCGCTCCAGTAGTTAATTGTAAGAATGGGAGACCTCTACGGAACCGCCGGGTTGTTGGGTTTGGAAGAGGTGATTCCGGAGGTGATGAATTTGATGGGCAAATACGAGTTTGGGAGGCTGTTAGGGCGTGGTGCGTTCGCGAAGGTGTACCACGGACGAGACGTGAGCACCGGTCAGAGCGTGGCGATTAAAGCCGTTTGTAAACAGAAGGTTGTCAAGGGTGGTTTCATGGGAAACATCAAGCGGGAGATTTCCATCATGCGGCGGTTACGACACCGCAACATCGTGAAAATCCACGAGGTTTTAGCGACGAAATCGAAGGTTTATTTCGTCATGGAGTTTGCTAAAGGTGGGGAGCTCTTCACTAAAGTCGCCAAAGGGCGGTTCAGTGAAGATCTCAGCCGTAAGTATTTCCAGCAGCTGATCTCAGCCGTCGGATTTTGCCACTCCCGCGGGGTGTTCCATCGAGATTTGAAGCTCGAGAACCTCTTGCTGGACGAGAATTTGGAGTTAAAAGTAACGGATTTCGGGTTAAGCGCGGTGCAGAGCCAGATCCCCCGACGGCCTCCTACACACGTTGTGTGGGACCCCTGCTTACGTGGCACCTGAAATCCTGGCTAAGAAAGGTTACGACGGTTCCAAGGTGGATATGTGGTCCTGCGGCATCATATTGTTCGTACTAACCGCAGGTTACTTGCCCTTTAATGACCAAAGCCTCATGGTCATGTATAGGAAGATTTACAAAGGCGAGTTTCGGTGTCCGAAATGGATGTCCCCTGACCTCAAGCGGCTCTTGTCGCGGCTTCTCGATACCAACCCTGAGACCAGGATCACCGTTGATGAGGTATTGCATGATCCTTGGTTTACAAAGGGTCCTAATAAGGAGATCAATCGTGAGTTCGAGTTTCGTGATTATTATGATTGGAAGAATACGGACAGAACGAAGATACCAATAGTGCCAAATGTCTTAATGCTTTTGATATTATTTCGTTCTCCTCCGGTCTCGACCTCTCCGGTCTGCTCACCGATTCATTTGAGCTTCCGGGTTTTGGAGAACCGAAGCGGTTTGTCTCGGCAGAGGAACCGGAGAGGATACTGGATCGACTTGAGGAGGTTGCACGGGAAGAGAAGGAGAATGTGAGCGTGGTGAAAAGGAATGAATGGGGTTTGAGACTGGAGGGGCAAGATGGTGAATTCATAGCTTGCATTAAGATTGACCGTTTGACGGAGGGTCTTGTGCTGGTGGAGGCTGGGATGGTAGAGAGGGGGGATGAATGTGGTCCGGGAATTTGGAAAGATAGACTGCAGCCATGCCTCAGGGATTTGATATATCAACCGGAGGATCCGGTTTCCGGTAGTTGAAGCCATGGTGGCTTACTCTTTGTGGTCGTATTTTTATTGTATCAATCATTCACACTATAATTATTGAAAAAGCGCACGAAGGAGGCTCCACTTCCCCCAAGGGAAAAAAAAAAAAAAAAAAAGAGGAGGCAAATTGCCAGGAATTTCCGGGTTTTTCTATATATAATATTTTGCCCGGGAAATTAAATTACACTTGCCCATAAAAAAATAAATCAAATCTCCAATTTTAGCTTTACTACAGGGAGACAATTATTTAAAAAATTAGAGATAAAAATATTAGAAATTGTCTTCCGGTAATATTATGAACATAGGACAATTCTCAACATAATTTCAAAAAGTATGATTGTATATATACTTTTATATTTCTTTTAGGTGCAATTAGTCTTTTAATCTTTAAAATTGAGCATTTAAACAACTCTGAAAATATTAAGGTAAATTGCATATATAACTTCTTATGTTTCTTCTTTATGCAATAAGTCCTTTATTGTTTCCAAATGAGTATTTAGACCACTAAAATTTTCAAAAAAGAAGGGAAAAAAGCCGGTCTAAGGGAAAAAAGCCGGTTCTCTAAATAATCATCTTCTCTTTAAAATAACGAAAATAATTTATATATATATTTTAGTTATTTTTAGATAGAAAAATGATAAAATTAAATTAATGTTTTGGAATTCCAAATGCTCAACTTAGAAGATCCAATCTTACTATACATACAGGGAATATAAAGGTATATATCTATACTACCTAATTATTATTATCTATTTTTTAAATATGTATTACAATATTGAGAGCTTTTACGGTTCCACCGATAAGACTCGGATTGTAAGTGAGTAAACACAGCTCGTGAGTTATTTGAGTTTGAGTTGGCGAAAGGTCGAATTCGACTCACCTATAATTGAGTCGAGCTTGAGTTCAAACTACTCAAGTAGTTATTGAGCTCGAGTTCGAGCTTTAAAATACTCAACTCGATGAGCTCGTGAGCTTAATCAAGCTTAAATGAGTATTAAATCGAGGTGAGTTGAGTTCGAGTTTATCGAATATTAAATACTTTTTATAGTTAATCAATTTAAAAGAATAATTGAGCTTAATTGAGTCAAATTTAAGCTTAAAAATCAAAGCTCAATCGAGCTTATGTTCGAACTCAAGTTCGAGTTTGAGTTTCGAGTTTTTCATTCGAATTGAGTTCAAGCTTGGTGCCGTATCGACTTGACTTATTGATAGCCCTACACGGAATTGTCAAGTCAATTATCTAACTGATAAAATAAATATAGTAATTGGAATGTTAACTATTTTAGTGATTCGATCACGGTAGGGTATAATGTGAGCCATTGGATAAAAAATGATGACGAGATCTGTCACACCCCAAAAAGAGGTCTAGAAGGAAAACCTGAAGTAATCATATCAAGTATGCATCCAATATATAAAAACCATTTTGCAAGTCAAAGAATTGCAAAACTCTACTTAATGTTTACTAAACAACTTTTAATTTCATAAAAACATTTTAATAGCTAAGGAAATACAAATTCCTACAGTCCACAAAGACCTGGTATCCCCTACTAAACAGTAAAATATGATAGATCATATATGTATTACCAAGCTTTGAATTGCTCTTAATGTAACTAATCTATTCCAAGCTTATCATATCTAATACAAAACAAAAATTACTTAATTACAAAACATATGAATTCTATTCTAAGTTAGTCTTCAAATCTTCAAGGTCTTCACACACTCTTAGCCCATTCTCGGCCCAAGATACACCTACACAAAACTATGGGAGTCTAAGCTTCTCTATAGCTCAACGAATAACAAGACCAATTCACATAACAAACAAAAGTTAGACAATTGTTATTAATAAACATATGCAATGCAACTCTCAAACATATGATACGCACAGCTTGAATGACTGAAATCTAAACCAATGGAGATTTACTCCCTCTTTTGGGGGTTGAATGACTAACTCAAGTCATTTACGTCCGGTAGAACTGTGAACTAAGGAAGGGGCTATCTTCTCAATTTAGAGCCTTCAGCTCACACTTTCTCAGCATAAAACCATTTCATATAACAAACGTAACCTCTAACTTCCCCTTAGATATAACTAAGGAAAGAGGATTTCAATTTGAAATACATTTTGTTGAAAAATAACCTCTAACTTCCCTCAGACATAGCTAAAGAGAAAGGATTTTCTTTGAAACTCGTTCTATCAATTATAGCCTCTAAATTCTCCCTAGAAAATACTAAGGAGTGAGGACTCTAACTTGAACTCATTTTGTGCATTGATTAAAACATTTATACTGCCAATATACCCTCTACTTCTCTTAGAACCATGGAAACTCCTAAGTATTAATCCCTAAAGCTGACTCCAATACAGGCGACGTCCTTCAGTGCCTACTTAGTTCCCGTGAAGTTGACAACCCTATAGTAGCCCTAACCAGATTCACTAGACTCTCAAAGGCACTACTATATAATCGGAATATTAATATATGACGTGAACACCATGCTAATGCAAGTATGATGTCATGCAATGCATGTCCATTTAATTAAGCAGACAAATAGTATCAAGTCCTTTTCATTAGGTGACCAATCGATTAATAAACATTCATTAATAACAACAATCCAACCATTACAAAAAATATGTTATTACTTTCACTATTAATTTTTATCAAACAATACAATCATTAAACAACATACAATTATTCCATCCCCACACATAGTTGGTTATGTTTTATCTTTATATATGTGCAACTAAGTTACATTCACAAATAAGGTGATAAAGTCAGTGTTACCCACTTGTTATCCAACTAAGCTATAGAAAGGAACCTAATCATTATCCCCACCAGTATCCCTCATAAAAATCTCATAATCATTAGCATCATCAACAGCATCAAATCATCATCACCCTTCATATAAGAAAACCAAATAGAAATAGAATATTGACTAAGGCTATGGTAGAGAATATTCCAAAAGCAAACACTTATTTAAGAGTTTTAAACTCATTTTAAAGCATTAATTTGCTCAGACACTAAGTAGGAATCCCCATGACTACAAAGATTGCCTTGCTAAGATACTGACAATTCTCCATTGTCCGTCAAAGTATTTCTTTTCTCTTTGTTTAAGATTCATTCATCATAGAAACATCATCATGCCATTCATATACAAAAATACTCATTTTCAAAGTAAAACACATTTGAAACAACATATTCCTCATAGTAATTTAAGTCTATTACATACAATTACATCTAATTCATCTAGTAGTTAGATTTAAATTAACTTAGTTTATTTACTTAATCCAATTATTAAGTCATATTCATGAATCTCTTTAATTTATTCTCATGTATCTATTAAAACCTAAATCAACTTAAATCTCCTATTTAAAACAATTCATTTTAGCTTCTCTAGTTCTTCAAGTTAAATTAACCTTAAGTCCATTAACTAATTTACTTTATACCCAAATTTCACATTCAACCTAGTTTATTTACTAAGTTGTATTCATTCATCCTATTAAGATAACATTATAAATCCTACATGATTTTAAATTAAGCTAGCTCATTTTAACTCATCTTGATTTATTAGACTATATTGAACCTAGGTTTATTAACTAAGCTCATTTGATGAATTTAAGTCTATGTCAACTTAAGTTTAGCTAAGTTGAATGCACTCAACCGATCTAATTCATTTTAACTCATTCAAGTTTATTTAGTCAAGTTGAACTTAGGTTTACTAAATAAGTTCATTTTATACTTAACTATAAATATTTAACTAGCAAACACAAGTTTTCAACTTTATTTAGATATAGTAGCTGGAAACAATTAAAATTTATGCCTCGATACTTTTAGAATTTCCAAAAACGTAAAACATAAAAGTTGTATATCTCTTTTTAAGATTTTTGTAGCCTCTTGAATTACCTAAATCTGAGTTCGGATGAAAAAGTTACGATCAATTTACTAAGACATGTTGCTGCAAGGGAATATACACAACCCGTGTACATCAGTAGTGTATATCCATGCGCTAAAGAATTTTGCCTATTGTGGAGTCACAAGTAGATATACACAACCCATGTACACTGGCAGTGTATATAGAGTTTTGTTACCGTGGAGTCACGAGTAGATATACATGACCTGTGTACCAGTAGTGTCTATAGAGTTTTGCTACTGTAGAGTCATGAGTAGATATACACCACCTGTGTACACCAGTAATGTACTCTGTTTCTCCTATCATGAAAATCCTTTGTTTCTTTTACATCATGTTATTAACTTTTACACATTTTACTTCTAGTAAAACATTATCTAAACATCACACAAACTAGTTTTCATGTTTTCTAACAATTCTACACCTACCCAACAACATCAAATATCATCAACTCCTCCATCAAACCCCATAACTACTGGTCATCATCTTCCTCACACACCCATCTCATATCAAACATTAAATCAACATAAATAAACATAAACAGCAAATAAAACAAGAGGGAAAAACATAACTTATCTCTTTTTGGCAAAATAACTTCTCGATTTTCTTTATCTTTTCACTTCCCAAGATCTTGTAGCTTGTTCATGTATGAATTCCAACTTTGATCTTGTTTTCTAGCTTCATTTTATTCTTTAATCTCTTTTGAATTGAGATGTTGAGATTGATTTAGAGAAAAGAAGAAGAGAGGAAGAGAAAAAGAGAAAAAAAGAACTCGTGAAGAGAAGGGAAGGAAGAGGAAAAAGGAATGGATAGCCAAAAAAGTGAGAAAGAGAATAAAGAGGATAAGGCCAAAATATTTAAGGATGATTTTGGGTAAATGGGGTCCGGTTTAAACTTTTTAGATGATTTACTTGAGTACCAAAAATAATTAGAAGATAATTTAAATATGTATAACATATAAATTATTAACTTGGGTTAGAACTCAAGTTTAGAAATTTAATTTTGTAAAAATTTGATATTTAGTTTGAGTTGGGTTCAAAACTGATATTTTCAAATAAGCAGTTAAACTTAAAATTTACCGGGATTAAGAAAATATAATTTTAAGTTAAAATAGCTAATTTAGGACATTTATAAATTTGAATATTTGGACTTGAGAATTTTAAGTAATTTCTAAATCAATAGAAGAGGGTTTAAATTATTAAATTATAAGAAATTGGATAATCCACTTATGAAATATAATAAAACTTAGAGTTTACGATTTTACTAAACATTGAAATTGGGCTTTTTCTAATGGTTTTGAGATTTAAGAAAAAGAAAAGAAGTTTAGTTTGATTTTTATAAAAGATAAAGAAGTTTGATTTGTTGAAAGAAAATAGCTAGAACAAATTAGCTCAATGAGGATCATTGAAAATCTCAAACCTAGTTAATTAATTTATTAATTGATCATGTCAAGCTATTAAATTTTATCTTATTAATCATTTTACTTGGCTTAATTTGATTATCCAAGTTTAATTTTTAAATTAAGTTATATTTCAAGTTTTGCTATTATTTTTTCATTTCTTAAAGAAATTTTAATTCTTTTGCTAAACATTCATATTTATTATGTTTGTATATTACAAGTAGTATAATTACAGTGTTTTAGTTTTTTTATCACATTTATTTAATATTTCTTGCTATTTTCATTTTTATAAGATATTTTGGGATTTAAATGTTTCTTTGACTTTACATAACTGATATTCAATGGAATAGATCATATATAAACAATAAGAATTAGTTTAGCAATTTTAACATTCACTTACTCAATGGAATAGAGCATATATACTAACAACATGATGACGACTTGACTCGACTTGTCCCTTAACTTGAGACGACTTACAACAACCCAACATTAACTCGCACAACCCGACAAACTCAACAATGGAAGGTTGTAGATTCGTTTTTCTATTCTTATCTGAATATATATAGCAATGTTCATTTTCTTTTAATCATTGAAGGTATTATGTTTTATAATTTTTATTAACGCGATCATCTTGACAAAATTTAAATCAGGATGTCCATTTTTGCTCTTTGAATATTTGTGTAAATTACCATTGTCTTATTAAAATTAAAGCTAGGTTATTTTCTCGTGTGACTATATTATTATCAGTTATCAATTGCGAAAAATTATGAAAAATAATTTCTCAAATTTTTATTGAAATCAATTCAAATTTTTAACCAATATTTAGATTGTTTGTATTTTAATATTTTTTTCAAAACGCGAAAAATTTGGAATAATTCTTGCAATTCCTTTTAAAACATTTCCAAAGCTTCATATTATTTACTTAACTTTTATATTTGAGGTGTAGTATTTTGGATTATTACAAGATCATAGAATTTGCCAATAATATGAGTAAAAAAAGAAAGGTCATCTGATGTTTATGTGAGTAAACTGCAATGGTTTTGACCCTTACTTAATTATTAATTATATTAAAGTGTTTACTGCTACACAGAATTTGTGACATGGGCTTCGTAGATCCGGGTTTCGCAGTAATTAGATCTTGAGCACGGCAGCGGCCATTAACCAAGTGCCGTAGAGTCAAGAAGGCCATCATTGGGTTCTTTCAGATAAAATGCTGCAAGTGGCATGAACTAATACAAGAAAGGAAAAGATGAAGCGGGCAGGACAAGCCACATGAAAAGGTTAGCCAGGTTTGACTCAAAGTGAATTAAGGTGAACAATGATGTTTTAGCCAGGGATGGGAAAAAAAAAAAAACTAATAAATTGAATCAATCCTTAACGAAATCAAATCAAACAAAAAAATATGATTTTCTTTTTAGTAATTTGGCTTTAAAATTTTTTAATTCAAACCAATATGTAAACTTATGGTTAGTTTAGAAGGATAAATTAAATAAATTTGTAACACCGAACCAAACTATATTAGAAATATATATATATATAATATTTTACTTGTAACTATAGAGTTTTTTTTATGATGGTTGATTAAAAGTCGTATATGTTCTTATGATTTCATTTGATATTTATTATTTGGTGAATATTGATTAAAATTAACTTGAATATTTTTAAATTTATTTTTTAGGCTCATGATATATATTCTTTTGCTAATGACGTACTATTTTTTTGTAATTGTTTTAACTTTGTAAAGTATAAAATTTATTTATTTAGTTATAAACTCTTATTATATATTAATTACTCAATGTAATTTGTCACTGGATCACTTTATTCGTTGATGACTTTTATTGATAGATAATTTTTTATTTTGGACAAATTTATTGATAGATGATTGATTTGATAGTTATGATAAAAATAATAAATTATAACTTGCTATGTTTTTGTTAATGAATATATTTTGTTGGTGATAACTGATTTTATAGAGAATTATAGATTAAAAGTATGATGGATTTATAAAGTATTTGGTTGTGGTTTGCAATATAAACTTTGTAAAGTATATAAATATTTAAATATCCACACAAATATAAAAAAACTAGAACAAAAAAAATTAATTAGAATTTTGATTTAATCCATAATCCAAACTAAATCAAAACGTTATTTAATGGTTTGGTTCAAGATGGTTAAAAAAAAAAAAATCAAACTATAAATTATGGTTTGATTAGGTTTAGTGAAAATCGAACCAAACCAATCCATGCTAACCTCTAGTTTCAGCTATTAGCTAGAACTAGAAATAAAGCGAGTTGGCGTGAGAGACTTGAAGCCATACATCGCAAGGGAGTCGCAAGGGATGGTGTCGTATGTCCAATGTCATTTCCTTTGATGCCTCAATTATGATAACGTAATCACACTAAATCAATCTAAATATGACACAAAAAAAAAAATGACAATTTGGCATTATAAAATAGTGTTACAATATAAAATATAGGGATAATGCAAAGTAATGCTTTGAATTTTTACCTGTGTGGATAAATTTTAAAGTGCACATTTTGACTACTGTAATATAAAAATAAATCATAGCAAAGGATAAAGTTGTCATATGTTGATAAATAAGAGGGTTTTATGGTCTATCCTAAAATGAATAATAATGATAAAAATAACCTTTTCCCCTCCCTCACCTAATGGAATACGTATCTTTCTATAGTATCAAAGGAGACAAACCCTAAAATTCCATCAAGCTTTGTATCTTGTTTCAAGGAGGATCAATGGTCAAATATTTAGGTAAAGTTTGCTTCTTTCAATCTTTTGGTAGGCTGAAAGGGTTTTCTTTTCTGAGTTTTCTTGTTGGTATTGAAGGGATTCGATCTTTGGGAGAGAATTAGGAAAACACTAAATTTTACCTTTGGTGATTTTGTGGTTTTCTGATCAAAAGAGAAGGAACATCATTTATGTTTAGGTAATGTGATTATAATGATGTTTTGTGTTGATATATATGTTTTGGGAGTTTGCTCTAGGTTAAATATCAAGAAAAGGGTTTCTCTTTTGATGTTTTTCTTGTTTTGATCGAGCAGAGTACAAAAAGAGATAATAGCCATGTTACAGGCCATGATCTCCTCGGTGTCATGGATTCAGGAC
This sequence comes from Combretum micranthum, assembly GCA_024138025.1. Lineage (NCBI taxonomy): Eukaryota > Viridiplantae > Streptophyta > Magnoliopsida > Myrtales > Combretaceae > Combretum > Combretum micranthum. Next base: position 509,588 of record JAMXBD010000629.1, on the reverse strand, counting down.
AATCATGGCCATGGCGAAGGCCGTGATGTTCGTTACCATCCCCATGACGATTATGATGGAGGTCACACCCTCCATAATAGCATGACAAGTGTATCTTTTGTCCCGAGGCTATCACCTATCAGGGTACGTGATTGACTAAGGGATTGTGTAGTCTTCTTCGATCCTTGTTTTTGACTTTCTTAAACACCTTTATCTTTAGTCTATCTTCTAGTACCCTAAATCCTACTAGTAAGGCATATCTAGACCTATAATAGTTATAGTTTTTAATGGTTTAGGAGATTAGATAACCTTAGAAATATGCTTTTCTTTTGAAAGCAAGTTTAGAGTTAGTTTGCTTTATGTGGGCAGGTGTTTCTGGAGAAGCTAAGTTATTTGCTTCAAACGTTATTTTAGGTACGTCATTACCTTGATTATTGTTTGTGAATGTAGTCTTAGAAACTACAAATGAATTTAATGATATTCGACTTTAAATTGGTTGTTACTTGTTGGCTGGGTTTAGTGGATCGGGACTATCGATGCTACTAGGATGATGCCTTAATGATCTGTGTGTGGGGTTATCTCAAGTGGGTTGTGCATAGAGATGATTCCAGTAGTTTAAGAATAGTATTAGTATGGTACCTAGGGTTTATGGAGAGTACCAAACACCAATATATATATATATATATAAGTAATCATGTATACTATTTGTTTTGACGGAGTCATGAGTTACTCTAGATTTAAGACTAGTTGCAAATGGTTCTAAACTGTGTTGGTTGCTGGCTAATTAAAATAATAACCTATGATTGTTGCATATGTTACTATATTGCATGTGGATTTGTATGATGTTTGTTCTTGCGCATGTGATTGTAGTTCGGCGTATTAGGTCTTGTGCTACACACCTTTTGTTTTTCAAGATCAAGTAAAGAACCTATAGTGTTTGATCTATTAGGCTATGATGTTTTTTTTGGACTATGGGAAGGACGCTAGTAGAGTCGATTTTCCAGCTGACTATGAGAAATTTCATTGAAGATAGTTACAGTTGAAGATTTTAATAAGTTTTAAATAGTTTTTATGATTTTTGATATTATGAGACCTTTTCTTTTGATGTTTTAAGTTTGATTTAAGTTAACACTTGGTTTATACCAACTAATTTATCTAGAAGTTTTTATTATGACTTTTAATGTTTTAAAAGTACCATCAAATGTGAGACATTGGAGTATATTGTATTAAAAATAGTGGTTTAGTAGAATCCGAGCCTTAGCGTGTCAATTGTAGTGAAGGCACGTGGCGAGCCGATAAAGCTCTAATTTAGAGCGTTACAGCTTAAGTGGTATCATAGCATAAGTTATAAATTCTACTAAATCTATGTTATGAACTCCTTAGGACACTGAGCAATGATGAGTGAGGTAGCAAATAGTTGGGATTGTTTATGTAGATTATGTTGGTCCCGAAAATAATCAAGAAGGGGGGTCGAATTGATTATTTCAGAAAATTAAATTTTTTGCCTTTTAAAAAAAATAATCCCCTTTGATTTTAAGTTAGGAGAACAATATGAATAATTAAACAACAATAAAATAAACTGTGGAAATATAAATAGAGAAGGGATAAGAAGATCAGGCAAATATTTATAGTGGTTCCGCCTTGTGCGTCAATCCACTCTTCCAGCTCCGAGCCGGGATCCCGATGTCCTTCGGGTTTTGTTCCACTAGATCCAATGAAAACAATTACTAGCTTGTACAATTCTCTCTGCTCGATTCTCACAGCTATCTTCTAGCCTCAATCGATCTACAAAGTCTAAACTAGAAATTGAACTAATTCACTTGAAGACAACAACAAGTTGCTTCAATTAATTAAAGACAAATGTAAAGATTGCAATAATAATTGCTACAATTCTACACGTGGAAATAGTAAAGAAAGTGCGCTTTTTCAACTCTTGATATTTCTCGGTCAAAGTCCAACAGCTCTTAGTTTTTTTGTTTTTCTTTTTCTGTAATAAGTTATGCGTCTCACTCTTCTTTTTAACTCTGTTCACTTCTCATGTCCTTCTAACGTTCTGAACTTGTTGTGCTTGAGATAAGATAAATATCCCAAAAATCTCGGATGAAAATCTGTGCCTTCTTATCCTTAATTTGATTTATCAATCGCTGCTGATATTCTTCGAGAGATAATCTCGTTCTTTTTCTTTAGTGCCAGATTTGAATTTGAATTCTTGATATTGAAGTAAGATAAGATCTGCTTGAATTTCGTGATCTGAGATGATCCACTTGTTTTCTATTTGAAAACTTCTGATAAAGTTGATCTTGAAGATAAATAGGAGAACTTGCTGATTGCTGATACGGTCTTCAATGTGATCTTCGTGTGTTATCTACTTAAGGATAACATTGTTCTTATTTTGATTTTTTAAAATTATCCAACTTGTATTTGTTTCTATCTTGAGAAAAATCAGAAAAATAACTGTTCTAATTTCAAATCGTTCTATCGTTAATCAACTGTAGCTTCTGTTTTTTTTTTTTTTTTTTTTTATTTCTATAAACTTTCTTTGATAGAAAAATAATCAATCTGATAGTTTATTTAATCCCCTAGGATAATCCAACTTTAGTGGAACTAATAAGTATATTGTTCGAATATACTTATTATCTCAGAGCTAGGTCTTCAAAATTATTGATTTTTTTCATAAATAAACGTAGATCTTGTTTGAGAAGATAACAGTAACCATCTTTAACTCAGAATTACAGCTAAAGTTTTCTTGAAAAAGTTCTGTAAAAACTTCTGTGTTTCTAAAACTATCTTCAATTCAGAATGGTTGCTTTGATTTCTCCCAAAGGTTCTGTGAAAGGTTCTGTGTTTCTGGGATTGTTTTATACTTTAAGTATCTTCTGAAAAACATTATGTGTACCTTTTTCTTATCATCGAAATCCTCATATCGTATAACAACTCTTGTCTAACTTGTTTATGTTAAGATTTAATATCATTCAACCTTATATATATGCTCAAAAACTTTACCAATATTCTATATAAAATTTGAATATAATTCTGCACACTAATAGAGTAGTTAGTTCATTGAGTATTTTGTTATCATCAAAACTCTTAGATATTTAGAGAATCAACAGATTAATATTGTTGTTATCTAGTGTTCATACCCAAGACAGGGGAAAGAGGCCGACCACACAGCAGGTTAGTTTAGCAGTTTAAGGTACAGAGTGGAATTGTATAAGGTGCTATGGACCACATGATCTCAACAATTGCAAGTAGCTTGAGAATGCTTGCTTTGCATATGGCAAGGTTGGGCACAACCATAGGTTTTGTACAGAGAAAGTTATCCCATAAGTGTTCTATTTCAAGTGTGGGCAATGTGGACATAGGGCCATTGACTACTAGGAGCCAATAGGCCAGTAGCTCCAGGGATTCAAACAGGCTGACATCAGGGTAGCGATCAAGGACAAGGAACACCAGCTAAGGTTTATGCCCTCTAGCACAGGGATTCATCCAGTATACTACAAGGAGCTTGCTAAGCTATGGCTCTAGGGATTGAGACAGACCGTCCTCAGGGTAACAAGGTAGGACAAGGAGCACCGGCTAAGTTTTATGCCCTCTAGTATAGGGATACATCTAGTGTGGTCACTATTGCATGTACGTTCCCTATACTCTTACATAGTGCATATGTACTTTTTGATACTGGTGTGAGTTTCTCATGCATCTCTAAATTTGTATGTCTGTAAGTGATATATGTGTTAAGAATATGACTGAATGCTTATTTGTAAACACACCTCTGGGAAGTGGAACCATGCTAAAGAAGATTTGTAGAAATGTGGATGTAGAGATAGAGGGTAGACATCTACATGCAGACTTTAGTAGTCTTGGACATGGTAGAGTTTGATGTAATCTTGGGAGTAGACTGGTTAGTAAAGAACCACGTTGTGATTGATATATATGAGTTGTAGGGGAGGTCAACTTTAGCATGGTAGCCATGATGATAGAAGATAAACAAAAGACAGACCTTGCCAAGTACCAATACATGTGAATACCTTAATGTTTTCTCGGAAGATCTATTAGTGTAAGGACCAACACAATTGGATATAAGAATCCTAGCGTGAACAGTCCCCCAGCCACATATAATACTATAATATTACATGTAAGGCCATCTTTAAAGAGTTGATTTGTATAAATGTTTGTCTAGATATATTATAAGATTCATTTATCAAAACTTTTCATTAGAAGAAGTATAAAACTTACTACACAAACACTTAGTTGTCTACTAATACATAAGAAAAACTTCATGCGTAATTATTACATACCAAGGCTTATGATGAAGCCTTTACAAAATACTAAACTTTACAAAAATCTTAATAAAAATATACATATACAGAAAATGCATTTCTATATCTATTACAAGAAGATCATCATCATAGTCGACGATCCTAATCCTCGAAACCATTTAGAAAATCATCAAAATCATTTCTATAAGCCAAATGAGAATAAAACTCATCCTCATCAATACTTGAAATAGAAGAATCATGAGCCAAAGGCTAGTACGCAAGTAACACACGCAAATACATAGTGACAATCATACTTAAACTAAATGCAATGCAATAAACAATAATTTGATTATTTTTAAGTAAGTGAGCCAATCAACACAGGAGTGTTCAAACTCTGATAAATATTATAAATCCAAGGATCCTGAGTAATAATAGATGCTTAGAGGGTTGATATAGGTAGTCTGCATACCTATATCTCTTATATGATATAATTGAAAAAGGATAGTAGCTTCCTTTAGGGATCACAGTCGTTTCTCATCTCTATTTAACTTAATCCATAATATCACTTAGTTCAATCAATCCCATAAACGTGAACTAAATCATATTACTCCTCTTAAGAATAAGTAAATGTTATGTTGATATTGTTAGCCCCATCAACTACCCATTGAGCCACTTATAAAAGTTATTGCATCATGATAGGAGTAGCCTAAGTGCCTAAGCTACATGTTAAATTAGTTGACAGAGGTGCTGCTCCTCGGACCGGATTCAACAACACAAGCACAAATAATTCAAATAGCTTTAAGTCTTTTTTTATTAAAGTTAATTTATAATATGCCTATCTAACATCCAACAATCAAGGTACCTAATGTGCCTGTTAAGAGAGTAGAAGACACATTCAACTGACACGAATAATCTATAAGAAAAGAATTCAATATAAAATTTGAATACATTCCACATTAAAACATATTCTAACATTTATACACACATAAAAATATAGCATATTTCTATTAATCTACATTTTGAAACAAACTCTAGGTTGAGGTACCTTAGAAAGAATCGTAGGGTATATTATTAAAAAAAAATTATGTTGAGCCTCATCATATAATAGGTCGAATGCTGATAAAAAGCTTCATAGCTTGTGTCGAAGGCACGTAGAAAGCTCAATTTTAGGCATCAACAGGCTGTGCTCGATATACATTTTTTATTTTTTGCCTTGATGTCTTAATAATCATCGCGGGTATCGAGGGCTTGACTTTAGGCCTCAATGGGTATTATGCTTTAAGACTTAAGGCTTGACATTATTTACTGTTTGTTGAGGGCATGTAGAGATCTTAACTTTGGCCTTAACAAATACTGTATATTTAACTTTTTACCTCTCGACACTTACTTTAGGCTTACCTTTAATCCACTTCGAGGTTAAAAACTAAGCCTCAACAGAATATATATATATATATATATTATAGATTATCTTTTATACCCTTACAAACTCTTACAGAACCATAATTAACTACAAAAGTTAATACAGAAACAACTTATACAATTATAGACTTCAAAAACTATAGTTAACGTCAAAACATACACAAAAACTACCCATCATAATAACTTCTAACATCTTTTTATCTTTAACATGAAACTTATCATCTACAACCTCTCTTTAGTTTATAATGAAACTCATATTAGAACACAATGAGAAGCACAATAAATACAAATGGTCTTGATTTTCTTGTATTTCTCTTCGAGTAGTATATCTTTGAAGACTTGATAAAAAACACAACGAAAACGTCACCTACATTTCTCTTATTTTTCTCCCTTTTTTTTTAAATAGAACACACACACATACTTAGACACACACACACACCACACACACTCACAATATTAAACTCATAATATTATACTCTATTTACTAGACAATATTTACTCATACACTTTAAAAAATCTATTTAACCTTATAAATCTACTTAAATCATCAATGTATCACTTCATCTTATTAAAACAGGGTTTTCATAAACATTAAGAAAATAAATGAAAAACAATTATATAGCATGTAAAACTTACCTTAAACGAGCTTAACCTGAAAATAGAAACTGGTTGGAAATTTTGACGAGGAAATTAAAGTAAAATTGGGTAAAATTTATGGTAGATTTACTTTCTTCTTCCTCTATAGAAAACAAATTTTCTTTTAGGGTCTGTTTTGAAATGACATTTTTAGATAATAATCTTGGTACTTATCCAATATTTTTTTTATCAGATAAACTTTGTAATTATCCACTATATACTTTATTGACTATTAAGGCTACTAAAAAAAATATATATATATATATATATATTTATCTTGGGCTTGGGTTTAATTTTTAATAAAATATGTTTTAAGTCTAATCTTTGTCATGACAACATAATTTTAAATTCACATACTACAAACAATACAATACTGACAAAATTTGCATTCTATATGAAATTCAACGTAATTAATAATTTATACTGAATCTTCATGTTCTATTAATTTAATTTTTTAATATTAAACTCATATTTCAAGAAAACAAATCATGCACATATAAAAATAAATTAAGCATAATGTTTAAGGTATTTCAAGTAGGGTTACCACAAAAAAAAGGAGATAGAGTTTTGTATTGATTTGGTGTCAGGTACTTTGCCTATATCTAAAACACCATGTCATATGGCTCCAACAGAACTTATAGAGCTCAATGTTCAGTTAGAAGATCTGCTCAAGAAGAAGTTTATCAAATCTAGTGTGTCATCATGGGAGCCCCGGTTTTGTTTGTGAAGAAGAAGGATTGTGGTATAAGGTTATGTGTAGATTACAGAGAGATGAACCAGGGGACTATCAAGAATAAATACCCTCTCCAAGGATAGATGATTTGTTTAGCCAGCTGGTAGGAGCACAAGCGTTCTCAAAGATTGATTTCAGATCGAGATATCACTAGCTATGGATTAGAGCTGAGGACATACAAAAGATAGCCTTCATGAGAAGATACGGCATTATGAGCTTGTGGTCATTCCGTTTGGTCTTATGAATGCACCAGCCATCTTTATGGGCCTTATGAACAGTCTTCAAAAACTATCTAGATTTGTTTATAGTGGTCTTTATTGATAATGTTTTGGTGTACTTTAAAACTAAGAAAGAACATGAAGAGCATTTGAGATTACTTCTGAATAGATTACAGGATGAGAAGTTGTATGCTAAGTTCATAAAATGTGAGTTATGGTTGAAACAAGTATCTTTCTTAGGAAATACTATTGATGGAAATGGGATAGTAGTAGATCTTGAGAAAGTAAAGGTAGTGGTAGAATGGCGAACTCTCAAAATGTGTCAGAAATTAGAAATTTTCTAGGAATGGCAAGATATTACAAAAGATTTGTGGAGGATTTTTCTAAGATTGAAAGTCCTTTAACCAGACTACCACAGAAACGGGTAAGGTATGAATAAGATATAAACTGTGGAGAACAACTTCCAATAGCTGAAGGAAAGCTAGTATCTTCACCAGTTCTAGCATTGCCAGTGAGTGGTGGAGAGTATACCATCTATAGTGATGCATCCATACAAGGGTTAAGTTATATGTTGATGCAAGGCAGCAACGTGATAGCATATGCTTCTAGATAGATGAAGCCTTATGAAAAGAATTACCCGATGCATGATCTGGAGTTGGCAGTCGATACATTCCTTAAAGTGAGGAGGCACTATTTGTATAGAGAGCGATGCAAGGTATATACATACCACAAAAGTTTAAAACATCTTTACCCAGAGAGAGCTGAATATGTGATAGAGGAGATGGTTGGAGCTGATTAAGGACTACCATCCTGGAAAGGCAAATGTAGTAGTAGATGCCTTGAGTAGAAAGTGAATTGAGAATCTAGCAGCTTTGATTACTTTTGAACGTCATCTGATAGATGATATGAGAAAGTTGGAATTAGATAGTGACCAGACAAGTAGGTGCAAGACTGGCCAACTTGCAGATTTAACCTATTATTATAGAAATGATCAAAGTAGAACAAGTAGATGATCTAAGCATATATGAGGTAAAGAAAAGAATGGAAGTGGGCAAAGTAGTTGGGTTTCACATAGATAGTAAGGATTATGAGTTATAGAGGGAGATTATGTGTACCGAAACAGGGAGAGCTCAAGAAGGAGTTACTAAAAGAGGCATATTCCCCAGGTTATTCTATCCATTCGGGAGGTAACAAGGTGTATCGTGATTTGAAAAAACTGTATTGATGGAATAATATGAAGAAAGAGATTATAAATTATGTATCTAAGTGTTATACGTGCCAGCTGATAAATATTGAGCACGACAAACCAGTAGGTGAATTAAAGCATCTACCTATACCTCGGCAGAAGTGGGAGCACATAACTATGGGTTTTGTTTCAACCTTACCTAAAACAAGGGAAAGGTTTGACTCAATATGAGTGATTGTTGATAGGCTTATCAGGTAGCCCACTTTATACCCATTAAAATATGGTATAACATGGAACAGTTGGCAAAGTTATACATTAAAGAGATAGTGAGATTGCATAGGATACCATTGACTATCATGTTAGATAGAGATACCAAATTTAGTGGAAGATTTTGGAAAAGCCTGCATAAAGCTTTAGGTACTAAAGTAGTTTTTAGTACTACCTATCATCCTCAAATAGACAGGTAGTTTGAATGGACTATTTAGATTTTGGAAGGCATGTTAAGAGCATGTGCCTTAGATTTTGAAGGTAGCAGGGATGAAAACTTAACTTTGGTGGAGTTTTCTTATAACAACAGCTATGATGTGTCACTTGGGATGCCACCATATGAAGTCTTGTATGGTAGAAAGTGTAAGTCACCGATCCATTGGGATGAAGTAGGCGACAGACAGATAATAAGACCAAAACTGGTACGGAATGCTATTGATAAGGTCAAAGCAATTAGACAAAAGTTGCAAATAGCTTAAAGCCGTCAGAAAAGTTATGTAGACAAAAGGAGAAGACCTTTGGAGTTTTAAGGAGGAGAATATGTCCTACTTAAGATCTTACTAGCTAAAGGTGTTGTCAGGTTTGGTTTAAGAGGCAAGTTGATGAAGACGTGATAGCACCAAACTCACCACAATAAATTTAAGTACCTGAAGGAATGCTTACTCGAAATAGAGTTAAGAAGCTTCGAGAATAGTTCTAAGGATTTGTGTAAAAGTTTATTAAAGATTACTCAAAGTGCATCAACATCGATTAGGAACCAGAAATGAAGACATTTACTGTTGGTTTTTGCAACTTAGAAGGAGAATGTAACATGGCAGGTAGAACTATAGCAAGGCTGGACCAAAAGCTACCAGTTTACTCTTAAAAGCTACTGGCTTAAAATCAACATAGCTTACCTTCTTTCAAGCAAACCAAGACCTATACGCTGCCTATGTGTACCGTCGGCCTTCTTGGGGGCCTTCTTGGATGCTCCGTCGGTGGTGAGCTATATGTTATTGACCTTTAGCTAGCTTAGAAGATGCTTATAAGCGAATTTTTTAAGGCCGCCTCCGAGGCTGCCCACTATTGTATTTAGGACAAGCTTTTATTGGCCCATAAACTTGTTTTGGTTTGTATCTATGGTTTCCTTAATGTTTTTACATATAGTCCTTTTTATTGGTTTTGGAAGAACATATCACTTTTGATTGAAATCAAATTGAGAGAAATTCTTCTCTTTAAGTTCTTTTGAGAACTTGTGAATTCTTTAAGAATTTGAATTCTTGTTGTGTTCTTCGTTATACCAAGGTTCTTGGTCAATATTCATACATGATCAAAATCCCTATATCAAGGTTTTAGGATTACTCAACCAATGGGTCAAAGTCATTCCATCAATTCATACCAAGGTTCGTGGAATTCTTAGATCTAATTCTGGATATTTCATCTGGCCAAGGTCTGTTTCGATTCTTAGAGTTCGGGAAATTGCAAATCCATGCCTAGCACGCATTAGATTGGTATAAGAGCCAGGCTTTCTAAGAATCACCCATCTAGTTCGATTTGAGGATGGTAATCCAAAACCCTAATTGATATCATTCATATATGTAATTGATTCAAGTCTTTTTGATAAAGTAGTTTGATCAATTGTTTGTTCTTAGAGTTCTTGTTAAAAAAATGAAAAAGAATATGAAAATAAAAGAGAAAAGACGAAGAGTTAAAAAAATTGATGGAATTGTTTTGTGAAAAGAAAACCCCACTTGGAGCTATGATTCATTTATGATTTTTGGAGTTTTTCGATCTTAATATATATACTTATCAAGAACTGAAGTGTCGTGAGGAACAATATAGGAAAGAAAACTCACGAGTTGAGGTCGCAAGCTCGATAAACGACAGTGAGACAAGGATCAAGAGGTAAGATGGTAAATATATTTTTGAGTTTAAGGGACACATGAGGGTTGAGTGTCATATTTTTACGAGTGATATATGTGAGAGAGTGAAGTGAGGTTTCTTTTCCTTATTTATTATTTATTTATTTATATACTAACATCACATATGGCAAATGCCAAAGAAGGAAGGAGAAGATACTAGTGATATGGCTCAAATGCTAGAAATGTTGCAGGGACTGACGGTGCGAATGGATCACCTTGAACAACAAAGTTCGAAGGCTAAGCCAGATTATGATGATGAACGAGATTATAGGAAGTCTGATAGGGCTAGAGGCTAGAGTAATTCATGAGAAAGCACTAGTAGAGGATGTAAGAAAGTTGACGTTAACTGGAATTCTATAAAATTCAAGATTCCTCCTTTTTAGGGGCTACAATGACCCATATGCTTATCTGGAGTGGGAGTGTAAGATTCAGTTGGTTTTTTCTTACCACAATTATTCAGAGGAGAAAAAGGTCAAATTGGCTATTGTGGAATTCAGTGGATATGCTAGCATATGGTAGAATCAACTTACACTTAATAGGAGGAGAAATTTAGAGGAGCCAATTAGTACATGGTAGGAGCTGAAGCAGATCATGAGAAAAAGGTTTGTTCCTTCACATTACTATAGAGGATTATATCGTTAGTTGTAAGGACCCGGCTTACCTTACAAAGATTTAAGCAAGTCAAATCCCGTAGCCATGTATAATACTTCAAGTATTACTCACACATGCCTCCTAAAAAGATTTGTTTATCGTGAACATTGCTATTAAATTTTAAATTAATGAAATCATAAAATTAATTTCTTCAAGTAACTGTATTTAACTATAGAAAATCGACTTTATAAAAACATAACATATTCTACTCTTGAGTAGATCAACTTCTAAAATCAAAACCATATCATCAAGTATCACTAATACCTTTCATTATGGTAAACAAGCTTTAAAGCTTAATTTACAAATCTTGGGCTCCATTAGGCCCTCAAAACAAAATACAATCTTTATAAATAAATTCAGCTCTTAAATAGATGCATGAAAGAAAATAAAACCAACCAACGATCTTAATCCACTCCACTCTTCCTTTCATTTATCTGGGATCGCCCATACCCGGTCATTCATATTATCACCCACGTTATCATCAACACATTATCATCCTCATCACCAATCATCAATACCTAGAAAAATGATAACAACAACAATAATGAGCTGAAACTCAGTACACAGTAACACAGGCACACACAGAGTGACACATGAGGTTAACTAAATACAATGTAGCAACAACATATTATTACCTTTACTTTAAGTTAAACAAATAAACACTGGAGCACTCACACTTCGAAGCATGCCTCTAGGAATTTAGGGGTCCTAAATAATCGCAGTTGCTCAGGGAGTTGATATAAGCAGTTCGAATACTTATATCTCTGATATAACTTTATAAGAAAAAGTAATCTCATTTAAGGTTTACAGCCATTACTCAACTTCACTTAACTTAATCCATAATATCGCCTAGTTCAATTGTCCCTATAAAATGTGAATGAAATCATATTAATATCATTTTAAGAATAGGAAAATGCTACACTGATATCATACATCCTATCAATTACCCGCTGAGCCACCTATGAATGTCATTGCATTATGACGGTGGTAGCTTAAGTGCCTAAACTACCATGCCCTATTTGGGACAAGGTCGCTGCTTCCTAAACCGGATTCAACAACATACGCACAACCAACACTCATCAATTATTAAGCCGCCTTTAAGTTTTAATTCGTTTTAGTATGCCTGTCCTAGTATAAAACACTCAAGTTATTGCGTATCTTATTAAATCGGAATCCAAACAACAATAGAAGATAGGGCATAATCCATATCATGAGATAATCAAGTATCCATATATCTGTTCAATAATTAAACTCATATAAGCAATTTAATTAATTATTTACTTATATCGAACTCATTTTATTACCCTATTTGATCAAACACTAAATATGAATCTTGCCATGGCTACAAAGATTGCTCCTCCAAGATACAGACGGTTCTCCTCTGTTTTTTAAAGTATTTCTTCTTACTTTGTCAATGGTCTTTTGTTATAAAAGTATCACCAAAACATTCATGTTCAAAAAGACTCATATAATTCAACAAACAAACATTTGAACAATAAATTCCCCATGTTATTCATAGATTATCCTAACATATTAATCTAAGCTAATTATCAGCTATTAAGCTATTTTAACTTAATCATAGCCAAGTTGATTAAACTTAACCATTTTAATTCATTTTAGTTCATTAAAGTTCATTCAACCAAAATGAACTTAAGTTTTTTGCATAAGTTCATGTTATACTTAAGTTTTATGTTAAATCCAATTAATTACTAAACTTATTCATTCACTTAACTTAATCCTAATTATTCAAATATTAAACATATGCATTAGCTATTATTGATCTACTTCATTTTAGTTCATTTAATTTTATTAAGTCAATTTGAACATAGATTGATTAACTAAGTTCATTTTACATTTAAGACTCATGTTAACTTAAGTCTATTGGTCTAGCTTGATTACGTAATCCAACTTTTAAGTTATACTCATTTACTTCATTAGATTATCACCAAACATCTATTAGCATCTTAGTCTTTTAATCATCTTATTCTAAATCAAATTCACCTTGGCTCTTTATAGTTCATTTTTATATCTAACATCTATATTTAACCCAATTGTTTATTAAATCTATAAATTCACTAAACCCATCCTTTATTATATCAATTAACTATTATAACGTATTAACTATCATTTATCAATTTCATTTTATCTCAAAAAGATTCATTTTATACTTAACTTAGTAAAACTAGTTTTTCAACTTTGTTGTATATAAAACAGCTAGAAAAAAGTAAAACTTAGGCCTTATACTTTTAGAATTTCCAAAAACTTAAGACATGAAAGTTGTATATCTCTTTTTAAATTCCTTAGCATTTTGAATCACCTAAATTTGAGTTCGTATGAAAAAGTTATGATTAAAATATGAAATAACGTACAGTACGGAAATAAAGGCCGATGGCGTAGAAATAAAGGTCAACGGTTTATAGCATCAAAAAATTTTTGCACACAAGATCAGAAAAATGAAACGCCCTTCCAAACTACCCCATATGAACTTCTTCTATTTTTCACGTCCTCCTTTGCTCTTTTTACACTCTTTTATCAACTTATACACCTCTTACTTTAATCAATACATCATAGAAACAATATACAACTAGATTTCATTATTTCTAACACTTCTATACTCATTCTTCTTCATCACTATTTCTAAACCATTTCATCAAACCCTTCTCCATACATACATAAACCACATATCAATCATTCATCCATTTTATCATAAACCCAACATATATCTAATACCTATTGAACATATACATGCATAAACAATAATGAAAACAAAGGCAAGAGTAAAAACTTATCTTGGTGGACAACATGATCTTCTTGCTTTTCTCAGTTACTACTCCTCCTAAATACTTGAAGCTTGCTCATGCATGATCTTCAACTTTGAACTTGTTTCCTTACTCTAATTTCTTCTTTAATCGTCTTGAGATTGAGGTTGGTCATTGAAATTTGACGAAGAGAAGAGAAAAGAGAAGTAGAAGAAAAGAAAGAAAGAGAACCAAAAGAAGAAATAAAAGAAAATGAAGAAAGAAAAAGAATGCAGCAAAGAAAAGGAAAAAGAAAGAAAAGATAAAGTTTAAGATATTTTGGTAAGGGTATCTACATCAAACTTTTCAGATAATTATATTTAGTTATGAAAATAACTAGTAAATAATTTGAGAACATATGTGTTAGAAATTTATGACTTGATATAAGAATGTTAAATAAAAGTTTAGTTATGAAAATTTTGATATTTAATTCAGGGTTGGGTTTGAAATGATATTTTGAACAATTAATTGATTTCAAAAATTATAAAAGTTTAGGGAAATGAAAACTAATTAAAATATAGACGGTTTTGGAGTTTACAAAACATTTAAAATATATGTTTTAAAATTTAGGAAATAATATTTGGATTAAAAGGAGTTATAATGAAAAAATTGTTAGAAATTGATTAGTTGATTTGAAAGAAAAGTTATTGAGAATGAATAGAGGATTTGGGAAAAACTTTTTAAAATCTAAATGTCAATTAAATTCTATTTACTAAGTTAACTATGACAAATTTATCTAGTTATAGTTCATTATTTGTTTTACTTGAACTATTTATCTATCTAAGATAAATTCCTACTAACTCAAATTCCATACTATAATTAACTATCTATTATATTATATAATTAAACCGTCTCTAAACTAACTAAGTAATGGTTTGTGGTATTTCATCAGTTATAGGAACTTACTTAAGGAAGTACAAGTGTAGAGAAATATTACATGGAAATGGAGACACTCATGATTAAAATTGATGTAAAGGAAGATGATGAAGCCACTATGGCTAGATTTTTGAATGGGCTGAATAGAGATATTGCAGACAAGGTAAATTGCAACATTATATAAGTTAGAAGAAATGTATCAGATGTTACTAAAATTTGAGTGCCAACTCGAGAGGAAAGGAAAATATAGTTATGAAGGTACTTCTTCTACTTCATGGAAGAAAAATTAGGAGAAGGAGATAAGAAGAACAAGAAAGAAAAATCAACTTAAGCTATGCCAAAGGAGGAAACTTCTAAGAAAGCAAAAGGTAAGCCTGAATCCTAAACTCGTTTGAGTAGCATACGTTGTTTTGGGTGTAATAGTGTTGGACACATAACTTCTTAATGCGCTAATAAGAAAGCTATGATTGCCTTGGCAGTGATGAATATAAGATGGCAAGCAAGAGTGAAGGAGATGATGATAATATGCCTAAATTGGAAGATGTGACTGATAATGAGGAAGTGGATGCTCCAAACCTATCATTAATTATTAGACATACCTTGAGTACACACATGTAGAAGAGGACGAACTTGAGTAGTAGAAGGAGAGTATTTTCCATACTCA
This sequence comes from Combretum micranthum, assembly GCA_024138025.1. NCBI lineage: Eukaryota > Viridiplantae > Streptophyta > Magnoliopsida > Myrtales > Combretaceae > Combretum > Combretum micranthum. The sequence continues at coordinate 494,004 of JAMXBD010000629.1, read as the reverse complement.
AGTTGTAGTGAAAGACAAAGTTTGCAGTTTAATTATTGAAGGTGGTAGTTGTGCCAATGTGTGATGAGTGCAAATTTAGTGGAACTGCTTAAGCTACCTACATTTAAGCACCTTAGGCCATATAAGTTACAATGGCTAAATGATTCCAGAGAGGTGAATGTGAAAAAGTAGGTGAAGTTATTGTTTGCATTGGGAAACTACAAGGATGAGGTGATGTGTGATGTAGTGCCCATGAAAACTTGTCATATCTTGTTTCGCAGACCATAGTATTTAAATAGAAATGCTATCCTTGAAGGGCGTTCAAATAGGTTTATTATGTGAAAGGATGATAAAATGTTCCATTTAAAGCCTTTAACACCACAACAAGTACAGGAGGATCAAAAGAAATTGAAACAAGAAGATGAGATGTTAAAAACCAATGAGAAAAAGAGAGAAAATAAGAAAGTTAGTGGGGATGATACATGAGTGGTAGAGGGAAGAAACAAAGTGGTTTGTGTGAAAAAAGGTGAGAGAGAGAAGAAAAAGCAATTAAATTGTTTTGCTACTAAAAGTGAGATAAGGGGTGTAGTGAGTGAGAAAAAGCCTTAGATTGTACTTATGTATAAAGAGGCAATGATGTCTCCCAACGATCTTAACTCTTCTCTTCTTGGTTTTATTGTATCTCTTTTTCAGGAATATGAAGACTTGTTTCTTGAAGAAATTCCTGGAGGTTACCACCAATTAGGGGTACAAAGCATCAAGTTTACTTTATACTTGGAGCTTCTGTCCCAACGCGACCTACGTATAGGAGTAGTCCAAAAGAGGTGAAGGAGATACAAAGGCAAGTGGAGGAATTACTGGCAAAAAGATTTGTTTGTGAGAGCATGAGTCCTTGTGCTGTGGTAGCATGTGTGTAGATTGCAGAGTTGTCAATGAAATTACAATAAAGTATCATCATCCTATTCTTAGGTTAGATGATATGATTGATGAACTTAATAGTGCTTGTCTGTTTTCAAAAATTGATCTTAAAAGTGGTTATCATCAGATTAAAATGAAAGAAGGCGATGAATGGAAAACTGCTTTTAAACTAAACTAAAGCTTTATGAGTGGTTAGTTATGTCATTTGGACTAACTAACGCACCTAATATATTCATGAAATTGATGAATCATGTCATGTGTCCTTTTATAGGTGAATTTGTTGTATTTTACTTTGATGGCATTTTATTTTTAGCAAAAATTTAGAAGAGCATATAAATCATCTGAAGAGTGTACTGTCTGTTCTGAAAAGAGATCATTTATATGCTAATCTTAAGAAATGTTCTTTTTGTCTGGAAAAAAAGTAGTCTTTTTATTCAATGTTGTAAGTGCTAGGGGCATAGAGGTAGATAACGAGAAAATTAAAGCAATTAAGGATTGGCCTACGTCTACTAGTATTACTAAAGTGAGGAGTTTTCATGGTCTGGCTAGTTTCTATGGACATTTTGTCAAAGATTTTAATATACTAGCATCACTGAAATTGTTAAGAAATCAGTTAGTTTTAAATAGGGTGAAGCATAAGAAAAGGGTTTTAATTTACTTAAAGAAAAATTATGTTCTGTACCTTCGTTGTCTTTACTTGACTTTTCCAAGACCTTTGAGATTGAATGTAATGCATCTAGTGTTGGCATTAGAGTTGTATTAATGCAAGAGAGCAAGCCAATAGTGTACTTCAGTGAGAAGTTGAATGAATCACCTTTGAGCTATCTTACTAATGATAAGGAGCTCTATGCATTGGTGAGAGTGTTGATGACTTGGCATCACTATTTGTGGCAAAAAGGATTTGTAATCCACACTGATCATGAATCACTGAAGCATTTGAAAGGGTAAGAAAAGCTAAACAAAAGACATGCCACTGGATGGAATTAATTGAGACTTTCCCATATGTTATTTACTACAAGAAAGGTAAAGAAAATGTGGTTGCTGATGCATTATTGCGCAGGTATATCCTTCTCTCAAGTCTTAATATTAGGTTTTGAATATATCGAAGAGTTGTATACCGGTGATCATCAATTTTTTGCTATCTATGTTATCTGTGAGAAAGGATCTTTTAGTAAGTTCTATAGACATGAGGAATTTTATTTACAGAGGGAAAATTGTGTGTGTGCCTCAATGTTCTATGAGGGAATTGCTTCTTAGGGAGTCTCATGGTGGTGGGTAGATGGGGTATTTTGGTGTGACTATAACTTTAGATATTATCACTAAGCATTTTTATTGGCATCACATGAGAAGGATGTGGAAAGAATTTGTAGTCGTTGTGTGACTTGCAAGAAGGTCAAATCTAGAGTGATGCCTCATGGTTCATATGCTCCTTTACCTGTTCCTAGTAAACCATGGATTGATATTTCTATGGATTTTGTTTTGGGATTACCTAGGTCAAAAAGGGATTGTGACTAAATTTTTGTTGTTGTGGTTAGATTTTCTAAAATAGCACACTTTGTTGCTTATTATAAAACTGACAACGCATTTCATATTGCTGACTTGTTCTTTAAAGAGATTATCAAGTTACATGGCATTCCTAAATGCATTATTAGTGATAAGGATGTCAAATTTTGGAGCCATTTATGGAGAGTTTTGTGGAGCAAACTGGATACTAAGCTATTATTCTCTATCGTTTTTCATCCACAAATAGATGGACAAACTAAAGTAGAACAGATAATGAGAACTTTGTTACAATCTGTGTTTCAAAAGAATTTAAAGTCCTAGGAGGAATGTTTACCATTCATTGATTTTGCATATAACCGCATTATTCACTCTACTATAGGTCGCATTTGAAGTTGTTTATGGTTTTAATCCACTAACACCTTTAGATTTATTGCCTTTACTAGTTAATGATAGGACTAGTTTAGATGGAAAGAAAAAGGTAGAAACTGTAAAGAAATTGCATGAATAGGTACAACAACGAATTAAAAGGGGAATAAACAATATGCTCAACAGGCAAACAAAGGCAGAAAGAAAGTCACCTTTGAACCGGATGATTGGGCATGGGTACACTTAAGGAAGGAGAGATTTCCATCTTAAAGAAAGTCAAAGCTAGAGCCTCGAGGAGATGGGCCATTTCAAGTGGTTGAAAAGATCGATGATAACACCTATAAACTGGACTTTATAGGTGAGTATAATGCGAGTGCGATATTTAACGTTTTTGATTTATGTCTTTTTGATGTAGGTGAAGCCGATTCAAGGATGAATCCTTTCAAAGAGAGAGGGAATGATGAAGACACAACAGCACCAAACCCACCATAACAAATTCAAGTGCTGAGGGAATAATACCTCAAATAGAGACAAGAAACTTCAAGAAGAGTTCCAAGGATTTTTGCAGAAGTTTATTAAAGATTACTCTAAGTGCATCAACATCATTGGGAACCAAAAATGAAGACATTTACTGTTGGTTTTTGCAACTTAGAAGGAGAATGCAACATGCGGTGGAACTAGACCAAGGCAATACCAAAAGCTACTAGCTTACCTTTAAAAGCCACCGGTTTAAAATCAACACAACTGGCCTTCTTTCAAGCAAACCAGGACCTGTACGCTGCCTATGTATGATACCGGCCTTCCTGGATGCATCGCGGCATTGAGCTATACATGTTAGCCTTTAGCCAGCGTAGAAGATGCTTAGAAGTGAATTTTTTAAAGCCACCTCCAAGGTTACCCACTCTTATATTTAGGCAGCTAGCCTTTATTGGCCGATAAACTTGTTTTATTTTGTATCTTTTTGGGTTTCCTTTATGTTTTTACATATAGTTCTTTGTATTGATTTTGGATAATAGATCACTTTTGATTGAAATCAAATTAAGAGAAATTCTTCTCTTTGAAGAGTTGTGAATTCTTCAAGAATTTGAATTCTCGTTGCATTTTTTGTTATACTAAGATTCTTGGTCGGTATTTCTACAAGGTCAAGATCTCCATATCAAGGTTTTAGGATTACTCAACCAACAAGTCAAGATCATTCCATCAATTCATAGAAAGGTTCATGGAATTCTCAGATATAATTCTGGATTTTTCATTGGATCAAGGTCAGCTTTGATTCTTATAGTCTAGAAAATTGTAAATCCATACCTAGCACGCATCACAACTTAAACCTCAAATGTGTGAGACCCTTTGAAGTCTTCGAGTGAATAGGTGATGTAGCTTATAGACTAGCTTTATCGCTTAGTTAAATGGAGTACACAATGTGTTTCGTTTCTATATTGAGAAAATATGTGAAGGATCCTTAATAAATAGTAGCCTTGGAATCGTTGGAAGTGCAACCAAATCTTACTATAGTTGAAAAGCCAGTAAGGATTAGGTGCTAAAGAATAGAATTTAAGAAGACATGTGATCAAGTATGTGAAAGTGCAATGGACGGATTAATCTGAACAAGAAGCTTCGTGGGAGCTAGAGAAGGAAATGAGAACAAAGTATCCTTAGCTTTTTGCTGTTCCAAGTAACGTTTGAGAATGAAAGTTTCCTTTAGGGGAAAAGAGATGTAATATAAAAATAAATAAATTATAGCGAAGAGCAAAGTTTTCATATGTTGATAAATAAAGGGTTTTATGGTCTACCCTAAAATAAATAATAACGATAAAAATAGCTTTCGCCTCCTTTACCTAATAGAATATGTATCTTTCTTCCATATCACAAGGAAACACCTTAAAACTAATCAAGCTTGTATCTTGTTTCAAGGAGAATCAAAAGTCAAATATTTAGGTAAAGTTTACTTCTTTTCAATCTTTTGGAGATCTAAAAGGTTGTCTTTGTTGGGTTTCCTTGTTGATGTTGAAGGAATTCAATCTTTGTGAGAGAATTAGGAAAACACTAAATTTCATCTTTGGTGATTTTAGTGTTTTTGCTATCAAAGGAGGAAGAAACATTGTTTATGTTCATGTAATGTCATTATAATGATGTTTTGTATTGATATATATGTTTTGGGAGTTTGGTCTATGTTAAAGATTAAGAAAAAGGGTTTTTCTTTTGATGTTTTTCATGTTTTGATCGAGCAGGAGTATAATCAGAGATAACAACAGTGTTACAGGCGTGATCTCTTTGGGTGTGAGGGATTCAGATTATCATGGCCATGGCAAAGGTTGTGATATCCATCACCATCCCCACAACTGCCGTGATGGAGGGAACGCTCCCATAACGGGCGTGACAAGTGTGTATCTTATGTCTCTAGGCTATCATGCCACCTATCATGGGTGTGATTGATTGAAGAATTGTAGTTTTCTTTGATATATGTTTTTGACTTTCTTAAACACCTTATCTATTACTCTATCTTGTAGTACTCCTAAATCCTAGTAGTAGGGCATATCTAGACCTAAATTAGTTGTAGTTTTTAATAGTTTAGGAGATTAGATAATCTTAGAAATATGTTTTTCTTTTGAAAGCAAGTTTTGAGTTAGTTTGCTTTATGTGATCAGGTGTCACCCCCAAAGGGTACCCTAGACGCGACAGTCTGCCACACTTGATATCTAAACTCAAGTATGATATCCTTAGTCATTCCATGAGTTTAAACACCAGTGTAAGGCTCACATTCAACATATAGGGAACCATACTTTGAATTGGAATAGCTTAAGGAGATATACATGGCAATAAGAATGTAAATCATAACAGTTATAACAAGATAAATCTATTACATGATCTAAGGGACATACCCCTATCAAAATATTAAGAGTCCTTAGTTCCACAAAGTCTACATCAACTATTATATATAGATTTAGGAGGTTCAACTAGAAGTCTATGCCTATATCTAGGTCCCGACTTCTTCAAAAAGCTCCTTAAGGTCCATAAGCTAACTTGAGGAAAGTGACTTCTCGGAGATAGCTATAAATATTCATACCACAATAGGAAACAATAGGGTATAAGCTTACAAGCTTAGTGTGTTTCACTTCCAAAATTAAATACTCAACAAACATTATATATATCAGGCAAATATATTAACAACCATGTGAAATGCATAAGCATATGAGCATATAATACACAAGACTTTTTGAAAATTTTATATTGAATGGATTTATGCCCTCCGTTCGGGGTTAGATGTTTCAGGCCCATACGATCATAGATTTCGATTTTTCTCATTTATATTGTGGTTGATATAGGTGCCCACACACACACTTTCAATTCCAGCTATTAAACCAATATTCGAGTTTACGGGCCCTTCGTTACCTAGCTATGTGCCTTCTTCCCACAAAGGTATAATAACCTATGCAATGTGACTCACATATGGTATGCATGGTCATTTGATTATAAGATCATGTTATATTAATTAACAATTTATGGGCGATCATAGATATTGCAGACACTTCAATTCTATACTAAATCATACAAATATTTGCAACAAGCTCATTTCGATATTCTTATTATCGATTCACTCAGAAGAACTTACATACACACAATCAAATTTTTATCTTGCCCTAATTCTAATGCCACTAACGTTACAAGCACACTCACAAGCATATAATTTAAAGATAATCAACTCACTTTGCCATGGCGCGAAAATCCACTTAATCCGTAATAGTTATCGGGAAGGTCTAGTCCGTCTCCCAAGTCCCTAATCAAAAGAAATAACTATAATGATCATTTCTATGAAGTTTAATGAACTTATAAATTCTATTTTGACAAGTTCGTCAGAATTCGTCTAAGAGAAAATTCCAATTTAAAATGGTCATAACTTGATCATTTTAACTCGGAATTTTGCATATTATATGCCGATTTCTACTTATTCGATGAGAGCTATCTATTTCTAGAGTTATTTACAACAAACAAGGTCATTTGGTCTATAAACAGTAGGCTACAAAATACTATAAGAATTTCCCATTCCACAATTCAACTCCTAATTTCAAGCCAAGCATCATACTAAACCTTTGATAGATACTTAGCTATCATTATATCTTGTAAGACTTTATTATATACATATATAACTCAATATCATGCATGATTCATGGGTGTTGGTAAAGCTATTTCCATGTACTTAGATAATGCTTGATAGGATGTATAATACATTATTTCCCTAACTTTATTTCTACCAAGTGCATTATGTGTACATGCAAAACCGATAAGTTATTATCATGAATTTCATGAAATGAACTATCTACATGTATATTCTTAATGATATGATATCAAAAATTCTTTTAAAAAACTTTTGCTTTGCATAACTTTTGAAATTTCAAAACTTAAGAAAACTAGTTTTATTTCTTGCAAAATCACACTTGTTCTTACCAAAACTTTTCCCTAATGACCTATATGTCTATCACCTTCTTTACTTTAATGGAATTCTTTGTTTTGGAGTTGAAAAATAGGTGTTTACATAGGGGGTTTACCTAGATACGAATTTTACAAGATTTTTAAGGAATGAAAATATTGTTTAATCTATCTTTGGAAAACTTTTCGTTTTAGGAATATACTTGAATAAATTTCACTTATCCTCATCAAAATTAGGTCTTTATTACATGTATTCCCTATAACTTCCATTTTTCCATAAAAATCATCATTTTGGCATTTGGAAATAGGTGTTTAAATAGTAGCCATTTTCAAATGCGAATTTTGAAAGTTTCATTTGAGAATGTTTCCTTTGTAAAACTCATTTAATCTTTCAAAAATTATTCCTTAATCACACCTACTTCTTAAAGCTTCCATTTCTTTAGTAAAAATCTTGTTTTGGGGTTGAAAAATAGGTGTTTACACTTCAAGCTTCCCTTATTACGAATTTAAAACTTGTTATTGGGTTTGAAACTTAACTTTTGTAAACTTTTCCATATTTTGGAAATATTTCTTAGTAGATCTAAGGTTTTCTCATCAAGATCACTCATTTATGATATCTATTCCCTAAGCTCTTCATTTTTAATGTAAAATACACATTTTGAAGTTGAAAAATAGCTTTTCTAAATATGGCTCTTTTTAGATCCGAATTTCAAAAATCCATTTTTATTGAAACTAAAATAGATCTTAAGCTTTCTAACATTTTCCTATTATTATCATGCTATTACAAGTTATGCGTGTGCATAAAACAAAAACCTATGGCATTTATGAATTCAAAACCAATAGATCTAGTTTACTGTACTAGTCATAAATGCATGAACAGTATGATCATTATGTGGATATGACTAGATGATGAATATATGCACAAAACATTAATAATAACAATATAGCTTAATAATAAAACAAAGTAATAGTAAAATAATCTTAAATAACAAGATCTACTACATTGTGATGGCAATAATCTCATGTTCAAGTATTTCCACATCCCTAGCTTAAAGCTGATGGGGATTTTTGAGTGGAATCACACATGAATGATCTTGCTATTACATGTTTTCAAGATAATGAAGTGTAGATCTATCCTATTAGTATTTGGATCAAGAAAACTTGAAGAAAACAAAAGTGTGTGTGTGTGTAGAGAGAGGGAGGCTCATGGTTTCAAGGAGGAGAGAAGGAGAGAGTTTTGCAAAAAATTTCTAAAGCGAAAATGAAGAAAGAGAGAAAATGAAATGAAGTTGGCTTAAAGGGGTTTATATAGAAAAGTGGATTAGGTTTGCTTTAATTTAAAAAAAAGAAAATAAAACAAATCTGGAGAGAGGGGGAGGACACATGGGGCACCGATTTTGGAGTGTAAGGGAGAGAGAGATATATATGTGTGTTATGTCGTGTAAGTTTCAAAATTAAATAAGTAATTTAAATAATAAAAGTTGTATTAGAAAAGTAAATTGTAAGGAAAATGATGAAATATTGTAAGAATAGGTTGTAAGGATGTAAGAAGTAGAGTATCGATGGTTGTACTTGTGAATAGTAGATTAGAAATCAAAAAGTAGATTAGACAATTAAAGTACCACTAGTGAAGAAAATACGATAAAAAGCTTATAATTATAACTTTTATAACTCAAAAATTATATAACTGATATATTTGAAAATCTTATGAAATTATGAGTCTAACGGTATTAATAACATATATTTAATATCTCGAGCCCCGGACATGCTTTTCAAAGTCTGTATCCGATCGGGTTCGAAATAGGTCGAAAATTAGCTAATCTGATCTTTTTAAGCACCTAATATTATTACAAACCAAAATACACTCTTCACTCGTATTTTGACTTCTTGGTTTAGGAACATGGGGTTACCGGATCTAAACTGCTAGGGTTCTTAGGAATTTGTTGACTTAAGGTTTCCGGTTGACTTTCCTGTTTAGGGTTTGAGCTTGATATTACCCTAAAAATAAGGGGTTTACATCAGGTGTTTTTAGTGAAGCTAAGTTATTTGCTCCAAACATTATTGCAGGTAAGTCATTACCTTGATTGTTGTTTGTGAATATAGGCTTAGAAACTACAAATGACCTTAATGATATTCGACTTTAAATTAGCTGTTGCTTGTGTTTGATTGGGTTTAGTGGATCGAGAGTACTGTCGCTACTAGAACAGCACCCTAAAGATCTGTGTGTGGCATTGTCTTGAGTGGAGTTGTGTATAGAAATGATTTTGGTAGTTTAGGAGTGGTATGAGTACGGTACCTATAGTGTGTGGAGTACCCAACACTAATTTACATATAAGTAATTATGTATATTATTTGTTTTCATGGAGTCATGGTTACTCCAGGTTTAGGACTTGTCATGTCCTAAAGGGTACCCAAAACGCGACAGTCCACTACACTTAATATTTAAAACTTAATTATGACATCCTTAGTCGTCCTATAAGTTTACATATCGGGTGTAAGGTGTACTTGCACAATTTTTACGATCACGCTTTGAATCAAATAGTCTTAAGAAGGCATACAATAGCATTAAGAATAGAAATCACAACAAGATAAATAAGTTGAGTCTTTACAAAAGTCAAAGGGGCATACCCATGCCAAAAATAGTAATAGAAGTCTATCCAGTCTAAAACCATATTACAAACGTTAGGGTTTATGTTAAAGAGATTTTTCTAGAAGTCTACGCCTCTAGTTAGGTCTCGACTTCTTCAAAAGCTCATTCATCTAAAAGATAACCCTGTGAAAAGTGTTCTCTCGGAACAACAAAAAATAAGAACACCACAACAAAACTATGGGGATGTAAGCTAACAGGCTTAGTAAGACTCATTTCCCAATATTTAATACTCAAAACAGTATGTAACAGACAAGTTATTAGTAACCATATGAAATGCGCAAACACATGAGCATACAATACATAAGACCGTCTGAAATCTTATGTTGAATGGATTTACCCTCCATTTAGGGTTAGGTGTTTCAGGCCCATACGACCAACAAGTAAATTCTTTCACTTCTTATTGTGGTTGATACAAGTGCCTATCCACCACTTTCAAATTTTACTGTGGTTGATACAGGTGCCCACCCACACACATTTTCAATTCCGGCTATACGCCATCATTCGAGTTTACAGGCCCTCGTTGCCCAATTATTATGCCTTCTTGCCACAAAGGTATAATAACCTATGGAATGTGACTCACTACGTGATATGCATATACAGTTTATTCATATAATTGTGGCATGTTAATTAAGTAGATTAAATGCGATAATAAGAATTTTAGACAACCCAAGTCTATACTAGCTCATACAATGATTTTTCACAAGTCTCGTCTCGATATACTTATCATTCATTCAATCAAGATTAGATCACAAATCATCATAATTTTGTTTTTCTAATTCTAATACCACTACGATTACATGCACATATATGAGCACAACTATTAAAAAATGAACTTAATTGACCATAGAGAGAAATCCACTAGTCGTAGTAGTCCTTGGGGAGTGGAAATCCGTCCTCCAAATCACCTAAGTACAGGGAATACTCTCAATGAGTATTTCTCATAATCTAATAAACTTAACAATTCTATTTACTAAGTTCGTTAATTTTCGCCTAAGATGAAAATTCTAGTTTTGAGTTATTATTGAAAATTGTTACTTTTGTTCCATTTAACTTTTAGATCAACTTATATAGGTTCTACACTTGTAAAGAGAACTTCTAGCCAAAGATAAAGAATTAAATACTTATATGATCATCAAGATATTATCCAAATGAAAATTCTAAGAATCTATTTTTGTAAAAACCGAAATTTTGAGTTGAATCTCATTTTCTTGTTTTTAGAAAAATCCTTTGCTAAAACTAACATGACTCAATGAAATAATTATTACTATGTCACCTATTATCAAAGGATTCCATTTTCTATATAAAACTCTTGTTTTGAAGTCTAAAATAAGGTTTTCAAAATTCATCCTTCCAAAATCCGAATTTCTTCCTTGAGTTTTAGAATGAAAATAAGATCTAGACTTGTCTTTTATAAAACTCTATATTTTAGAAATACCATTTAGGAAAACTCATATAAACTTATGTAAATCCAATCCTTAGGATATCTATACCAAGAGCTCTTTATATTTTTGTCTAAATCTTCATTTTAGGGTTAGATAATAGGTTTTAAAAATGGGTCTTGGCTTTAGATCCGAATTTTCAAAAATTGTTTTTGAATATATCTCTTGATAAAATCCATCTAGACTCATGAAAAATCATCCTTTACATATGCTATCTTAAGAGCCTTCCATTTCTCAAATAAAATGTTCCTTTTTGAGTCGTAAAACATGTTTTTATACCATGTCTTGGCCTAAATCCGAAAATAAGATTTTTTTTTGAAAGTAACTTTTGAAAATCACATTTGACTCTTGTAAAAAGAAGTCTTGATGATATACATCCATTAAACCTTCATTTTCTCAACTAAAACTTCCATTTTGAGACTTGGAAGAGGGTTTTTAAATATAGGTTTTGCCAAGATACAAATTTCACTATTTTTACTCAAGTTCAAATCTAAGATGTACACATAATATGAACATGAATATAAAAGAAATACATGGTAGTAAGCTCTAAATCTATAGATCTAAACATAAACATAACCAAAACTTCATAAAAAATAGATCTACAAAGTATAATAAAAATATGAAGATAATAAAGTCTTAAAGACAACAAATATAGCAATATTATTATAGATCATCAACAAGAGGAGTGTTTCAACTTTTTGGCATCATCATCTCTAGCCTTTAGGCATTATGGAGAGTCCTTTGATGCATGAAACCTCCATATAATCAACCTATAGTATCTATGGAAGCTTAAGAAGAAAGATTTACTCAAGGATCTTCAAGAATGGAGTGTGGAAGCAAGAAATGGAAATGGGGTCAGCTTGTATTCTCTTGCAAGAACAAAGGAAAGAAAGGAATAAAGAGAGGAAAAGGAGAGCAAAAGAGGTAGGGTTTGCAAAGAGAGAAAGGTGTAAATAAAAGGCATTTAATAGAGAAAGGGGAGTGTATCGATGTGTGTTAATTAATTGAAAAATAAATAAAAGAATGGCAGATTTGGGGAGGCTTCACGTGAATTACAAGGGGAGAGAGAGTGTGTGTAGTTAGTTTGTAACTTCAATTTTTGAAAGTGTAACTTGTGTACTTAATGTGCTAACTAAAGGAGACTTTAAAATCATAAATAAATTATTAAAATAAAAGAAAAGTGGTTGTTTTGGAGGTTATGGTCAACTGCCATGCATTGAAAATAGAGTGTAGAATGAGTGAAAGAAAACTTGAATAATGTGTAGAAGTGACAATTGAAGTGTACTTGAAGTATGGGTTGAAAAAATACTTTTTATTAGGAAAATATATAAAAAAAAAATAAAGAAAAATATTTTTAAATAAGTGGCAAATTTTCATAAATAAAATTAAATAATTAATTGAATTATTTTAGTATTTCAACAAATATGTTATCGGTACGGTTAAAATATGCTTATATAGGCTATAACTGATATTTTTAGATTTGAAAAATTATGAACTCGATATTTTTGAAATCCTTATGAAAATACAAGTCTAAAAATATTAAAGATATATTTTTAATTTTCCGAGCCCCGGGACACGCTTTCCCAAAACACTATCCAATCGGGTTCGAAATAAGCTGAAAATAAGCCAATCTGATATTTTTAAGAAATCAAATATTATTACGGACTATTCTACATACTTTACTAAATTTTCGAATTCTCGTTTATGAACATGGAATCTTCGGATCTAAACTGTAGGGTTTAACTTGTGATCCGTTGACTTAAGGTTTCCGGTTGACTTCCCGGCTTAGGGTTAAGGCTTAGGATTACTCTAAAAAACAAGGGCTTATAGGACTAATTGCAAATGGTTCTAAACTGTATTGGTTGCCTAGTTAATTAAAGATAATAACCTGTGGTTGTTGCATATGTTACTATGTTGCATGTGGATTTGCATGATGTTTGTTCATGCACAATTGTGGTTCTGCGTATTGGGCCTTGTGCTCACATCTTTTGTTTTTCAGGATCAGGTGAAGGAGTTATAGTATTCGATCTATCAGGTTATGATGTTTTCGTGGACTATGAGAGGATAATAGTGGAGTCCATTTTCCAATTGACTATGAGAAATTTTGGCTTGAAGATAGTTATAGTTGAAGATTTTAATAAGTTTTAATGATTTTTGATATTGTGAGACCTTTTTTTGTGATGTTTTAAGTTTGATTTAAGTTGGTGATTGGTTTATGCCACCTAAGTTGTTTAGAAGTTTTTATTATGACATCAATGTTTTATAAGTACCATTAAATGTGAGACATTAGAGTATATTGTATTATAAATAGTAGTTTAATAGAATCTGAGCCTTAATGTGTCCATCTGTAGTGAAGACACGTGGCAGGCTAATAACGCTCTCAATTTAGGTGTTACAACTACCAAAACTTTAAACATTTAGTATAGGTAAGGACAATTAACATTTTTTACGTGCATTTTAAAAGTTTGGACGGTGAATCTTAACATAGCTAAAAGTTTGGATGGTAAATCTACACGTAATTGAAAGTTTGAGGGAGCAGGACAATTTACAATTCTCCTCATTTTATTTAAATAGAAAATCTTAACAATCCTTAACTATGCCAATTTTTTTTTTTTAATTTAAGGTATAAAAAAGTGCATTTTGAAAGTTGAGAGTTTGTCCGTTTAGAGGATAATTTTCATTTTCCCCTAAAATATAATAATGAAAATATATAATTGATTGAAATCATGTGCTTGCCTTTGCAAACAAGTCCTTGTTTTATTATAATTGCATAAAGTTAATAATTTTTTTTACATGACAATAAACATAAACATTGATAATGTCAACTAAGAGCAAATCAAGCAAATTTCACTATTAGACCAAAGAACCGGACCGAACTATGCTACCCTCCCATTTGTACTCTATTTTTACAAAATCTTAAAATAAATCTCTTGTTTGAGATAAACCCACTAAATTGATCTTATTCTCACCTTTGAAATAATTTAGAAGTTATATCTGACGCTTCACAATAGTTCAAGTGTCGATGCAATATATTATTAATAAATAATTGAATATATTTTTATGAAACTTTTGCATCATGTGATTCAATGGAATAAGTACTCTTTGTATAAGGTCATGTATCATGTGAAATACTTATCGAAAGATGTATTTAATGCAACAACAAAAGTTTAAAGGATTTTAAACTACGCTTTTAGCACATAAATATTCTTATTAATTAACTCCAATGATTTTTTCCCCCTTAAATTGAAGCGAGTTATTAGAAGTCAGTTATGCAACTTATATAAAATTTGCTGCGTAATGCGAATATTCTTCTTGCCATCGAAGAAACAATCGAATCCGAATAATTTAGTCTTCATCTCTCTTTATTTTGAGGACCCACGCCCGAAGGCGTGCTTTAACAATCTTATAAATAAATAAAAGACAGGCATATCACTTCATATCAGTGCCAAATTCAACACATATATTATGTTATCTTAAAAAAAAAAAAAAAAAAAAAAAAAGAAAAAGAAAAGGTCATAAATCGTTTAAGATGCACATGTGCTGAGTAGATCAAAGAGCATTTTTTTTTTTTCATCCTACTGTGTAATCTTGAAATATCTATTTCATGAGTGGACAGATATATTTATTTTGTCTTGTAAAGAGTAATGACAAATTATAAGAAAGGCTCCAATAATGATAATGTCCTAGTTTATAACTAAATTTTAAGTTTTTTTTAATTATACAACTGAAGTTTTAAATTATCAATTTATATACGTGATTAGATGTTTAATTGCTACTGTTTATATCTCATCTCTTTCTACTTTATATTGATAATGTTTATTTGTTTATTTATTTATTTTTGTTATGTGAAAGTATGACTTGACATAAATATATAATACAAAATATAATATTACACATGTTGTATTGTGTAATACACATAATATATAATATACAAGTGAATAATAAATATCAATTATTATTTAAAACATAATCATATTTTTAAATTATAGATAATTGTTATTTTAAAAACTACTTAATATTTCATTAACGTATTAAAGCATAATAAGTGTAGACAAGAAAAAAAAAATAATAATCTAAATAAGATCCAGTTTCAATCTCGAAGTGCTAGCTAGGGATAATACAGCTTATAATACTAGTTCTTGCGCTACTCACCGTTGAGGGACACGCAGCTTCTAAATCAATTTATTAGGAATAGATCCAAATTTCAGCCACACATGTCCACGTAACACTAATGGAGAGCCAAGAGAGAAAAACACGTATAGGAAAGGAGGCAGTTTGACTTACGAGTAATAAATAATATAGAAATGGCCATTTAGGGTTAAAAAAATCATGGGTAAGACAACAAACTATGTCACTAGTGAAACAATATAATAAATAACACGGTTCTCGTAAGCCATATCATAACCACGTAAAATAACATCTAGAATTTATACAGCTCTTTCTGGAACTCTGAGATATATTATAAGATATTGAGCAGTCCATATGAGAGAATATAGTAGGACAAAATTAGACAATTAAGAAATAGAAAGCTAAAACCAGACATGTCTTAGTCGACCTATTAATTCCACAGACACGGTCAGGCAACGTTGTTTAGCTTCGAACTCTTTTGGCCTTCTTTCCTTGCTTTATCAAACTATGAATCCCAAAGTTTTGAGATGATTCAAGAGAATTTGTCACATAATTCGATCCTAAATTGAATTTGTATAACCCAATAAGTAAAGAAACTCAAAGCTCAGCTCAACCTTCTTAAATAAACCTTGGTATGAGTTGGGTATTATAGTTTTTTAACACCGAAATTAAATCTAAACCTATTTAAGACTAAAACCAATATAATATTCTCTTGCTTCTTCTTTTGGCGGTTTCCCTTCCTTAACTAATGATGTTTCTTTTCTCAACATAAAAAATCCATCATCTCAAATTTGTAAGTGTAACTACCTTGAAAATCTAAGGTTTTTCTTTCTCTTTCTGATTAGAAGAGAGAACTAATTAAAGGAGAGTCTCACTATTTTCAGACTCAGAAACATTTAGCAAATGTTGGGAAACGGGCTCTTGGAACTTTGGCCAGGGTTTCTGGTAGGTAAGACGTTCTCAAATTGTATCAGAATATGGGTAACATCTTTTGTGTGTCAGACATGGGGAATCTCGTGCTTAGAATAAGTTCTGATGACGTCGATGAAGAAAGAACAATTTCAAGGAAAACTTCGTGTAAGTTCGTAAGAGTGTAATATCTTTGTGTTTATGGAAGATTAGTGTTTGAGGAAGTGTTAACAGGGTGGAAAAAAATCATCCAAACATAATCAAATTAAACCTAATTGAAAATATGGTTATTTATGCGATTTGATTTAGAAAATCCTTAATTCGAACCAATCTGTAGATATATGGTTGGTTTGAAAGGACAAACTAAATCAATCCATAAAATCGAATCAAATCGTTTTAAAAATATAGCAATATTTTACTGCAATTTTAATTTTTTTTTATGATGATTGATTAGATATAATATGTTTTCTTATGATTTCATTATAATATATATTAGTTGATGAATGTTGATCAATATTAACTTATTCTTCTTCAAATTTAAGGTATATTCTTCTGATGGCGATTTAATGTTATATTTTCTAATCTTTTATCTTTATGGACTTTATTTATTTAGTGATTACTCTTATTATGTATTAAATGTTCAATGTAATTTAATTTTTTGGTGAATTATCTTTATTGGTAGATGATTGACTAAATGATCTTGCAGAACTATGAATTATGACTTGCTATATATTAGGTAGTGAACGTGCCTTGTTAATGGATTGCTGGATAGTAATCGAATGATTTTACCAAAGATTATGGTTTATGAATATGATAGTTTTATGAAATACTTTACTTTAATGTGGAATGTAAAAAGAACATTTGTTGTTATTCTTTTTTCTTTCTAGAACAATATTTTTTTCCTCTCAATCTTTATATGAATCCTTACCTATAAATCTTTCTCTTATCTGCGAGTTTTAAATATTTGAATCCTTGCATCAATGTAAAATATTAGATGAAAACATTCTTTCTAATTAGAAATTTGATTTAATCCATAATCCAAAGTAAACCAAACCCTTATTTTATGCTTTTTAAAAATTTTCTAATATGAACTAAACTGTTAATTAATTGTTTGGTTTGGGATAAGAAAAAACCTGAGCGTATATTATGATATGATTTGGTTTTTAGTAAAAACTAAACGAAATCGATCTGTGCTCATCCCTAGTGTTAATGATGATTCAGTCAAAGAGCAAAGTGTCTTATCGATGTTTGATTGAATAGTCTTGAATGTATGAAGTTCTTACATGTTTTCATTTGACTTTTTTATAGTTTCATTCAATAGTTCCAAACACCTTAGAGATGGTCCAAACCACTTGATGAACAGAATATTACAGAATGTGCATGATTTAAGTTAGTAGATTGACTTGAGTTGATTCAAATCACTGGGTCAAGATGACATGTGCATTGTATGAGTCGGTCTTGATCAACTTAAGTTGATCTAAATCACTGGGATAGGATGATCTCAATTACCTTGATGTGGTCTTGACCTTTTGCATCAGTTTTGTGAAACTTACTTTAAATGTGTTTTTAACCTTCCAAATAAATTTGTATATGATCTAATGCCTCTTAAACATTCAATTCATAACAAAAAGGGAGTAATCCAAAAGAGGTAGTCACGAATTTAAATTTTGCTAATTGGGGAATAGGAATTGTAAGTAGGAAAGTTGATCACTAATAAACTATATTAAGCTTTAAATTCATTGTTAATATAGTCTTTGATAATTAATGGTCAAAATTAAAAATTAGGAGATTGAGTTACCCATTGAGACTTTGAAACCATGTGCAGTTGTACCTTGTTTACTGCTTATGCTTACCTAAAGTAGAAAAAAACTGGACCAATCAATATCAGACCTTTATTGATATGCTACTTGTGCTTAGCTAGAGATAATGGACTAGTAGTATCGAAGATGCTGAAGCAGTACCCCAATAATCTTTATGTGGCATTGTCCATATATAGAATTGCACTAGGAGATGATTGGGTAGATTTATGTGACTTATGGACTCATGGATATTGAGAAGTGTCCAAATCATATATATGTATTATATATATGTGCATAACTTAAGATACATACTGAGTTACCCCTTTTGTACCTTATATGATTAAATTGAAGATAATCAACGAATGTTTTTTGTATAGTTAAGTGTTGAATGTGTGTGTTGGAATCTTGAATGGGCATACATTTGTGGGTGTAGTAATAGCATACCATGACTCTGGTTTACCTTTTTCTTCTTTTTTAGATTTAGATGACATACCAACTATGTTTGATTTGTCTGGTTATGATGTGGTAGTGACTATAGAAATGGCGTTAGTATTAAGAGTTACCTAGTAGATATTTGATTGGCTAGTTGTATTGATTATGGAGACTTTATAGACTCTAGATAGATATGGACTATTTGCTTATGTATGATTATGCTAGGGCATAGACTCTTAGATGTTTATTTGTTAGTAATGTTATTTTGGTTTGATGGACTCTTTAAGCCATCTAATGTTAGTAGTAGTAGATTGAAGTGTGTTTATGTCTATGTGTTGGGGTTGATTATGTGTATTCGGTTGACTTGTAATTGATGATATATATATCCGTGTTGGTAATTAATTGCAGTTTCTAGTAACTCTAAGCTTTTACGTGTCCATAAATATTATGGATGTGTCATAGGATATTAATCCCCTAAAATTAGGCATTATATCTAATTTTACATTTTTACAACCATTCACCAAAATATAGGTGTAAACAATGTGAAGACAAGTATATGGTTAAATAAATATGATATTATCTTTAATATTCTAACTCATTCTTACTCCTTACTGTAAAAATGCTAGGCCTTTACTATAGACCGTGGGAACAATAAGTTCATTTTCCATCAATAAGGTTAAGGTCCATGACATCAGATATGTCGACCCATGTAGACATCATTACGGGTCGGTTCCGAATTGGGAACCGACCCAACCATTCGCCTGCGGTTCTTGAACCGGGAACCGGCTCGGGAATGGCGGGTTTGAACCAGTAAAGGACCTATCAGTTCTGGCGGGTCCTTGTGGTTCCATCCCTAAAAACCGCATGACCCTACGGTTTTGGAATCGCCGATTCAAGAATCGGCAAAACCGGTGGTTCTACACCATAAAAATTATAAAAAAAGTAAGAAAAAAAGAAAAGAAAATTATAAAAAATTGTAATTATAAAACAAATATTTAAAACTACTTTCTCATAAATAATAAAAAATTTATTTCCTATTAACAATATTTAATGTGTTATTATTAACAACACAAGTAATAAATACATTTGAAATCATATATTATTAAATTATGCAGACTTCTAATCAAAGTAGACTTTCTTTTTTAACAATGTGTGATTCGTTTTTTGTTATCTCGAATTATTTGTATCTCGAATATTTTATAGTGTCATATTGCTAATATAACAACTAAAAAGTGCAAGTGATTGTATATAAATAAATACATAATTATAGAATTTCTTTTAACTAATGCTATGAACAATTATTGTTAGGCTCAATGTTATTTCAAGTTAAAAATTTATTTTATATTTTTTCTTAGTTAAATTAAGTAATTATTTAATTGGTTTTTTATTTTTTTTTTTTATGGTTCTCGATTCCTCTAGAATCGGAACCGAACCGTGAAACCAGTGGTTCCTAAGAATCGGGAATCGGATTGGCTCCCGTGGATTCGGTTCCGATTCTATCACTTTTGAAACGAGAACCGACGGATCAGGTCTAATTCCAGACTCGAATCGAGTCATGACGGCGTCTAGATGCATGATTCTTTAAGATGTAAACGTTGCCGTATGCAAGCAAACAACATATGGAATCTCGAACATGTCTTTTTCGTCCAAGACTCTAGATCTAGCAGAACGTGTCCATTTGGATCTCTTTTCACTAGCATTTGTCATCTTTACATGATATATGGGATTATCCACATCTCCTTTACGCTAGCTTTGGGGGCTGGGAAGAAGTAGAATGGAAAAGGAAGTAGGACGAATTAGAAAGAAAATAAAATAGAAGGAGATAGAGAGCAGAAGGAAGGGATATACAGGAGCAGTGTTCTTTTTTTATTTTAAAAAAAAATTTACTGTTGATTATTTGATTACGATAGCTCCCTGGTCTAGTAAATAGACTGTTCAGCCCATCATCTTACAATTAAAATAAGGATAATTAATAATGTAACTTTGAATTTGGGCAACTCAATGACTCGTGGACTAATCTCGTAATAAAATGGATGAAAAGATGTAATATTTTCTTTGATTATTATAGAAAAAGATTATATGAACCAATCATTCTTCTTAATAGTATTATCTCATTAGTTATTTAACAATCATAATTATATTCAATAGTGATTATGCTGTTGAAATATATAATCTATTAATTATTATATTTATTTTAATTGTTAAGCATGTATTATATAGAAGCTTCCAAAACTCATACAGAAGCTAAAATTAAAATAATAATTATTAGAATTTTTACATTATTCCCTTGTAATCACTTCCATTACTTTATATTTTCCTTCGTCTTTCCCTCACTACGTTTCCAAATAAAGAAAAATAAAATCATTAAAGTCTCCTATTTTTTTTTTTTCCTGGACAACTCCTCTGATGTCACTTGTTGTGATTGCAAACAAAGGTTAGAGGATAAGTCTGGAAACCAAAATGATGTCAGCTTGCTTTTTGATGTAATCATTTTGCTTTATGCTGTCTCCAATGAGCCTCTTTGGACCTTTTAAAGTTAGTTTCCCACCGTGAATTTATGGCAAGTCACACACACGACACGTATCACAACAATAAAGCTCTTTAGTTGAAACTTTGGAAGTTCAAATGGTTCACGAAAACCAAAATCTTTAAAGTTTATATTTATTTTTTCTTTCAAGATTTCCTGTAAACGACGTTAATATATTCTACATTTTAAAAACATTAAATGACATTATTATTATGACAATTTTTTCCTTACAAATTAAACCATTAACAACAATTAGAACCTACTATACGAAGCTAATTTTCAAAAAAGCAACTCCAAAGCATGCATTGCGAAAATGGTATTTATTGATACATGATATGCTTCTTAGGTGAAAATAATTTATTTATTTTTTATCCGAAAAAAACTATTGGTCAATGCATATGCAATAATAAATGGTGAGTACGAAGCTAAATCCTCCCAAGCTAAGAAAATTAATATAGGTTTTCAGGTTTTTAGACTAATTAAACTACTTCTAAAAAGTACTACTAATAAATTATCATTAAATTACCATTGAAACTATATTATCACTAAAATTACTTCAAAAAACTCCTTCAATGCAAAAATTGCGATTATGCCAAGGTTTGTAGTGGATTTTCGTTCATTTCATTGTAGTTATAACTAGAGCTGTTTAATTGGATTTTGATTAAATCACAAAACTTGCTTTCCTCTCAAGTTGCAAAATTGTAATCATAATATGGATATCTCTATTGAGTAACCTATCTATGATCAACAGGTATGTTGCTTGCTTGAATTCGGTATGATTAGACTTTTAAACAATGGGCTTGAATCATCACTAGTAAAGAAGTCTGCAAAATAGAAAACTCATTAGTAGTGTACTAGGCATGAGCTCAACATGGCCACTTTGATACTTAATTTAGTATTTGCCATGACAAGCTTACAGATTGGATGAATGTGAATGGATTAGTATGACATTACCTTACTCTAGAATGGGCTGTAGATATTTATAGGAGACTAATCTAGTGGTTTTGCAAGTAGTGGGCGAATATGGGTGGTTAGTTAGCTTAGTCTTTATAATTGTAGTAGGCTTAGTGGTGATTGTGGAGAAGTGTCATGATATTGTATCATGCAAAGCGATCCGAATCAATCCATGGATGTCGAGTGAAAAATGCCTTGAGACCGACTAAATGTTGCATTTGGGTTGGTACGTAGGTCAGTTTATTGTTAGTGACTTAAGGGGCTTAGGGCCAAGTTTACTAGGCCGACCTAGTAGAATGAAGAGCTTGACTTGGACAAGCCCAAAGTTAGGAATGGACTATCAACAAGGTTAATATCATACTCCTCTCACAAGCCATGTTATTCTAATTGGGTTTATGATCCAAGCACATGTTGGTGTCCTAAATTATGATTCCTATCACATTAAGAGTATGGGTTCTATAATTTGAGCTAAAAGTGCATATGTCTGTGTCAATTTTGAAATTGTATTTTCTATTTCAATCGGGTTTTTTTAATCCCTCTCAAGTATCTCAAACCCTTATTCTTAAGAGATTCATAAGCAAATTTATCTTATGAACACTGAGATAAAAATAATAAATATTCCAAATTAACAAAACCAGTTTTAAAAACAAATCAACTACTTAGGAAATCCATTAGCCCACTACACAATCCCACTAAAACAACTTATCTCATAGTGAAAAAGATACTTCCATTGAAGGAAGTAATTTGATCACAATTCATTACAAAAGACAAAGGTAAGAGTAAACCTAAAAATTGTAGAATGTTTTCTTGTAATTTTAGGGCCCAACTCCACAATAAAGATCAGTAATGAATAATGCTGGAACTGAGGTGGAATGACGGTTGATGGTGTATGGGTGAAGTAGATGGAGTGGATGAAAGGAGTATAGATGATGGTATGTCCAAACCCAGTAGAGCTAGACTAGACTGAGACTTCCACTCATGAAGTGGGGAAGAAATATATATATAGTGTACCTGAAGTGAAATGGAGAGAGTATATGAAAGGTGAGTTGGTACGTAAAGTATAATCATATAGAAGGTTGATGAGATTAAGTAGAATGTAACAGTGATGATATGGAAGATGAGTGGATTTGGTAGGCTGTGATGTAAAAGGTATGAGAAGAGGGTAGTTATACTGTTTGGTGAGGTCTGTAGAGTAGATCATCTGTTACGAGGATAGAAAGAAAATGTAACGGCCCTACCTCAAGCGTATAGGGTGTAATAGTTATGCCACACATATCTCTTTTAAGCGGTATGTGTAAGTCATTTCGTTATCTAGTGGGTTTCTGATTAAGTTTTAATTTGAGAAATTGTTATTAATTTTTGTAACAATTCCGGCAAAGTGTCTTTTGTTTGCCCATAATTTGGACTTTTCAGACATATAAAATTAAACCTCACTTATTTAAAAACATCTCCTACAAGGTCTATCAAGTGAGTACAATTTGATTAGAAAACTTTTAGACTTGAAGGTCCATAAGAAAATTGAAGCAAAGGTATTTATTAAATGATTAGTTACATTCATTCAAGTTCATAATAAAATAAAATAAGATTACAATGAAATTCTTTCATGAAAAACTCGTAACATAAATATTTCGCACAACGCTATCGAATTGGGTAATCTTATGTAGCGTTTGTTTCCATCATACCACCAACGGAACCTAAAATGTTAAAGAATGAGCTACGAATCTTAATATACAGTAACATAAGCACACATACGCTGTTCACACACTCTTAATCTAATGCAGTAGCTACAATTTAGGATATATAATTTAAAGTTTATAAACAAGGTATCCTTAGCGTTCAAGAAATATCAACACGCATAAGAGTACTCATGACTCTTGCCAAAAAAATGAGGTGGAGTTCCCTTAGTGGATCATGTACCATAAGGGGTATCCATAACTTACTAGAAAGAAAAGAAAGAAATGTCTCGTCCTGGTCATCTTCTCACAGGTTGTTACCAATGAGTATTCATTGTAATGCTTTACACAAGGTCTTATAATGCCACATAACTCATCATAGCTTCGTAGTTGTTCCTAGTTAGTTGTCTGATCTTAGAAATTTCCCTATTGACTTCCCACTTAGCTTAACCATGCATTCCATGAAGGCTTAAGTGCCTAAACTATCACATCATCTTGAATTTGCAATTAGGTTTGAAACCTAGTCCGGGGGTATCACTCTTGGAGTAAATGGCTAAGTAGCACCCAACACTCAATTAGATCGAGTTTAACCTTAACAAGCAACACGCAATTATTGCAGGCCTATAATTGGTTTGAGCTTTCAAATCCCTTTTTAAGGCTTGTATGTCCATAACTGTTAATTAATTGAAGTTAGAAATCAATCCATGATTAATAACTTCTAACCATTGGATTGTTTGTTATATCTAGGTCACTTTGGTCTAACCATATCTACTTAAAGATAATGTTTAAGGGGTTATTTAAGTCTATGGAAGGAATCGGGTCTAGTTTCATGTGATTTGGATAAGGATTGATGAAGGAGTAAGGGGGTTAGAAAAGTAAACGAGTAGTACACAGGCAAATGAACTACCTATGTTGCTTTTAAGGTTCAAAGAGAAGAGAGGGACACAGACAGGTTCATGACCCCGTGTTCTTGGCTGTGTTCTTCTAGAAAACTCGAAATTTTTGAGTTTTAAGATCAAAGAGGAACATGGGATGGTTCACTATCTACTAGAAAACTTGATATTTTGAGTTTTGAGGTCAATGAGGAACACGGGTGGGTTCATGACCTCGTGTCTTTGCTAGAAGTGTTCATGGTTCGGTTCGGTTCGGTTCGGTTCGATTCTTTAATGAACTAAACCGCTCTTAACGATTTGGGTTTTTGAACCAAACCGCTTCACATGGGTTTGGTTTGGTTCAAACCGCTTTTAAAAGATTTAGTTCTAGTAAATAATATTAATAGTCATTTAAGTTTGCAAGAAAAAAAAAGATGTTTAGATTGAGAAATGTCGCACAAAAATTAAATCTATTTATCATTATATCAAATCATATATTTAAAAATTTCAATAACATATATTATCCTGTTTTAAAAATATTTTTCAATATGAATTTTAAATAACATAAATTTTTAATAAATCTATAACACTAACTAAGAAAATTATTCTTTTGTATTGATTTCACATTTACTTATAATATTCTTATTTTATAACGTATTTAAATTTTTATTGTACTAATTAATTTAAAGTTCTAAATTATCTCAATGTTGTTGGTTATAGATGTTGCAACCTAGTATAAAACTTGCTCCTGTAAATGTACTCCATGATAAGACTTTTGCATTTTGTTGAATTAATTTTAGAATAATACAAGTCCTAATATATAATGCTTAAGAGTTATAAATAAATAAAATGGCTGTTATTTATTTATTTATTTTTATATCTTTTAATGTGAAGTGATTCGGTTCGGGTTCAAACGGTTCGGTTCGATTCAATTCTTCGAACCAAACCATAATCGTTTAAGCTCTTCCTAAACTGAATAGCAAACAGAATCGAAATATAAAAGGGCAGAATTTTGCGGTACGATTCAGTTTGGTTTGGTTCAATGAGTAGCCTTAGTACTTGTCGTGTTCTTATAGAAAACTAAGTTTTTCATGTTTTTGGGGTTAGAGGGTTATAGAGGGTTCACGGCTTGATCCACAAGCTCGTGTATTTGCCGAGTTGTTTCAAGCTCAACTTCGATGTTTTTGATGAGGGGGTTCTAAGGCAACTTTTGGGTTTCAAGGAGGTGAATAACTATGTTAAATCCTAAATTTTACTTATGGTATCTTCTCTTTCCTTCCAAACATGTATAAAGGGTTTGGAGGCTTAAAACATCTAGTTTGACAACAACTTCAATTCTTCATGGTTTTTCTATAATATTTCTAATGTATTCATACAAGAGTTTATCATTTTATATTGCCAACATCTCCTATAATAAAACCAATGCTGATATGATCATCTTCTCCAAACTTTACGCCTATTTACACATTCAAACACGTCAACAAAAGGCAACCTTTAGTAAAACCCAATTCCAAGTCATGTTCATTCTTTATTTTACATCATCAGGAAAACCTTACCTTCCTTTTATCGAAATTCCTTAACATAAATAGTTAGTCTTAAGGTCTTACCTTACTTCAAAGTGTAGTTCTTCTCTTGTTTCAGCTTGAATGAAGATTTTAAACCCTAAAACCACTCTAACACCCAATTTCTTTCGACCCATAATATGAATCAACATATCCAAATAAGTTTTCATGCTTACATAGCTAAAAAACACTAAAAAACATCTTGAAACCTTAGACTTTTACCTTATTACGAATTTTGTGAAGGTTGTGATTCATCTTCTCCTAGCATACCCTCATGTTTGAAATCCCTAGTGGCAAGTGGATAATCTTGGCTAGTTAATGTTAATCCTTCTTTAATCTAGCTTAACTAACATTAAGTGGAGGCTAGGGTTTAGCATATCTTACCATAGTATTTTAATAGGCTTCCCAAAAAGGAAAAGGCAGAAATGGAAGAGATTATTTATATGGGGCTTGTAGGGTAAGGTCCTAGGGTATTAAACAAGGAGAAAAAAGGTCTCCTTTTAGGGTTTTTATCATATAGTACGATCTTGTGTGTTTAAACGTTAGTTAGTTTTTAATAGTTTAGGGTTTTCAATTAACCTCTTAGGCTAGTATTAATTTAATTATATCATAAAAGTTTAATTTATTTATAATTTTGAATTTTTTAATTCGTGTAAGTTCCCCATTCGAGGTAAAATCGTAATTTTGCAAAATCAAAGCTCTTAATGTTGTACCACAAAGGGTATCTTAAACATGACAGTCCGCCACACACAATATTAAAACTTAGGAATGATTATCTTAGTCACGTAAAAGTTTCAATATTATGCACAAGGCATACATACATGACAATAGGAGATGCCGATAGAGATATGCAATTTAAGAAGATAATAATAAATAGTATACATGGATTTTTAAACATAAATATCTATCTTCAAATGATCAAAGTCATATAACACAAAGGAGGTATACCCTCGTCATAGTCTCAAAAGTTACATATCATAAAGTCTTTCAAAGGTAAACAATTACACACACACACACACACACACACACACACACCACACACACACACACACACACACACACACACACACACACACACACACAAGCAGACGACGCACCCACGATGCGTGTGCAAATAAAACAATCCAACATATATAAATTAAATAGATATATTATTTTGATAGGTTGGAAGAGGACAACCTTAATTAGTCCTATAAATTATGAAATTAATTACAAATCATAATTACAATTGTATTTTCCACACGTATATTCTCCATGTTTGGTAACTGTCATGCATAAATATGGTATTAGAGCTTTAGATTAGTGTATAAAGATACATGCTTTGGCTAAAAAAGGAAAAGACTATATCTATTCAACTCATATTTAATTCTATTCAAACCCTATTTAATTTCATGATTTTAGAGATACCAACAATATTTTATGCTCATATGCTAAAAAGGGAAAAGAATATGTCTATTTAACCCTTATTTAATTTTATTCAAACCCTATTTAATTTCATGATTTCAATGATAGCAAAAATATTTTACGCAGAAAAGACTATGTCTATTCAACCCCTATTTAATTTTATGATTTTGAGGATACAAAAAATATTTTATGCCCATATGCTATAAAAGGAAAAAACTATATGAATTCAACCTCTATTTAATTATATTCAAACCCTATTTAATTTTCATGATTTTAGGGATACGAAAAATATTTTATGCCCATATGCTAAAAACATTATATTAAAAATATTTATACTAAAAATACCAAAGGGGGTTGTTTTGCTTTAATAATAATATATATAATATATATATATATCAAAAGGACTAATCACTATGAAAGGAGATTTCTATGGAAGTCTACACCGAAAATCTTCTTGTAAACTTACAACTTACTTAGTGAGTAAATTCCCCGATAACATATCCATACTTAAATATAATCAACCAAGTTTGTTAAGTAAACATATGAGATGCATCATTCATATGAATGGCAAATACATATGTTAACTGAACACCATATGTAGAATGGATTTATGCTCTCCATATGTGGAATTAAGGAATGCTTTGAACATAAAAAGCCCATACTACCATCAATTTTAGTAGACTTTAGGTTCCCACCAACCACTACCACTAGATCTCAAGCGTCTTTCCCAAAGCAATCGATTCAACATGGCTCCTCCATGAGGCCGTATTCCTAGAAAGAAGTAGTTCCTCGTGTTAGAGTAGGGCACCTTGTCCATCCATTCCTACATGTAGAAGTAGTAGCAAAAATATTGTGACTAGACTTCATGCCATGTATGAACATTTTATTTGTTCATCCCAACCAAGTTAATGCCCATTTTCAAGGTGATCATTGAGATATACATATACACAACAACATGGCAATGGAATAGAAGTATTAATAAAAAATTCAAGTTTCGATACATTTATCTTTCATTTATCAAGCACCATAAAGCATAAGCATAAACCCATGATGATCCTATATGCAATTCCATTTTTATCTTTTTCCTATATTTTAGTGCTATATGCTACAAACACATACAATAATCCATAAAGCAATAGAGATAAATTCACTTAGCCATTTGGTATGTTCTAGTCAAAGTAATCATCCCGAGTGGAGCTTTGAAATCCGCGTTAACTATACAAGAAAAATACCCAAAATGAGTATTTTACATTAGGCTTACTCAACTTTCTAACTCTATTAATCCTATTAGTGGTAATTTTCCCAGTTAGTTTAGACCTTAAAATGGTCATAACTCACTCATTTTAACTCTAATTTTTACATATAAGAAGTTTATTTCTACCTACTTCAAATGATCTATCAATTTCTAACATTATTTCAAGAATTTAAGGTCATTAGTTCTCAAAATTCCTTGGGACAAATTATGCCCCGATTTGTAATAAAGTTTATGTTGACACATTTTACAAGTTTCATCTTTTATAAACTCTCTAAGGCAAGTGCATTTATTATTTCTAAATTTAAACACAATTAAAAACTCAATAATTCATAGTACGTGCATGATCCTGGTGATGTTGCTCAAAATAGGAATTTTACAAATTAGCCTTTGTAATCAAGTTAGGAAACTTAGCTTCTTGGAAAAATGAATTTTGAAAACTTGTAATGAAGTTTTATTTCCTAGGATTTGATAATGGAAGATTTAAAATTGAAATAAGGTATTACACTTTATTTTATTCTTTATAAATTTTGGTTGAATCTTCATTTGATAAACTCATTTGCCAAAGATTGATTTTTACATGTTTTTAAGAATTTCAAACTATAAAAGTTTCACAAGTTTATGCCTATGTCTTGGCATGTTGAAGAAAGTAGAAATTTGACTTTGTTTTCAAATTTCTCTTTGTAGAAAATAGTTCCTAGTTATTGAAAATAATTTTAGAAAATACTTTTGCATAACAAAGAATTGTCAACATATGAGGTTTTACGAATTTACTTTATCATCATAACAATATCACTATGGGCATTTTAGTATATGAACATGAAACTTACTATAAAATATGACATCAACAAATTGAATTTAACATAATAAATGGTTGACAATGACTGTAATAAAATTAAAAAGATGTAAAAATAGAAATATGAGAGTTTTAGCTTATGTTCAAGGCTCCTTAGGACTTGAAATAATCCAGTTACTGTGTAAAATAGATAAAAAAGAAATAGGATGAAATAAAATAAAGTGGAAATATTAGATTTTTAAATAAGGCTCCCCAAGATTTGAAATAATCTAGTCTCTTTTGGACTTGAATATGGATAAGTCCAAGACAAAAAATTGACTATTCTTATTATGACTTAAAATGGATTAGTCTAAACATGAAAATAAATTACTTGAAAGTAAAAAACATAAATAAATAAGTTAGATTAGTGAGCAATAGACTCTAAATTATATACATATATATACCTTTATATATACATACTTATGTATATATAAAAGTTAGATTAGGAATCATGAAATAACATGAACTAGAGTATGTTGTCCTATATTTTTCCAGCCCTAACATGATGTATCATTGGGATGTCTTATGGAAACCATTACACGCTTACATATGCTTTCATAATATCATATATGAAGGAGGTTTTGTGGGTTTTGCCTAAAGAAGAAATTAAATGTGAAAGAGACAAGAGAAGGAGGGAGTGGCATTGGCAAGAGGGGAGAGGGAGAGGAAGGGAAAAATCTTTGGGAGAAAAATTAGGAGTTTTAAGAGTGATGAGTGAAGTTGTAAAGTGAAAATAAAAGAGGATTAGTGGAATTTATAAAGAGAAAATGAGTGAATTAAAGTATAAAAAGAAATTGAAAATGAAAAATAAAATAGGGAGGGAGAAGGTCGTCGACATGGATGGAGGGGAGAGAGAGAAAGAGAGAAAAAGAAAAGAAAAGAAAAGATTATGATAAGTAAGGTGTAAAGAACGACATATTAGATGTGTATAAGAATATAAGTAAAAGTGATTGATGTGAATAATAGTGAATAGTAATAAATAGTAATTGATTGTAGAAAAGACAAATTATTTATTAGTAGAAAGTAAAATATGCGGATAAGTTATTATAACTGATGTTTTTATAAACTGATAAAATTTTATCTGATATTACAATGATGAATTAATATTATTTGATTATAAATTGTTCATCAGAATACTTTGTCTTGTTTCAAGTGTTGGTGATGGAATACGAAATCTGTTATTGAAAAAGGTCCGGAAAATTTAGGGTTTTGGAAACTCCTATTATTTTAGGGTATGAACCTTATATTCGACTTATTCTTAGGGTTTCCATCTTTTCCTATTTCATTTAATATTTTAGGGTTCTAGAATTATATCTGATTGAGTCTAAGGTTTATATGATTTGGGGTTGACTTTAAGGTGGGTCCTAGTATCGACTCTAAAGTTTTACATATATGATTATCATAAAAACTAAGGGCTTATACCTAATGACATTGTTTTGATTTTTGTTGTAAAAATTTTCCTTAAAAGAGCATTATTAAATTCTAATCTACGTTATTTGGATATTTGAATTGTTTTTGAATTTTCTAAGGTTTTTGGTTTGGCACTATTTTGTGAATCTTGGAAAATTTAATCGTTTGAATCTATACGTTACTCCAATTGGGTTCCATTGATTTTGTCACTGATTTTGGTCAATCTAGTGGGTTGTTTGGTGACTTGATTTTGAGACCAGTTTCTATTTGAATTCATCTAGTAATTAGTAGCTTGGCTTATCATGTTTGGAGCTTTAGTTAGTCTGCCGCAAGTGTTGAATGTTGTTGTTCTAAGTTCGTCCAAGTAAATTACTCAACCTTGTAATTTGAAGCTCAAAAATTGGAGATCAGTGAGAAATTCTATGCTTTTCTAGTTATTGTCACTAGATAATGAACAAGATTCAAGTAATTTCAATGATCAAAGAAAAGAGAGAATACTAATAATGAACATAGTGGAAGAAGATGTGTTTATTAAGTAGTTCTATTGTTTGTTATAACTGAAAGAGCAGAAAATGTATTTATATTATGAAGTAAGACAAAAGCTAAAATCTAACAACAACCTGATGTTGGGTAAAGTACGCGTCAATTGCATTCAACTATTGAGTGGCAGAAACTATCTTGGTTAGAAAATCAACAAGTGATGTTTAGTAGAAACAAGTTAAACTTCCAAGAAGCCAACAACTACCTAATGTTGGGTAAAGTGCGCATCAATTGCAATGTGGTTAGTGTGACTATCGTAGCAAGGGTGATTTGCAAGTAACTCAGCAAACTTTTCACAATAACGAATAGCACGAGGTGAAAAAAAATAACACAAAGTTAAGCTAAAAGATTGGAAACCAGAGTAGCTCTTTTGTAGCACTAGCCATACTCGCTTTTTGGTCTTCCAAGAAATGAGAGAATCCCCAAGTAAGATACAATAATCGAAAATTGGTTTGCGATCAAGGTAACATGCCCCCTAATAAGAGTTAGAGTAATCTTGAAGAGAAAAAGAGGTAGAAGATGAATGAAAATGACCTAAATGAATGGTTCCTTTCAAATACTTCAAGACATGATGAGTAACATGTAAATGATTAGTTTGAGGCGTAGCAACATATTTACTCAATTGATGGACACAACATGAAAATTAGGCCTAGTATTAGTTAAGTCAAGTAAACGGCCTACAAGATGCTGATAACAAGTAGGATCTATCAAAGGATCACTAGAGGCATTAGAAAATTTGAAACTAATGGGAAGAGGAACTGTGATTGGCTTAGATCTTAATAAACCTAAATCAGACAAAATGTCAAGTAAGAGTTTCCACTGATTCAAAAGAATTCCTTTAGAAGTGAAATACCTCAATTTTTACCAACCTAAATTAGAAATGTGATAATTAAATACTATGAAAATATAAGTAATTTTGAATCTTATTTTAAATTTAACTTATTAATTGAATTTAGATAATTTAGTCAATTGATTTTCATAAACTATAGAATATAATTAGATAATTTAATTTGTAAATGGACTTAGTTGAAATTAGGAATTCTAATACCACAAATACCCACTTCAACTTATCAAATTACTTTAATTTCCTTTCTCTAACATACCAAGCTATTCAATTCCTTTCAATTATCGACTTGAAACCAATTTCTCAAGTTGAACTATCTAAATTGCTAAATCACTAAAATAAAACCCTAATCTAAATTTAGATTAGACTCGAGTCAATAACTCACTAACTATCTACCTAAGGTTATAAAAATCAAGTGTAGTATGACCCGAATAATTTTTAGGGTCTATTAGATAGTAAACGATAGTTTAAAGATGAATCGCTAGGGTTGAAAAATATGAAATAGAAACATAAATTGATCATTATCTACCAAACTAGAGCTTAAATAAAAGTTCTGAAT
Organism: Combretum micranthum; assembly: GCA_024138025.1. NCBI lineage: Eukaryota > Viridiplantae > Streptophyta > Magnoliopsida > Myrtales > Combretaceae > Combretum > Combretum micranthum. The sequence continues at coordinate 461,024 of JAMXBD010000629.1, read as the reverse complement.
ACGTAATCATGAAATTTAGAATTTTCTGAGTCTTTTGAGCGCAATACCCTAATTTGATCTATCGGGACTAGAAACCCTAATCATGTAAGTGAGAAATTTGATAATTTAACATAATTAGAAATTATAAAGGAATTTAATTTAAAATAGATATTCTAATGTCATAAATGCCCAATTTAACCTATTAAGAAACATCAATTGGCTATTTCAACAAATTCAAATTAATCAAAACTTTCCAATAATCAAATGAACTTTATTAATCAAGTTTAACCATCTAAAACCTTAAATATCCAATTTAGACATTTTAGTCTAAATTCCAACTCCTTAAATCCTAGAAATTTTAATCTAAATATTTGTTTTCAAATACCAATTCCTAAACCCCTAAAACCGTAACTTTAAGTAAAATATTAAATTTCCTTTAATTACATTTTCTAGAATTAATTTCTAATGCGAATTAGTTAATTCTCTTTCTTACTTCTTAAAATCCATTTCTAATTCCCTAAAGCCTATAACCTAAAGGCTTAATTCTTCTTCTAAAACCCTAAGCCCAATTATTCAAAATCAAGCCCATAAGCCCATCAATTTAAGCCCATAAGACCATACATTACCATACACCATCATACACATTATAAAACCCCAAATTCAAGAAAATATCAAGTGTGTGAAAAGACCAAATTGACCTTAACCAACTCTTGAAGTTTCTACATCTAGAAAAAGACCAAAATGCCACTTAAATATCTACAATGTAAACATAAGAAATTATCTCCTAACTCTAGAGAATTCTAATGCATATAAAAAGACCAAAATGCTCTCACTTAATCAAGCTAAAGTACCAAAATGTCCTTAACTCTAGAGATAATTACAAACCATCAAACAATATAAATATAGGGTTTAGAAAACCCTAATTCATGCGTCATTTTCAGAATCCCATCTCTCTCAAAATACTCTAAAAAATCTCCCAAAAAATACACAAAAACTCTTCCATCAACCAAGCATACAAGAGGTAAAGTATAACTTAAGTCTATGCTTCTAAATTTCTCTTTTATTCCCCATAAACTAACCTTTATTTCAAATTAAATCCTAGGTGAAATTAAAAACTAAAAACAAGGTTGAAGTTAGGAAAAATAAGCTTGAAGAAGCTTAATTAACTTTTGAGTGGTAGAAGTAGTAGTAGAGGCAACTATTTGATTGATTTTGTTAAAACAAGTAAGTAATTATAATTAAATTATTTTATTATGTTGATGACATTTAGTTTCATATAAATCACTAAAAATAAACTTAGATTCAAGTATTAAATAATATAAGTATATACAAGCTTGGAAACCGAAATATGCACATGTATATGTATGTATGTTAGAAAATTGTGTATTTGAAATTATTATATGTATGTTAAATGTTGAATTGATATGTTTTATTAAAATAAAGTATCAAATAAATAGATGAATATACTAAATATAATTTCTGATTGAAATACATAAGTATGTATGCTTATGATGATATGTTGGAATTTTGAGAAAATTTGTATTGTTGATGATGATTTGAGTTTTGATTTATGATTCAAGTTATAGAATAAAAATCAAAGTATATAATAGATAATAAAACATAGAATAAACATGTTTTAGATGAATTTAATATGCTTAAAGATAAATTTATATGCATATATATTAAATATAGATAGCTTAAGTTATAATATTTAGGTAAAATATTAAATGAAGTTATTTTTGGATGAAATTTAAAAAAAATGATAGCTTAACATGTATATATACAAACTGTAAATTTTCGTGATTTTTGAAATACATTTACTATTTAAAAAAATTAAATTACAAAGTAGCAAAACAGGGCAAAACAGTGTTTTGGCCAGCAGTGGTGGCGTGAATTCATATGGCCAAACTTGTGACCTTTTCTTCTCTTTTTTGGGTAAAACTATAATGGTTTGAAATCTTAAGAAGTCTAATTTAATTTGGTGTAAAGAATCAGCCAAGAACCAGTTGGGTTAATGGTAAAAATTGATCGAATCGATCAGTCGCCAGTGTTCTCCCCTGCTTCCAACAAGATTAGGTAAAATTGAAATTAAAACCCTAGTTAAGTAACTAGTTTAGGCCAAGTAAAATAATGACCATGTTAAAATATGTGTTAAGTAGTCTATATAAAAATTTGAGCTCAAGAACCCGAGTTTAAGATAGTGAACTAATTCACTAAATTTAGGAGGCACACTAACTTTCTATAGGAAATGAGATATTGTGATTTAAGGTAAATTAATTCTAATAAAATAAATGTAAAAAATGTTCTTTTCACATTGAAATTTTAATTTTCAGACGGATAATAAATTATTTTGATATTATGAATGTCACGCCGCGAATGGATCCAAGGTGTGTCCAGTCCGCCACGCATAACGCTTAGGCGTTATACGCTAAGGCTAACCTAGTCTATAGTTTATCGTGATCATTGCTAAACAAATTTTAGATTCTGAAATCATTGAATTAGTTTATGAAAACAATTGAAAATTTTTGCAGCGGAAAATAAATTTTTCAAAACACTTTTCGATTAAGTTACTTCAAAGAGTAGATCAATGCGTACATAAGATCCATATCATCATATATTTCAAATAGAGAGTATCAAGTAACTCAAGTACAAACCATGGGCTAGTAGATAGGCCCTCATCAAAACATAAGATTGATAGTGAAATTTACAAAATAGAAATAAGATAGTAATCCAGCGAGTCCTAATCACTCAATTCATCGAGAAACTCCTCGAAATCCGTACAGTACCCCATATAATCATAGGTATCATCATCATCATCGTAATCATCAGCACCTGAAAAAGAGAGGAATGAGCTGAAGCCCAGTATAACAGCAACACAAGCACACACGAGATGGGCATATATGCTTATTCTAAATGCAATGCAACAATCAATAGTTTATATTTTTAAATTAAAGTGCAATAAACCACAGTGGAGCACTCACACTCCGGCAACACATTGGAAACCTGGGGGTCCTGAGTAGCAGCAACTGCTCAGGGGGTTGATATAGGCAGCCCTGATACCTATATCTCCTACCTCTACAAGTAATAGCCTCGTCTGGGGGCCACAGCCGTTACGCATCTCTACTCATCACAGTTCATAATATAGTGTAGCTCAATTGGTCCCATAAACGTGAACCACACTACATTACTTCTCTCTGATCCAAGTAGACGTTATCCCGCTATCGTTTCCCCCATCAGCTACCCACCGTACCACCATGCCCATGGTGGCCTAAGCGCCTAACTACCGTGCTGGCACGCCTAGCAAGGTTGCCGCCCTTCGGGCCAGGTCTCAAAAACGGCCACGCATAAGCAACAAGCAATTATTAAGGTCATCTTTAAGTATTAGTTCATTTAGCATGCCTACCCTAGCACGCAACACACAAGTCACTGCGTACCTGGTACAGAATCTGTGCTCTGAACAATCAGATGATAGACAAGAAGATAAAGCAGAAGGCAGACTCCTAACAAATATCTACTTCAAGGATTAACTCATATAAGCATTTGATTCAATTATCAACTTATATCAAACATGTATTAACCACTTAGTTTTCTAGCGAATTTACATTTGAAACAACATACTCCTCTTATTATTCGTGGTCTATCATATTTTAGAAATTACGTACTCCTTATCATTTAAGGTTAACCTAACATATTAATCGAAGCCAATTTCAAGTTAGTATGATCATATAGGTATTCATCAACTAATAGCTAAGTATAAATTGTTGGTTTATGAAGAATTTACTAAGCTAATATTAGTTAATAAATCTATATTAATTTTATCTAATAAAGTTGAATATAATTAACTAGTCAAGTTTACTAAATGGTAATTAGGTTATTTTAAATGGTAAATTCTATAGTATGTCCTATAATCAATCTATCAAATTTTTATTAAGTAAAACAACTTATTAAAATATAATTATTCTATTTATGTCATTTATAATTTATTTTTATATCTAAATGGACTAAGGAATCTAAACTAGTTTCCTATTATGTTTGTACTATCTTGTGATGTTATATTTATACTTAATTTATTAAATAAATTCATAAAATAAAAATAATTAATTATTTATCTTAAAATTCATAATTTAACATGAAAACACATTATTTACATTTATTTCATATTCATTTGATTAGAATTGATTTACCTTAAATTCCTTCATTTCATTTCCTATAGAAAACTAGTGTGCACCTTAATTTTAATAAATCGGTTTATTACCTTAAACACGGGTTCTTAAGCTCAAATTTTTATGTAAACTTCCTAACATATGTATTTATATGTTTATAAGGTCATTTGGCATAAATTAATTAGTTAATTATGGTTTTAATTTTAATTGATTCAAAACTGTTCAGAATAGGGCATAGGTAGCGACGACCGATCGGTTCGATCGAATTTGACCATCAAACCGACCGGTTCTTGGCCGGTTCTTTACACCAAATTAAAGTAGACTTATTAATCTTTCAAACCGTTGTAGTTTCACGGAAAAAGGAGGAGAAAAAGTCACCGGTTCGGCCATATGAATTCACGCCACCACTGCTGGCCGAAACACTGTTTTGCCATGTTTTGCTATTTTGTAATTTAATTTTTAAAAATAGTAAATGTATTTCAAAAATCACAAAAATTGACATTTTTTATATAGACATGTTAAACTATCACTTTATAAATTTCATTCAAAAATAAATTCATGTATTATTTTATTTAAATTTGATAACCCAAGCTGTCCATATTTAATATATATGCATATAAATTAATCTTTAAGCATGTTGAATTCATCTAAAACATGTTTATTCTATGTTATTTCATCTATTTCACACATATATTTATATTTTACAATCAAAATTACAAATCACATCTCAAATCATCACAATCAACACAACATACCCAATTCCAATATATATCAAAACACCCATACATGCTCATCTCGGTTTTTAAGCATACATATAGTAATCTATACTTGAATCTAAGTTATCATTTAGTAATTTACATGAATATATGTGTCATCAACATAATGAAATATACTAATTACAATTACTTACTTGGATTAGAAAATCAATCAAGTAGTTGCCTCCACTACCACTTCTATCACTCAATGATTGATGCCACTTCTTCAAGCTTATTTTTCCTAAATTCAACCTTGTTTCTAGTCTTTAATTTCACCTAAGAAATTGATGGGAATATAGGTTAGATTAATGGAGCAAAAGAGGATGTTAAGAGGCATAAACTTGAGTAATACTTTACCTTATGGGTGTTGATGTTGAAGAGGACTTTGTTGTGTATTCTTGGAGTGTTTTTGAGAGAGAATTTGGGAGAATGGGGTTGCTGAAAATGGGTTGGGAATTAGGGTCTTCTAAGCATCCTATTTATATTAATTCATGTTATGTAATTTCCATTAGGATTAGGGGCTTTTTGGTCATTTTGCTTGATTAATTGAGGGCATTTTGGTCTTTTTATGTTCATTAGAATTCTCTAGGATGGGAAGATATTTTCTTGTGTTGATATTTAAGGGGTATTTTAGTCTTTTCCTAGGGTTAGGAATCTTCAAGAGTTGGTTAAGGTCAATTTGGTCTTTTCACACTTGATATTTTTTTGTGTTCACATTATAGATATTTTAAGGGGCAATTTGGTCATTTCACATGGTTGGAATTCTCTAGGCATTAGGTTTTTATTGGATGTGTGTGTGTGCATGATAATTTCATGTTCTCATGGCTTAATGAACTTAAACTCTTAAGCTTATGGACTTTGTTTTGTTGCTAATAGGTTTAGGGTTTTAGATGAGAATTAGGGTTTTAGGTCATGGGCTTTTAGATATGTAGAATGGAAATTGGGAAAGAAGAAAGATAGTTAGCTAATTGGATTTAGAAATTAGGTTTAGGAATTTTAATGGAAGAAAAATTGATATCATATTTGAATTAGAATTTTAGGGCTTTAAGAATTTGATATCTAAAAGGAATTATTTAGTTTTAAATTTCTAAGATTTATAGTGTTAGAATTTTGGCTCAAATAGCTAAACTGACGATTTAGGGTTTACGCGATTGGATTTGACAAATGGAATTTAATTTAATAATTAGAAGGTATCAAATAAGTTCGAATTTGTTGAAATAGGTGATTGAAGTAGTTTAATGGATTAAATCGAGTATTTAAGGTATTGAAATCTCTATTTTCAATTAGATTCATTTTCTAATTTAATTAGGTTAAACTATCTAATAATATCCTACAGTTTACAAAACTTCACCAACTAAATCATTTAAAATCAATTTATAAACTAAATTTAAGTTAAGGTTCAAAATCACTTGTATTTTTATACTAATCGTCTAATAATATCTAATTAACTCAAATAAAATTTTAGGGTATTTCATCCTCCCCCCCTTAAAACAAGTTTCGTCCTCGAAACTTACCTTATTACTCGAAGAGTTCGGGATATTTCTGTCTCATAGAGTCTTCAATCTCCCATGTAGCTTCTCTTTTAGTCTGACCACTCCATTGAACTTTGATAAAAGGGATCGTCTTTCTTCTCAAGGTCTTCTCTATTCGACCCAAAATCTTTATAGGTTTCTCAGCTATAGTTAAGTTAGGTTGTATCTCAGGCTGTTTTGTATCAATGACAGCATCTGGATCAGATATGCACTTCCTTAATTGTGATACATGAAACACATCATGTACTCCTGACAAATTTGGGGGTAAGGCCAATCTATAGGCTAATAGTCCAATTCTTTCGAGTATTTCGAAAGGTCCAATATACCTCGGGTTTAGCTTTCCTTTAACTCCGAATCTAAACACTCCCTTAGTAGGAGATACTCTAAGGAATACATGATCACCGACCTCGAACTCAAGTGGTCTTCGTCTTGTATTAGCATAGCTCTTATAACGATCCTGTGCTACTTTCATTCTTTGCTTCACAATCTGTATCTTATCTATAGCTTGTTGCATAAGATCTGGACCAAGTAAAGATTTCTCACCAACTTCATCCCAGTGCAAAGGTGATCTACACTTTCTTCCATACAACGCTTCATATGGAGCCATTTGTATTGTAGCTTGATAGCTATTATTATATGCAAATTCTACTAATGGCAAATGATTATCCCATTGGCCACCAAAATCCAATGCACAAGCTCTCAGCATATCCTCCAAGATCTGAATCGTTCTCTCTGATTGTCCATCCATCTGAGGATGAAAAGCCGTACTAAACTGCAATTGTGTACCCAATGCCTCATGTAAGCTCTTCCAAAAGCGACTAACAAATCTTGAATCTCTATCAGATATGATAGATATCGGTACACCATGTAACCTCACAATCTCACGGATATAGATTTGTGCCATCTTCTCAAGTGAGCAACCAACTTTCAAAGGAATAAAGTGTGCCGATTTTGTTAACCTATCCACAATCACCGATACTACCTCATGTTTAGCTAGTGTCTTTGGTAGTGCAGTCACAAAATCCATCGTCACACTTTCCCACTTCCATTCGGGTATAGGTAATGGCTTTACTTCACCTCTAGGCCTTTGGTGTTCTATTCTAATCTGTTGGCACATCAAACATTTTGATACATATTCAGCCACATATCTTTTCATATTGTCCCACCAATATTGCTTTTTAAGATCTTTATACATTTTAGTGCTACCCGGATGTATCGAATAAGTTGAAGAGTGAGCTTCTTTCATTACTTCCTTTCTCAAATCATCAATTGTAGGCACATATATCTTGTTCCCATACCTAATATTGCCATTATCATCAAGTATCAATTCTTTCCTTTTTCCTTTTTTTATAGCACTTGCCAAATTTTCACTTTCTGGATCTTCCTTCTGGCTTCGCTTGATTTGTTCAAGTAGCGTAGGCTGTAAACTTAAGCTCGCAAGAATAACATCTACTTCCTTCAATGTTACTTCAACATCTAGCCTTCTAAGGTCCTCTAATATCTCCTTTTGAGTTGTAATCATGGCTGCCACATTCATCTGTCTTTTTCTGCTCAAGGCATCTGCTACCACATTCGCTTTGCCCGGATGGTATAAAATCTCAACGTCATAATCTTTAATTAACTCAAGCCATCGCCTTTGCCTCATATTAAGTTCCTTTTGGGTGAAAATATATTTCAAACTCTTATGATCGGTGTATATCTTACATTTTTCACCAAAAAGATAGTGTCTCCATAACTTTAAAGCCAAAACTACTGCTGCAAGTTCTAAGTCATGAACTGGATAATTTCTTTCATGTGGTTTTAATTGTCTGGAGGCATAAGCAATTACTTTACCATCCTGCATTAATACACATCCAAGTCCTTGGATAGAAGCATCACTATAAATCACAAACTCCTTACCAGTAGTAAGTAATGCCAAAACAGGCGCTGATACTAACCGTTTCTTCAATTCTTGGAAACTTTCTTCACATTTATCAGTCCATATGAACTTCGCATTCTTTTGAGTTAATCTTGTCATAGGAGATGCAATCCTTGAAAATCCTTCAACAAATCTCCTATAATACCCAGCCATTCCAACAAAACTTCGAACTTCAGTAACAGTAGTAGGTCTCTTCCATTCTGTTATAGCTTTTATTTTCTATGGATCTACTGATATACCCTCTTTTGAAATCACATGACCCAGAAAAGCTACTTCCTTAAGCCAGAACTTACATTTGCTAAACTTCGCGTACAACTTCTTCTCTCTCAATCGTTGTAACACAAGTCTCAAGTGCTCTTCATGCTCCTCATAGCTTTGAGAATATATTAAAATATCATCAATAAACACAATTACAAATTGATCTAAATAATCCTTGAATACTCGATTCATAAGGTCCATAAAAAGCTGCAGGAGCGCTAGTCAATCCGAAAGGCATGACCAAAAACTCATAATGTCCATATCTTGTACGAAAGGCAGTCTTAGGCACATCTTGTGGCTTAATCTTTAGCTGATAATATCCAGATCGTAAATCGATCTTGGAAAATACTGCTGCTCCTTTCAATTGATCAAACAAGTCATCTATCCTCGGTAACGGGTATTATTCTTTATAGTCACTTGATTCAGCTCACGATAATCAATACACATCCGCATGCTACCGTCCTTCTTTTTTACAAACAACACTGGAGCACCCCAAGGGGATATACTAGGTCGTATAAAACCTTGGTCTTGTAACTCCTGTAATTGCTTTTTCAATTCCTTTAACTCAACGAGGGCCATTCTATATGGTGGTTTTGAAATAGGCGCTGTTCCTGGAATCACATCAATACCAAATTCTATCTCTCGGTCAGGAGGTAAACCAGGTAGATCATCAGGAAACACGTCCACAAATTCTTTCACCACGGGTACCACCTCAATAGTCAACTCTTCAGCATTAATAGCTGCTACTAATGGTTTCTCCCATAACTCCATAAAATACATACTTTCAGGTCTTTGCCTCTCAAGAGTATATATGAGTTCTTCATCCTTCAAGTCAAATCTTAACACCGCTCTATTACAATCTATAGTGACTCGGTACCAGTTTAGCCAATTCATACCCAATATTATATCAAAATTAGACATGGGCAAAACAATCATATCAATGGGCATATTCACACCAGAAATTAATACATCAACATTCCTACAGATGCGAGTCAGCTTTGATTGAGCACCTAGTGGAGTACTAACACACAAGGTACGATCAGACACAATATCAGGAGTAAGATCACAATTGCTCATGAATTCCTCAGATATACAAGTATGAGTAGCACCGGTATCAACCAATACATATGCAAGTTGTGTTGAAACTAACAACGTACCTGCTAAGGTATCCACAGAAGGAGCTTCCTCGTACTGTGGAGTGCAAATATTCTAGCTGCATTCTTTTCATTTCCTTTCTCCACACTAGCACCATGTCTACTACCCTTTTTCTCCTTACAGTCAAATGCTTGATGTCCACGTTGCTTACATATGTAACAAAAGATAGGTTTCAAGGTGGGATTCTTACACTCAGAAACTTTATGTCCTTCTTGTCCACATGCAAAACAAGCCCTTGGGTTCCACTTACACTCAACTAAATCATGGGGTCCAAAACAACGAGCGCATTTCTTATTAAAGGTTGATGCTAGAGTAGGAGTTTTCACTATAGACCCTTGTCCAATCTTCTTACCCGAAAATGGCTTCTTACCCTTCTACTGATAACTAGTGCCTTTACCAACACCCTTAAATCCTCCAAAAGTAGTAGAAAATGCTGGTCTTTTCCCTAAAAATGTTGATCTCTTTGCTTTTTGCACCTTACATTCATTCTGAGTCTGCTCAACAAGTTTCGCCTTAGCAACAACATCAGCTAGAGTAGTAAGCTGGAATAGCTTAACTTCACTCTTAATTTCCACATTTAAGCCACTCTGAAATTTTTGCACCTTCATACGCTCATCTATAACCCTCACCAGCAAACCTTAGTAATCTACAGAACTCTGCATAATATTCATCAACAGTCTTGTTGCCTTGGCGTAGACTTAGCCAGTCCGCAATCATTTGTTCCCTAACAGTAATAGGAAAATATTGCACAAAGAAGGCATCCTTAAATCTAGTCCATGGAATAGGCTTTTCCATAGTCTTGCTAGCCAGTTTCCACCAATTATAGGCATCGCACTTCAACATATAAGCTGCTAAACTCACTTTCCTCTCATCTGAGACATCACAAGCGGTAAAGGCTTTTTCTAATTCCTCAATCCAACTTTCAGCCTTAGTTGGATCAGTATTATATCCATCAAATTCAGGTACTAATCTAGTAAAATCATGCAACTTCACTTGGCTATTTCGACCAACAGTTTGCACATCATCTCCCTGTCTTGCAGTTTGTGGAGCATGCTGCTACATGAACTGCCATTGCTGCTGATACATCATCTGTTGATATTGCTGCATCATAGCAAACATATCCCTGAACATAGTGTACATATTAGCCGGGTCTTCCATTGGAACCTACGGCATAGGAGGGAACTGAGGCATCTGAGGTATAGAAGTTGATGCTGGATCAGAAGCAAAAGCAGGAGTCGGAGTAGGAGCAGGAGCAGAATTAGGTGATGAAGGAGGTGGAGGTGGTGTATTTTCTCTATCTATCTGTCGTCTAGTTCGTCTATGAGTCCTATCCATCTACAAACATGTAACATTTATTACAAAACAGTCAGAGAATATCTTATTAAGGATTAATGGGGTAATCCTAGCTTATTATTATTATTATTATTATTATTACTACTACTACTATTACTACTTGTGCACTACATAACTTAACCAAACTTGAATTAATTTGATTTTAAAGCAAGCATTAATGTAATACAGTCATATGGCGTTTCATAACACAACATAGTAAATCATTCAATTTTACATATATAAGACAGTAGGAACTAGATTGGCGATTCTGGACCTTCAACTTGGTTACCTTGACAAAATGCAACTCGCCATGATTTGGACTCAACATGACTTAAAAATTGACTTAGAATTAATATGACCTAAACTTGACAAGACTCAAACTTGACACTAACGACTGATAACTCAACAAGACTCGACATTTAGATGACACATTACAGCATAAAACCTGACAGACAAGACATGATGACTCAATAAGAGAAGGTCGTAGATTCGCCATTCCATCCTCTTGTTTATATATATAGAAAAATGCACATATAACATACCATGTCCATAATCAAGTAAGCAATAAGTTATAGCACTTATAGTTCTGAGCACATGGCAAATATACAGCATGCATAATCACATAACATTTTGATTGAATCCATTTTCAATTATCAACGGAAAAGTAAACTTAAACCAAGTTGATTAATTTAGTCTGAATAATAAATTTTATGTTAAATGTTTAGCATAAGTCAGGTAAAACAAACACAACAACCGACATGAAACCCAAGTTTTCCCCTACACTCAACTCACCAATACTAATACGCATCCTAACATATTATGTTTTAGCAAACGATCAGGATAAACGTTTGCTCTGATACCATCTTAAACTGTCACGCCCTGAATGGATCCAAGGTGTGTCCAGTCCGCCACGCATAACGCTTAGGCGTTATACGCTAAGGCTAACCTAGTCTACAGTTTATCGTGATCATTGCTAAACAAATTTTAGATTCTAAAATTATTGAATTAGTTTATGAAAAAAATTGAAAATTTTTGCAGCGGAAAATAAATTTTTCAAAACACTTTTCGATTAAGTTACTTCAAAGAGTAGATCAATGCGTACATAAGATCCATATCATCATATATTTCAAATAGAGAGTATCAAGTAACTCAAGTACAAACCATGGGCTAGTAGATAGGCCCTCATCAAAACATAAGATTGATAGTGAAATTTACAAAATAGAAATAAGATAGTAATCCAGCGAGTCCTAATCACTCAATTCATCGAGAAACTCCTCGAAATCCGTACCGTACCCCATATAATCATAGGTATCATCATCATCATCGTAATCATCAGCACCTGAAAAAGAGAGGAATGAGCCGAAGCCCAGTATAACAGCAACACAAGCACACACGAGATGGGCATATATGCTTATTCTAAATGCAATGCAACAATCAATAGTTTATATTTTTAAATTAAAGTGCAATAAACCACAGTGGAGCACTCACACTCCGGCAACACATTGGAAACCTGGGGGTCCTGAGTAGCAGCAACTGCTCAGGGGGTTGATATAGGCAGCCCTGATACCTATATCTCCTACCTCTACAAGTAATAGCCTCGTCTGGGGGCCACAGCCGTTACGCATCTCTACCCATCACAGTTCATAATATAGTGTAGCTCAACCGGTCCCATAAACGTGAACCACACTACATTACTTCTCTCTGATCCAAGTAGACGTTATCCCGCTACCGTTTCCCCCATCAGCTACCCACCGTACCACCATGCCCATGGTGGCCTAAGCGCCTAACTACCGTGCTGGCACCGCCTAGCAAGGTTGCCGCCCTTCGGGCCAGGTCTCAAAAATGGCCACGCATAAGCAATAAGCAATTATTAAGGTCATCTTTAAGTATTAGTTCATTTAGTATGCCTACCCTAGCACGTAACACACAAGTCATTGTGTACCTGGTACAGAATCTGTGCTCCAAACAATCAGAAGATAGACAAGAAGATAAAGCAGAAGGCAGACTCCTAACAAATATCTACTTCAAGGATTAACTCATATAAGCATTTGATTCAATTATCAACTTATATCAAACATGTATTAACCACTTAGTTTTCTAGCGAATTTACATTTGAAACAACATACTCCTCTTATTATTCGTGGTCTATCATATTTTAGAAATTACGTACTCCTTATCATTTAAGGTTAACCTAACATATTAATCGAAGCCAATTTCAAGTTAGTATGATCATATAGGTATTCATCAACTAATAGCTAAGTATAAATTGTTGGTTTATGAAGAATTTACTAAGCTAATATTAGTTAATAAATCTATATTAATTTTATCTAATAAAGTTGAATATAATTAACTAGTCAAGTTTACTAAATGGTAATTAGGTTATTTTAAATGGTAAATTCTATAGTATGTCCTATAATCAATCTATTAAATTTTTATTAAGTAAAACAACTTATTAAAATATAATTATTCTATTTATGTCATTTATAATTTATTTTTATATCTAAATGGACTAAGGAATCTAAACTAGTTTCCTATTATGTTTGTACTATCTTGTGATGTTATATTTATACTTAATTTATTAAATAAATTCATAAAATAAAAATAATTAATTATTTATCTTAAAATTCATAATTTAACATGAAAAAACATTATTTACATTTATTTCATATTCATTTGATTAGAATTGATTTACCTTAAATTCCTTCATTTCATTTCCTATAGAAAACTAGTGTGCACCCTAATTTTAATAAATCGGTTTATTACCTTAAACACGGGTTCTTAAGCTCAAATTTTTATGTAAACTTCCTAACACATGTATTTATATGTTTATAAGGTCATTTGGCATAAATTAATTAGTTAATTATGGTTTTAATTTTAATTGATTCAAAACTGTCCAGAACAGGGCATAGGCAGCGACGACCGATTGGTTCGATCGAATTTGACCATCAAACCGACCGGTTCTTGGCCGGTTCTTTACACCAAATTAAAGTAGACTTATTAATCTTTCAAAACGTTGTAGTTTCACGGAAAAAGGAGGAGAAAAAGTCACCGGTTCGGCCATATGAATTCATGCCACCACTGCTGGCCGAAACACTGTTTTGCCATGTTTTGCTATTTTGTAATTTAATTTTTAAAAATAGTAAATGTATTTCAAAAATCACAAAAATTTACATTTTTTATATAGACATGTTAAACTATCACTTTATAAATTTCATTCAAAAATAAATTCATTTAGTATTTTATTTAAAATTGATAACCCAAGCTGTCCATATTTAATATATATGCATATAAATTAATCTTTAAGCATGTTGAATTCATCTAAAACATGTTTATTCTATGTTATTTCATCTATTTCACACATATATTTATATTTTACAATCAAAATTACAAATCACATCTCAAATCATCACAATCAACACAACATACCCAATTCCAATATATATCAAAACACCCATACATGCTCATCTCGGTTTTTAAGCATACATATAGTAATCTATACTTGAATCTAAGTTATCATTTAGTAATTTACATGAATATATGTGTCATCAACATAATGAAATATACTAATTACAATTACTTATTGGATTAGAAAATCAATCAAGTAGTTACCTCCACTACCACTTCTATCACTCAATGATTGATGCCACTTCTTCAAGCTTATTTTTTCTAAATTCAACCTTGTTTCTAGTCTCTAATTTCACCTAAGAAATTGATGGGAATATAGGTTAGATTAATGGATCAAAAGAGGATGTTAAGAGGCATAAACTTGAGTAATACTTTACCTTATGGGTGTTGATGTTGAAGAGGACTTTGTTGTGTATTCTTGGAGTGTTTTTGAGAGAGAATTTGGGAGAATGGGGCTGCTGAAAATGGGTTGGGAATTAGGGTCTTCTAAGCATCCTATTTATTTTAATTCATGTTATGTAATTTCCATTAGGTTTAGGGGCTTTTTGGTCATTTTGCTTGATTAATTGAGGGCATTTTGGTCTTTTTATGTTCATTAGAATTCTCTAGGATGGGAAGATATTTTCTTGTGTAGATATTTAAGGGTATTTTAGTCTTTTCCTAGGATTAGGAATCTTCAAGAGTTGGTTAAGGTCAATTTGGTCTTTTCACACTTGATATTTTTTTGTGTTCACATTGTAGATATTTTAAGGGGCAATTTGGTCATTTCACATGGTTGGAATTCTCTAGGCATTAGGTTTTTATTGGATGTGTGTGTGTGCATGATAATTTCATGTTCTCATGGCTTAATGAACTTAAACTCTTAAGCTTATGGACTTTGTTTTGTTGCTAATAGGTTTAGGGTTTTAGATGAGAATTAGGGTTTTAGGTCATGGGCTTTTAGATATGTAGAATGGAAATTGGGAAAGAAGAAAGATAGTTAGCTAATTGGATTTAGAAATTAGGTTTAGGAATTTTAATGGAAGAAAAATTGATATCATATTTGAATGTAGAATTTTAGGGCTTTAAGAATTTGATATCTAAAAGGAATTATTTAGTTTTAAATTTCTAAGATTTATAGTGTTAGAATTTTGGCTCAAATAGCTAAACTGACGATTTAGGGTTTACGCGATTGGATTTGACAAATGGAATTTAATTTAATAATTAGAAGGTATCAAATAAGTTCGAATTTGTTGAAATAGGTGATTGAAGTAGTTTAATGGATTAAATCGAGTATTTAAGGTATTGAAATCTCTATTTTCAATTAGATTCATTTTCTAATTTAATTAGGTTAAACTATCTAATAATATCCTACAGTTTACAAAACTTCACCAACTAAATCATTTAAAATCAATTTATAAACTAAATTTAATTAAGGTTCAAAATCACTTGTATTTTTATACTAATCGTCTAATAATATCTAATTAACTCAAATAAAATTTTAGGGTATTTCAATGAATTTATTTAATAAAATAGGTATAAATATAATATTTTAACATAATATAAACATAATAGGAAACTAGTTTAGATTCCTTAGCATATATAGATGTAATAATAAGACTATAAGTGATATAAATGGAATAATATATTTTAAATGAGTTATTTTACTAAATAAAAGTTATTAAATTTAACATAGAACATGTTATTGAAAATTACCATTTTAAGGACTTGATTACTATAAAACGAGTTTAGTAGACTAAGTTAGATATAAAATAAACTTGATTGATTAATTCTACTTAACTTGAATAAATTAAGCTGATATAGACTTATTAACCAATATTGGCTTTGTAAACTTTTCAGAGATCAACAATTTTTACTTAGCTGTTAACCTAATTAGTAAACTCTTATATGATCAAATTAACTAATAATTGGCTTAGAGATATTTGTAATATGATAGGCCATGAATAATAAGAGGAGTATGTTGTTTCAAATGTATATTTGCTAGAAAACTAGGTGGTTAATACATGTTTGATATAAGTTGATAATTGAATCAAATGCTTATATGAATTAACCTTTGAAGCAGATATTTGTTAGGAGTATGCATTCTGCTTTATCTTCTTGTCTATCTTCTGATTGTTCAAAGCACAGATTTTATACCAAGTATGCAGTGACTTGTGTGTTGCGTGCTAGGGTAGGCATTTTAAATGAACTAATACTTAAAGACGACTTTAATAATTGCTTGTTGCTTGTGTGTTGCCGTTTTTGAGACTAGGCCCGAGGGGCGGCAACCTTGTTAGGCGGTGCTAGTATGGTAGTTAAGCGCTTAGGCCATCATGGGTGGCTCAACGGGAAGCTGATGGGGGGAATGGTAACGAGATAACGTCTAGCTGGATCGGAGAGAAGTAATGTAGTGTGGTTCACGTTTATAGGACTGGTTGAGCAACACTATATTATGGACTATGATAGGTAGAGATGTGTAACGGCTATGGCTCCCAAACAAGGCTATTACTTGTAGAGGTAGGAGATATAGGTATTCGGACTGCCTATATCAACCCCCCTGAGCAGCTGCTACTACTCAGGACCCCTAGGTTCCTAGCGTGTTGCCGGAGTATGAGTGCTCCATTGTTGTTTGTCTCACTTTAATTTAAAGATATAAACTATTGGTTGTTACATTGCATATAGAATAGGCGTGTATGCTCATCTCGCGTGTGCTTGTGTTGCTGTTGTACTGGGTTTCAGCTCATTCCTTTCTTTTTCAGGTGATGATCTAAATGCTTGTGATTATCAGGTATGGGACAACTCTAAAGGAGCTTGTTAATGAGTTAAGTGCCTAGGAACGTTGAACTGTTTACAGCAAAAGTTATTGATCATCTTTTCAAACTTATAAATTAATGAGGGCATATCTATGAGTCTATGGATGTATATTGAGATACCAAACACAGTGTACTTTGAGATACGTGATGGTATGATGTTTATATATAAAGTTTGTCTACTCACAAAAGTAGCCTATTTGAAAATCATTTTGAGAAATTTACTTTATTATATGTAATGGTTTACTCAAGAAAGTAGCCTATTTAGAAATCATTTTAAAGAAATGTATTTCTTTTCCATTGGAACTCTAGTTGTTTTGAAAATCCAATTCAACAATTTTAGAATCTAAAATTTGTTTAGCAACGATCACGATAAATTATAGATTAGGTCAGCTTTAACGTATAATGCATAAGTGTTATACGTGCAGTTGGCACGCCTTGAACCGAATTTGGGGCGTGGCAAGAAGTTCGACATATTTTGAATCCAAAAAGAATCTTGCTTCACCATGATCTTTGATGGTGAATTTCAAATGTCACTAACATTTTAGCACATTAATAGAAGCAAGATTAGGGTTCTGCTTGGATGGTCCGTTTTTCATTTGTATCTGTATCTGTATCAGTATCAAAATGATATGTGTACATATGTCTGATTTGTATCTATATTTTATCTATTTGATCTTTTCATAAAAATTGCTAACTTTTTTCATTTGTATCTATTTCTTGATAAACAATTTGCTAGAAAAAAGTTTGAAAAAAGTGTTTGTATATGCCAAAAAGCATTAACCAAACAGACCCTAGATCATGTGAACAACATAGTATTCATGTATAATAACACAACAAGGAAACCATCGGCATTAGACCTTATAAACAAGGAATGTTCTTGAATGGATTGAGTAAAACCACAGCCAAGCAAAAAATTGCAATTTTCCATGTTCCATTGTCAATAGGCTTGTTTGATGCCATATAAAGACATCAACAAAATACACACTTAACCTAGTTTAGCTTTAGAATATACTTATGGTGGAGTCATAAAAATTTCCTCTTCCAAATGCCCATGTAGAAAGGCATTGTTGGTGCAACATGAAAGAGTGGCCAATCAAACTTAGCAACCATAACCAAGGGAGCATGAATAGAAGTTAAGCGACAGGAGAAAAAGTGTTATGGTAATCCATACCTTCCTTTTGGGTATATCCTTTGGCTATTAAATGTGTTTTAAACCTCTCTACACCAACATCATCATGATATTTAATTTTGTGCACCTATTTACATCCAATTGCTTGTTTTCTTTTGGGGAAATCAATGAATTCCCAAGTACCATTACGTTCAAGAGCATTAATCTCAAGATGCATGGCCTTAACCCATCATTAATCTTGAGAAGCTTGAATATAAGATGTTTTTTGGTTAAGAAAACATTTGCTAGTGAAGCAGCCTAGTTAGTAGGATAAGAAAGAAAAGTTGTAGAAGAAAATAAAGGATACTTGGTGTTGGATAAAAATGTAGAGGGTGTATTAGGAAAATAATGATTAGTAAGGGTAATTGAGCATTCACTGTGCAGTGAAAGTATATAATCTTGCAACCATTGTGGTGGTCTAACATTCTAGTTGAACGATACTCACCAACTAGAAGAGAAACAAATGTATTAGATAAAGATGAGGAAAAAGGAGCTTGTTCTACAGCCAGAATATAACTAAATCTATATTATGAGAAGGATAATTAACAATAGGTAATATAGACAAAGAAGATGAAGGTTATGAGGAATCATAAGACACATAAGGTAAAGAATGTGTATGACTAGGAGAAAAGAATGAAGAATTATGTGAATATACACCTGATTCTTTAATGGGAAACTTATCCTAAAAAAATACAATGTCCTTACTAACAACAACTTTCTTTTATTCATTGTCATACACTTTGTATGTTTTTTTTCCTGGTAGATATCTTAAAAGTACACACTTGGAACCCTTTGAATCAAATTTATCTTTTTGTAGTCTCAAATCCGTAGCAAAAAATAAGGATCCAAAAACCCGTAAATGGCTATAATCAAGCTTCTTTCTCAACATAGATACATGTAATACATTGTGTACTCCATCTAAACTAGACGGTAAAGCTAATCTATAAGCCACATCGCTTATCCTTTCCTAATTCATAAAGTCCTACATATTTAGGGTTTAACTTGCCCCTTAAACCGAATCTGACAACACCCTTGGTCGGTGAAATCTTAAGCAGAACATGTTTCTCCACTTGAAACTCTAAAGGTCTCCTCCTTTTGTCTGCATAACTTTTCTGACGGCTTTGAGCCATTTGCAACTTTTGTCTGTTCACTTTGACCTTATCAATAGCATCCTATACCAGCTCTAGTCCCGAATCTATCTATCACCTACTTTATCCCAATGAATTTTCGATCAATATTTTCTATCATACAAAGCTTCATAAGGTGGCATCCTAAGCGACGCTTGATAACTGTAACTATATGAAAACTCCACCAAAGGCAAGTGCTTATCCCAACTACCTTTAAAATCTAAAGCACATGCTCTAAACAAGTCTTCCAAAATTTAAGTGGTCCCCTCAAATTGTCTATCTATTTGAGGATGATAGGTAGTATTAAAAACCACTTTAGTGCCTAAAGCTTTATGTAGACTTTTCCAAAATCTCCCAGCAAATCTGGTATCTCCATTGGATACAATGGTCATTGGTATGCCTTGTAACTTTGCTATCTCCTTGATATACAACTTTGATAGATGCTCCAATTTGCACCCGGTTTTAATGGGTATGAAGCATGCTACCTTTGTAATCTGTCCATAATTACCCATACTAAATCAAACTTTTCCCTGGTTTTAGGTAGAGTTGTAGCAAGATCCATGGTTATGTGCTCCAATTTCCATTGTGGTATAAGGAAACGCTTTAATTCACCTGTTGATCTTTTATGCTCTATATTAATCAGCTAACAATGTAGCACTTGGATACATACTTTGCAATCTCTTTCTTCATGTTATTCCATCAATACAACTTTTTAGATCATGATACATCTTGTGGCCTCCTAGATGGATAGAATAACTAGAGTAATGTGCCTCTTTAAGTAAATCCTTCTTAAATTCTCTTTGTTCTGACACATATAACCTTCCTTTATATCTCATGACACCTTCTTCATCAATATGAAATTCAGCTGCTCTACTTACTTCCATTCTCTCCTTTACCTCTTGTATACTTGGATCATCCACTTGTGCTGCTTTGGTCCTTTCTATAATAATGTCTGAATCTACAAGTTTGCTAGTCTTACACCTACTTCTTTGGTCACTATCTCTATCTCCAACTTCCTCATATCATATATCAAACCACTTTCAGAGGTGATCAAAGATGCTAAATTCTTAACTCGCTTTCTACTCAAGGCATTTGCTATTACATTCGCCTTCCCAGGATGATATTGAATATCTATATCATAGTCCTTGATAAGCTCTAACCATGTCTTCTGTCACATATTCAGCTCTCTCTGGGTAAAGATGTACTCCAAAATTTTACGGTCCGTATATATTTTACATTTCTCTCCATATAGATAATGCCTCCACAACTTCAAGGCATGAACGTTTGCTGCCAATTCCAGATCATGTGTAGGGTAATTCCTTTCATAAGGCTTTAGCTATATAAATGCATATGCTATCATCCTGCCTCCATGCATCAACACATAACCTAATTCTTGTATAGAGACATCACTATAGATAGCATACTCCTTACCACTCACTGGCAAGGCTAACACTGATGCAAATACTAGCTTGTCCTTCAACTCTTGGAACATGCTCTCGCAGTCTTCATCCCATACATACTTTATCGTTTTCTATGTTATTTTAGTTAAAGAACTTGCACTCTTGGAAAAATCCTCTACAAATCTTCTGTAGTATCCTAACATTCCCAAAAAAGTTCTAGTTTTTTACACACTTTTAAGAGTTGGGCATTTTACCACTGCCTTCGCTTTCTTAGGATCCACTGTAATTCCATTTTCATCAATAAGATGCCTTAGGAAAGATACTTGCATAACCATAACTCACACTTCATGAACTTAGCATACAACTTCTCATCTTGTAATTTATTTAGAAGTAACCTCAGATGTTATTCATGTTCTTCCTTGGTTTTAGAATACGCCAAAACATCATCTATAAATACCACTACAAACAAATCTATATAATCTCTAAAGACTTTGTTCATAAGATCCATAAAGATGGTTGGTGCATTTATAAGACCAAATAGCATGAACACAAACTTATAATGCCTGTATCTGTTCTTGAAAGCTGCCTTTTGAATGTCCTCTACTCTAACCCATAACTGGAGATATCTTAATCTAAGATCAATCTTTGAAAATAATTTTTCTCCTGCCAGCTGGTCAAACAGATCATCTATCCATGGCATAGGTTATTTATTTTTTATAGTCATTTAGTTTTGCTCTTTGTGGTCTATACATAGTCTCATGCTATCATCCTTTTTCTTCACAAACAGAACTAGAGCTCCCTAGGATGACACACTGGGTTTGATAAACTTCTTCTTAAGCAAATCTTCTAATTGAACTTTGAGCTCTGTAAGTTTTATTGGAGCCATATGATATGGTGTTTTAGATATAGGCAAAGTACTTAGCACCAAATTGATACAAAACTTTGCTTCTATGTCTGGTGGTAACCCTAGTAGATCTTCTGAAAAAACATCAGGGTATTCACATATGACCAATATTTGTGCAAGGTCTATCCTTTGTTCACCTGCTATCATCATGGATGCCATTGCTAAAGCTAACCTTGCCCACAACTCATATGTAGGTAAAGCTAGAGGTTTTTGCACTTCAAGATCATGTACAAACTGGTCCCCATCTGGCAGACTAAACTCCACTACCAGATTATGACAATCAATCACAACATGATACTTTACCAACCAGTCTACTCCTAAGATTACATCAAAGTCTATCACATCCAAGATTACTAGATGTGTAGGTAAATGTCTACTCTCTATCTCTATACCCATATCTTTACAAATCCTATTCAGCATAGTACCACTCCCCAAAGGTATGTTTATAGACAAATATTCAGACATATGCTCAATATACACACCACATCCAGATACAAACAACTTAGAAATACATGAAAAACTCACACCAGTATCAAAAAGCACATAAGAACTATGTAGGAGTATAGAGAGTGTGCCTGCAATAGTGTCTACACTAAATGTATCCCTGTGCTAGAGGGCATAAAACTTAGCTGGTGCTCTTTATCCATGGCCACTTCCCTTTATGTATGCTTGTCTGAACTCCTGAAACTACTTGTCTTCTAGGCTTCTTGCAGTCTATGGCCTTGTTTCCTCATTACCTATACTTGAAATAGAACACTTGTGGGACAATCTTCTTTGTACAAAACCTATGGCTGTGCTTAACCTTACCACATGTAAAGCAAGTATTTTCTGGCCATTTACAATCTTTGAGATCATGAGGTCCATAGCACCTGATACATTTTCTCTCTATACCTTGAATCGCTGATTTGACCTGATGAGTGATAGGCTTTTCCCCCATCATGGGTAAGAACACTAGTGGATGGTTGCTTTCCTAAAAAGAGCTCACCTCTCTATGTCTCATGACCCTTAGTCCTATGTAAACCTTGTTCAATAGTCTTTGCTTTATTGACCACAGTTCAGTAGTTGGTCAAATCCATCAAGTTCACATGGTGTTGAATCTTAGGCTCCAATCCAGTGATAAGCCTACTCACTTCACTCTCCTTTAAAGGATCTAGTAGAACTCTCATCAACTTTTTCAACTTAGCTTTATATTCTTCAATAGACATTTTACCCTACTGTAGAGTATAATATTGTTGCAGCATCTGCTGTTTAACACTTTTAGGGAAAAACTCCCTATAGAAGCCTACTGGGATCGATCCTAGGTAATCACTCTAGCCATATGTCTCTTGGTGCTCAACCACCAATCATTTGCTCTCCCAACTAGCAAATAGGAAGCATAATCCACCTTCTTATTCTTATATCTGGAGCAACAAAAGTCTTCTCTACCTCTCCCATCCATAATTGAGCATCAAGCGGCTTTCTAAGCTTTGGCTCAAACTTATACACCAAATCCACAAGTTTATTAAGATTCAACACATTAGTATGTCTAGCACCATTGCCTCTATTACTATTTTGCTTATATGTCTCTTGTCTCCAGGCCTCAACATTAGCTTGTATCACTTGTACATCCTAGTGCATGGTTTGAATTGTGTAACTACTCCTAAAAGAGTATTCACAACTTGCGTAAGCTGAGCAATAACAACTGGCACCTATTGACCTATAGGTGGGAGTGGTGGTGGTTGTAAGTCATGAGGTAAGTCATTCAGAGGTGGCTGATTGAAAAGTGGCTGTCTTCTATTAACCTCTTCTTCACCAGTTATGGAGGAACCAACATTAGGTGCTCTTCTTCTAGGTGGCATTCTAACAAGGATAAGCACATAAAACATGAGAAAAGAGGTAGAGCAGACTATAAGGATAAAAAAAAAATATAAAAATACTAGACCAAGACAATATAAGTCTAGATAAGCAACCCCAACTATTTGCTACCCCACTCATCATTGCTCACCATCCTAAGGAGTTCATAACTTAGATCAAATAAGATTCACAACCTGGCTCTAATACCATTAAGCTGTAATGCCCTAAACTGAAGGCATTATCAATATGCTACGTGTTCTCACTAGAATGGACATGCTATGGCTATAATTCCTCTAAAACACAGATAACATAAAACATGTTCCATAGATCACATATAAGGGTACTTCAAAATATTTGTATCATAACAAAAAATTAACAGCAACTAGGTTGGCTTAAATCAAATGATAACATATAATTCATCTTAAAAACAAAAACTTTAAACATAAAAAAAAAACATATAAACAAAGATCAAACTCCAATAGTTATCATAAGTTCTTCAACTTTTACTCCTCAAAACTTGATTTCTAATAGTCAATAAAAAAATTAAGGTCCACTATCGTCCTCTCCATAGTCTACATAAACATCATAACCAAATAGATTGAACACTATGAAATCATCACCTGTTCTCAAAAAGAGAAAAGAGTGAGCACAAAGGCTTAATATGCTAAACTAAAATCACATGCGCATGAGCAAATAACATACAAATTGACATGCATCATCACATGGAACAAACACATGTTATTATCTTTACTTGGTCAGATAGCAAAACAGATCATGACTATTTGCAATCTAGTCTTAAACCTGAAGTAACTCATGACTCCGTAAAAACAATCAGTGTTAAAAATAATAATATATACATATATTAGTGTTGGGTACTCCCCATATACCCTGGGTATCATACTCATACCACTCTTAGACTAATAGAATCATTTCTATGCATGACTTTACTCGAGACAATGTTACACATAGATCATCAGGGTGCCATCCTAGTAGCGACGGTTCTCCTTATCTACTGGACCTAGTCAAAGATAAGCAACAAACTCAATTAAAGCAGAATAATATTATGTAAATATACAAATACTAAGCTTACAATCACAAACAATAAGCAAGGTAAGGACGTACCTGAAATAAATTTAGGAATAGAAACCTTAACTTCACTAAAACATCTTATCATAATTAAATACTCATTTAACATTTGTTTTCACCAAATAATCATGATTCTATTATCAACTGAACCCTAAACCAAAAAGAACTTCAAAACCTAAATTCAAAAGAATTATAATCCCTAAATTCATACACATCTTTTTCCTTTTGATTGTAAAACCATAGATTCTTCAAACACCAAATTTAGGGTTTTCTCCCAAAATTTATCCAAAATTGTGACTCCCTTCAACATTAACAAAAAATTCAGAAAAGATCACACTTTAAAATCACCAAGAGGTTTAAAAAAAGATCAACTTACTTATTTCTTGATTTTTCTTCCTCCTTGATTGCAGAACATGAATCTCCAAAAAGAAACTTAGGGTTCTCTCCAAAACTTCTCCAAGATTAACTCCTTTTGAAACCAATAAGAAGACTTCAAGAAGAGATTATTTGTCTACATCACTAAAGAATTGAAAAGGATTAATCTTACCTAGCACTTGAATCTTTATCCACCTTGAAGCAAGATCATAGGTTGCAGAGATTTGCTATAGTTTAGGAAAGGTTTTGGAGAAGAAGGAATAAGACTAGGTTTATATATTAAAAAAAAAAAAAACATGAAAGTCCTTTCAAATTCCGTATTTGTATGTTGGTACAAAGGCTGACAACTTAGATACATAAGCCAGTGGCCTAAAATTTAAAAGATGAGACTGTGACCTTGATGGCCGACACCCATGGAGGCGGCGTACAGGTTTAGGCCAGTGGTGTAAATTCCTAGGCTGGCGAATTTAGGGGGTAGCTTTGAGCTGTCTTCTCCTGTCCTTCTTAAATGAGTCCCACTTGATCATAGATATTTGTCATATGTCCACAAATTATTATCCATGTTAGGATGAACCATAAAACCTTCTTATTAATCTACAAATGTCACTCTTTCCCTTCATTATGAATTATTTATTTATATATTACAATATTAGATAATCATTTATATTACCTACTAAAACAAATGAGGTAATTTTCAATATCTTATATATTTTACCATAGTCATTATTATGATTAAGGAAAAAATTGAAAGTTTTAATTTGAATAACTAGATGGGAGTTATAATAAACAAGATATATACAAATTATTTAAGGGTTTTATAAACATACATCTGTTATTTCTTATATAATAAATAATTTATTTACTAATTATTTATCATTTTGAATGTATTCATATCATGCATATGGCATTCTCTAACGTTCACTATGTTGTATTTTTGTTGTTTTCCTATTAAATATTCTAATGTGAGTAGAAAAATATGAATAAAACACAAAAAGAAAAAACAATATATGAGATCACTATAAGTAAAAATTATTTGGAAGTATTTATCATCCCTTAGTAAATTTCATTATAAGTAAACTATGCTTTAGAGACAAAAATTTTATATTTAAATGTAAATTGCTATTGCAAAAACCATTGTTGTTGATTCTATTGGCAAAAATATAACTTGTTTTACCTATTTTTCATCCTATAATTTTTGTTTTAAAGGCTAGTTTTCTTATAGTGTTTATTATCCCCTAATAAAAGAAAAAAAAAGATTTATAAAGCAAATAATTATTACTCAAAATATATATTAAAAATAAAGATGAAAAAAATCTTTAAATTGCACATTTTTTTTAAAGGATAAATATTGTAAATGATACCTAAACTTTGGAAAAATATTCAATCAGATATTTAAACTTTGAAATTGGTTAATTTAGTAATTGAACTTTGAAAATGATTAATTAGTACTTGAAAAAACATTTCATATCCGATAACCAATATCACAGAGGTAATATCGGCATGCTCAAAAAGTTATTTAAGGTATTAAATTGATTAATTTTAAAATTTAGGTACTAAACTGATAAATTTTAAAGTTTAAGTATTGATTGTATATTTTGACAAAATTTGAATACCATTCACAACATTAACTCTTTAAGAAAAAAAATTAGAGTTTAAACGTATAGTTCGAAAGATAAGTGGGTAAAATACACGAAGTAAATATAAAAGGGTATTTTAACCTAAAAAAAATATAAAAGGGTATATACGAAATTTGTAATCCCCTTAATTTTACATAACCTAATTATAGTAATTACCTAAAATATAATATAAAATCATAAAGAAATTTGGGAAAAAGTAGCAAAAATCACTCCCAATTTTTCTCGTTTTAAAATTATTAAAGTGTGAATAAATTTGATTATAATTAAAAAAAAATTAAAATCCTTACCAATAAAATTTCAAAACACAAATTATAACTTTCATAACCTTAGGTAATCAAAGATCGATGATAAATCGATCATTACTATAAACTTTAAAATCATTTTACCTTAAGTTTAGTAATTAGAAAATGAATTCTACATTTATTAAATAATGATATAATAGTTTTCGAATTATCATTAATATTTTAAAATCCTAAAGTGGCATTAGAAAATTTATGATTATTAATTATTAAAATAAATAATTCTTAGAATAAGATTCCACAACGAGTTGATAACTCATCAAGTAATCATAGTTGACCTTAGATTTTAATTACAATAAAAGAGATTAATTTTTAGAACCTATTGGTTATAAAAAGTGAAATACCCAAAATCTTCACCAAGATTAGAAATTGAGTTTAGATAGATTAAATAGATGAAATGAATTATAGGATTTAATTAGACAAGTTGGCTTAATTTAATTAGCTAATAATTAAGTTGGTTTTGAGATTTGAAATTCCTAAAATCTCTAAACAAGTCATTGAAATGTTTAGAGGGTTCCTAAACTCTTGATTCTTAGCCTAAACACTAATTCCTAAATCTCAGTAAAATTTGAGTTCATTTGCTTGAATAAAAATATCAGTTTTTAAACCCGAACTCAAATTAAATATCTTTTATCCAAAATAAATTTCTAAATTTCAAATTAAGTTGTTACTTTGAGTTCTTAATTTCTAATCTATTGGTTTTGAAATCATCTCCTAAATATTTGTAGAACTAAAGATATTGATCTGAAAGTTCTAAATTCGATACCTTTATTTTAAAATATCCTAATTTTAAGCCTTAAACTTCTCTTTTTCCTTTTCATCTCTCTCTCTCTCTCTTCCTTTTCTTTTCTTCCTTTATTTCCCTTTTCTCAACCGATGGCTTCCCTTCCCTCTTCCTTTCTTCTTCTTTTCTCTTCTTTTCTTCCAAATTCTTCCACAAATCTCAATATCAAAGCTATCTAGAAGAGTAATCAAAGCTAGGAGAGAAGGTAGATGAAGGAAAACAAGTTAGAAATGCAAAGAAAGATCAAGTGTGCAAGTGTTCTAAAAAGATAAGTTGTTATTCTCTTGTTATCTTTGTTGTTTTATTTCTTTAATTGATGAATTGATGTTGAATTGGGTTGAGAGTGCTGTTTATTTATGTATTTGTTGGTTTAATGGTTGATGGAAGTTGGGGTTTGGTTGGAGGAAGAAGATGATGAATAGTGATTTGGAGTTGATGAAGTTTTGGAGATGTTTGGTGATGTTTGAATGATGGGATGATCATGTAACAAGCTTTAGAGTAACTTTGGAATGAGTTTAAAGAATTTTAAGAAGTAAAATGCATTTTGAAAACAGGGGATTTCGTAATTTTTTCGCTCCAGTGTACACAGCCTGTGTACATGGTCGTGTAGGCCTTGAAATTCTGAAAAGTTGCTCTCGGGTCATTTTTTTACTCAACACGGCCTCCTTACACGGCCGTGTACCCGGTCGTGTAGACTTTCCCTGTTTCGCAGCCGTTTGTATTTTAGCCATAACTTTTTCATCCGACCTCCGATTGAGGTGATTCAAGTTGCGTTGGAAATCTTAAAAAGAGATCTACAACTTTCATGTTTTGAGTTTTTACAAATTCGAAAGTTATCGATTCTTAAATTTTGATTCTTTCCAGCTGCAACACTTTTCAAAACAAAGTCAAAAACTTGTTTTGTTTGTTAAATGTGTTTTTGCTTAGGAAATGGATCTTTTTGAGATAAAATGAGATAGATAAGTGATATTTGATGTGTTGAGTGAATTAATTCATGTAATTAAATATGGGTTAAGTAGATTTATAGATTTAACAAATAATTAGATTAAATCTAGAAGTTAGTTATAAAATGAACTTAGTTAACAAACTTAAGTTCAACTTGATTAAATAGACCTGAATGAGTTAAAATAAATTAGATTGAGTTAGTTTAATTACTTTGGCTTAGTAATTAGATTAAATGATTAATTCTAATGAGTTTGACTTAATGAACTCAATTAAACTAAAATGAACTAGATTTCTTAAGCTTAATCCACTTGGCTTGGCTTTTGAATTAAATGGCTAAGGTTAAGCTAAAATGGGTTAGTAACAAATAATTGGATTAAATGAATGTGTTAGGGTGATCTTTGAATAACATGGGGAATATGTTGTTTCAAATGTTTATTTGCTTTGAATATAAATGCTTTTATGTATGAATGCTTTATATATGCTATGTTTTGTGATAAGAAACTATAATTAAAGTGAAAAGAAATTCTTTGACAGACAAAGGAGAACTGTCCATATTTTGGCGGGGCGATATTCGCAGCCATAGTGGGGTTCCACATTAGTGTCTGATCAAATAGGAGTTAATAAAATGAGTTAGAGATTAGTGAATAATTGATATAAGTTCTTGTATGAATTTGATGAAGTGGATGATTAGTATAGTTTAGTTTCTTATACGAGCTCTTTTCTTAACAGTGGTGGATATCTGATTTTATCTTCTGGATTATCTTATGAAATTTCCTTCCGAAGCTATGTTTGGATTTCATATTCAAGGTACGCAGTAACTTGCGTGATGATTGATAGGATAGGCATCCTAAATGGATTAAAAACTTAAAGACGGTTTAATAATTGATGAGTGTTGATTTGTGTTTTATGCCGTTAAAATCCAATTCCTACGCCAGGTCATGTGTGAACCTAACGGCGACCCCTCATAGTTTGATGAGTTTGGGATGGAAGTTGGTATCTGGTTCGGGGAGCGGCACCTTGCTCGGTTTGAGCATGATAGATCTAGGCGCTTAGGCCACTCCTGTCATTTGAGATGACTTTCATTAAGTGGTACGGCGGGTAGTCGACGGGGTATAGATCGGCGAAAATTTATTTAAACTCGGTAGGAAGTACCATAGTTTAGTTCAAACGTTTATGAGAACGGTGAACTATATTTTATGATATGGACTGAGTATAAATAGAGCTAAGTAACGGCTATTAACCCTGGAGGAAGCTACTTTTCTCTTTGACTTAACGATATCTAGGACGGTATGAGTACCCGAACTACTTATATCAACCCCCTGAGCGTCCGAGTGTTACTCAGGTCCCCTCGCGATCCCTGTTGTCCGGAGTTTGAATACTCCCGTGTTGATTTGTTTACTTTAAAGAAAGATAATAACTTGTGGTTGTTGCATTTGCATTTAGTTAAGCTCGTGTCACTCCGTGTGTGATTGTGTTGCTGTGTACTGGGCTCCGGCTCATTATTGTTGTTGTTATTCTTTTTACAGGTATTGTTATTGTTGATGATGAGATGATGATTTGATGATGATGTGGAGGCTGTTGGTATTGTTGTTCTTATTATTGTTGTTGATGTTGACGTTGATGAGGATGGTGATGGTGATGATGATTGATGTGATGATGTTTGTCCCGGGTTTTGGGCGATTCTGAAGATTTGGAAGATGAATGAAATGTGATAGGACCGTGATATATTTGTTTTTTGTTTCTTATTTGCTTTGTTTTATAAATACTGGATTTATTTATAAATTGTATTTTCATTTAAGGCTTGTTAGTGCCCAAGTTTTGTAAATAAGCTTTTCTAAATATTTATCAAAGTGAAAGTTTTTCCACTTGTAATAGTGAAAGTTCGAAATGCTTTTATGTAGAAACGTTTTTATTAAAGTTTATTTTTCCGCTGCCGAATCCATTATTTAGAAATCTAACTAAACGATTTCATAATCTAAAATTTGAATAGCAATACAATGTTCAACAAAACACCTTCTTTTAAGACAACCTTACGTATAATTCGTAAGAGTTATACGTGGTTGGGGACTTGATGTGCTTAATTTGAAAATTTAGCATGTCGGGTCTTTACAGATGGTATCAGAGCAATGTTTATCTTGAACATTGCTTTTTGCATAATGAATTAGGATTCGTTTAGAATCGGTGAGTTGAGTGCGGGAAAGCTTGGGAATTCGGTTTGTTTGTTTGATTGTTTGTTGTTTCTTGTTGCTTGATAAATCATTAGTTAATAGTTAATAAAATTGATTTGACACACTAAATTAATCAACTTGGCTTAAATTTATTTTCTATTGATATCTGAAAATGAGCTTAAATGAACATTGCATGATTTCTATGTGTTGTTTATACATATATACATGTTTCTTTTAAATCGATTTAGCTTATAGTATATTTGTGAATGCTATAAGGTATATGTGTGTTTGATGTAATGTATACATGTATGTTTATTATGTAATTTTGTTATAATTGTGAGAGTATGTTTAATGCTTGCCTATAAAATGAACATTGCATGATTCCTATGCGTTGTTTATATATATATAATATATATGTTTCTCTTATATTGATTTCTTTTATAATGTAATGGTGAATGCTATGTGATGTATATGTATGTGTGTTTTGTTTATAATATAATTGTGAGTGCTTGTTTGATGCTTGCTTGTGAATTGAAATTAACTCAAATTTGACTAAATGTAAATAGAGCACAAATGATTTAGACAAACACTAGGATTTATTCCCCCAAAATCCTTTAAAATTTGAGATAGACTCTTAGGTGCTTGTGTGTTATGTATTAGATGTGTTGTTTTAATAAAATTTGATAGACTATAATAGGGATTTCCTTTCTTCATCTCTTAAGTCTAATTTGTTGATATGTTGACAAAATTGAGAAATCGAAATAAGAAGAAAATTCAAGATTATAAGTGACCTTGACTTCTTAAAAGTGTAAATGTGATAAACATATATTGAAATCAAATAGAAGAAAACTCAAATATTTCAAAGTAAATATGACTCCTTAAAGTTACATATGACCAACATATATCTCCCAAAATCAAAACTAATGTTAAAGCGTAAAATGAAGAGAATCAAATAGAAAAGAAAATTTGATATATCAAATTGACCTTTCATATCAAAATTTATTATATGTGAGAGATATAAATTAAAATCAAGTGGAAAAGAAAACTCAAAATGAAAAGAATGATTCCAAATTTCAATTAGATTGGGATGTAAATTTCAATCTACCCAAATCTACTAATACGATAACATATATCGAAAATATAATTGTCCAGTAAAACCAAAATTTCAAATTGACTATCAAATCTAAATCAAATACAAGTCTCTTACAAAATCAAAAGATTAAAATGAGATAATTGAAGAAATATCCTAAGTATATCACGGGTAAAAGTGTTTAAGAAATTTCCAAAAGTCAATATCATGTCAAAATGGAAACTAAGATTTGAAATCCTAAAACACTGAATAGATAACTATTTATTATCGATTTCATATTCTCGATCCCAAATAGAATCGAATTCCATATATATGTGCGACCAAAATGACATGAGACATCTTGATTACTACCATATCAAGATGAATACCAAACCTAACATCTTTGATCATTAAAAGAATTCGGATACTGTATGTTTCATATGCAAATTGATATTATATATATATATATATATGCAAGTGAGAATGGAATAGTGAGTTTATAACCCTCATTGTTGAGTCGTTTTGTTATGTCTTTTGTTTCTTTTGTGTAGGTATTGTTGTTGTGTGTTATCTCAAGGCGAGATACACAAGTGAGTTAAAGTCATTTGTTGTTTTTGTTTGAGTCCGAGTCTTCTTAAAATTGAGTCAATGGAGGGTTAAAATCGCTAAACTAATTCCTATTGCTCTATATATATTCTGAAGTTGCATGGAATAACAGTTGAGTAAGTTAAAGAGACATTAAAGTTTTCAAATCTTAAAATCAAAATATGAACAAATGAATTTCAAGAAAGATAGAATCAATGTAACTCGAATATCAAAATGTTTCTTGTAAAGAAAATGAAAAGAAAATTTTCAAATATAAGTGATTAAGAAAAATGATTCAAAATCCCAATATGTTTTTCCGAAATTAAAGATAATGAAAAATATCCAATAGAACTTCAAATCCTTTTGACAATAACTATATCAACTAGAATTTGAAATTTATATATGTTTTCCAATAATTCAAAATGAAGAAGTATAAGAACAAAATTCAAAGAAATGATCAAAGTGCGCAACAGAAGCGTAATGAACCATAAAGATTAAGTAAAAGTCTTAAAATGATAAAAGGTTTTTGAGATAACAAAGTTTGAAAAAGATATGATACGTCTCTTATCAACAAAAATTAAGTGAATTTCGAGGACGAAATTCTTGTAAGGTGGGAAGAATGAAATACCCAAAATCTTCACCAAGATTAGAAATTGAGTTTAGATAGATTAAATAGATGAAATGAATTATAGGATTTAATTAGACAAGTTGGCTTAATTTAATTAGCTAATAATTAAGTTGGTTTTGAGATTTGAAATTCCTAAAATCTCTAAACAAGTCATTGAAATGTTTAGAGGGTTCCTAAACTCTTGATTCTTAGCCTAAACACTAATTCCTAAATCTCAGTAAAATTTGAGTTCATTTGCTTGAATAAAAATATCAGTTTTTAAACCCGAACTCAAATTAAATATCTTTTATCCAAAATAAATTTCTAAATTAAGTTGTTACTTTGAGTTCTTAATTTCTAATCTATTGGTTTTGAAATCATCTCCTAAATATTTGTAGAACTAAAGATATTGATCTGAAAGTTCTAAATTCGATACCTTTATTTTAAAATATCCTAATTTTAAGCCTTAAACTTCTCTTTTTCCTTTTCATCTCCTGCTCTCTCTCTCTTCCTTTTTCTTTTCTTCCTTTATTTCCCTTTTCTCAACCGATGGCTTCCCTTCCCTCTTCCTTTCTTCTTCTTTTCTCTTCTTTTCTTCCAAATTCTTCCACAAATCTCAATATCAAAGCTATCTAGAAGAGTAATCAAAGCTAGGAGAGAAGGTAGATGAAGGAAAACAAGTTAGAAATGCAAAGAAAGATCAAGTGTGCAAGTGTTCTAAAAAGATAAGTTGTTATTCTCTTGTTATCTTTGTTGTTTTATTTCTTTAATTGATGAATTGATGTTGAATTGGGTTGAGAGTGCTGTTTATTTATGTATTTGTTGGTTTAATGGTTGATGGAAGTTGGGGTTTGGTTGGAGGAAGAAGATGATGAATAGTGATTTGGAGTTGATGAAGTTTTGGAGATGTTTGGTGATGTTTGAATGATGGGATGATCATGTAACAAGCTTTAGAGTAACTTTGGAATGAGTTTAAAGAATTTTAAGAAGTGTAAAATGCATTTTGAAAACAGGGGATTTCGTAATTTTTTCGCTCCAGTGTACACAGCCTGTGTACATGGTCGTGTAGGCCTTGAAATCTGAAAAAGTTGCTCTCGGGTCATTTTTTACTCAACACGGCCTCCTTACACGGGCCGTGTACCCGGTCGTGTAGACTTTCCCTGTTTCGCAGCCGTTTGTATTTTAGCCATAACTTTTTCATCCGACCTCCGATTGAGGTGATTCAAGTTGCGTTGGAAATCTTAAAAAGAGATCTACAACTTTCATGTTTTGAGTTTTTACAAATTCGAAAGTTATCGATTCTTAAATTTTGATTCTTTCCAGCTGCAACACTTTTCAAAACAAAGTCAAAAACTTGTTTTGTTTGTTAAATGTGTTTTTGCTTAGGAAATGGATCTTTTTGAGATAAAATGAGATAGATAAGTGATATTTGATGTGTTGAGTGAATTAATTCATGTAATTAAATATGGGTTAAGTAGATTTATAGATTTAACAAATAATTAGATTAAATCTAGAAGTTAGTTATAAAATGAACTTAGTTAACAAACTTAAGTTCAACTTGATTAAATAGACCTGAATGAGTTAAAATAAATTAGATTGAGTTAGTTTAATTACTTTGGCTTAGTAATTAGATTAAATGATTAATTCTAATGAGTTTGACTTAATGAACTCAATTAAACTAAAATGAACTAGATTTCTTAAGCTTAATCCACTGGCTTGGCTTTGAATTAAATGGCTAAGGTTAAGCTAAAATGGGTTAGTAACAAATAATTGGATTAAATGAATGTGTTAGGGTGATCTTTGAATAACATGGGGAATATGTTGTTTCAAATGTTTATTTGCTTTGAATATAAATGCTTTTATGTATGAATGCTTTATATATGCTATGTTTTTGTGATAAGAAACTATAATTAAAGTGAAAAGAAATTCTTTGACAGACAAAGGAGAACTGTCATATTTTGGCGGGGCGATATTCCGCAGCCATAGTGGGGTTCCACATTAGTGTCTGATCAAATAGGGAGTTAATAAAATGAGTTAGAGATTAGTGAATAATTGATATAAGTTCTTGTATGAATTTGATGAAGTGGATGATTAGTATAGTTTAGTTTCTTATACGAGCTCTTTCTTAACAGTGGTGGATATCTGATTTTATCTTCTGGATTATCTTATGAAATTTCCTTTCCGAAGCTATGTTTGGATTTCATATTCAAGGTACGCAGTAACTTGCGTGATGATTGATAGGATAGGCATCCTAAATGGATTAAAAACTTAAAGACGGTTAATAATTGATGAGTGTTGATTTGTGTTTTATGCCGTTAAAATCCAATTCCTACGCCAGGTCATGTGTGAACCTAACGGCGACCCCTCATAGTTTGATGAGTTTGGATGGAAGTTGGTATCTGGTTCGGGGAGCGGCACCTTGCTCGGTTTGAGCATGATAGATCTAGGCGCTTAGGCCACTCCTGTCATTTGAGATGACTTTCATTAAGTGGTACGGCGGGTAGTCGACGGGGGGTATAGATCGGCGAAAATTTATTTAAAACTCGGTAGGAAAGTACCATAGTTTAGTTCAAACGTTTATGAGAACGGGTGAACTATATTTTATGATATGGACTGAGTATAAATAGAGCTAAGTAACGGCTATTTAACCCTGGAGGAAGCTACTTTTCTCTTTGACTTAACGATATCTAGGACGGTATGAGTACCCGAACTACTTATATCAACCCCTGAGCGTCCGAGTGTTACTCAGGTCCCCTCGCGATCCCCTGTTGTCCGGAGTTTGAATACTCCCGTGTTGATTTGTTTACTTTAAAGAAAGATAATAACTTGTGGTTGTTGCATTTGCATTTAGTTAAGCTCGTGTGTCACTCCGTGTGTGATTGTGTTGCTGTGTACTGGGCTCCGGCTCATTATTGTTGTTGTTATTCTTTTTACAGGTATTGTTATTGTTGATGATGAGATGATGATTTGATGATGATGTGGAGGCTGTTGGTATTGTTGTTCTTATTATTGTTGTTGATGTTGACGTTGATGAGGATGGTGATGGTGATGATGATTGATGTGATGATGTTTGTCCCGGGTTTTGGGCGATTCTGAAGATTTGGAAGATGAATGAAATGTGATAGGACCGTGATATATTTGTATTTTGTTTCTTATTTGCTTTGTTTTATAAATACTGGATTTATTTATAAATTGTATTTTCATTTAAGGGCTTGTTAGTGCCCAAGTTTTGTAAATAAGCTTTTCTAAATATTTATCAAAGTGAAAGTTTTTCCACTTGTAATAGTGAAAGTTCGAAATGCTTTTATGTAGAAACGTTTTTATTAAAGTTTATTTTTCCGCTGCCGAATCCAGTTATTTAGAAATCTAACTAAACGATTTCATAATCTAAAATTTGAATAGCAATGTTCAACATAAACACCTTCTTTTAAGACAACCTCGTATAATTCGTAAGAGTTATACTGGTTGGGGACTTGATGTGCTTAATTTGAAAATTTAGCATGTCGGGTCTTTACAGATGGTATCAGAGCAATGTTTATCTTGAACATTGCTTTTTGCATAATGAATTAGGATTCGTTTAGAATCGGTGAGTTGAGTGCGGGAAAGCTTGGGAATTCGGTTTGTTTGTTTGATTGTTTGTTGTTTCTTGTTGCTTGATAATCATATAGTTAATAGTTAATAAAATTGATTTGACACACTAAATTAATCAACTTGGCTTAAATTTATTTTCTATTGATATCTGAAAATGAGCTTAAATGAACATTGCATGATTTTCTATGTGTTGTTTATACATATATACATGTTTCTTTAAATCGATTTAGCTTATAGTATATTTGTGAATGCTATAAGGTATGTGTGTTTGATGTAATGTATACATGTATGTTTATTATGTAATTTTGTTTTATAATTGTGAGAGTATGTTTAATGCTTGCCTATTAAAATGACATTGCATGATTATGCGTGTTTATATATATTATATATATATGTTTCTCTTATATTGATTTCTTTTATAATGTAATGGTGAATGCTATGTGATGATATGTATGTGTGTTTTGTTTATAATATAATTGTGAGTGCTTGTTTGATGCTTGCTTGTGAAATTGAAAATTAACTCAAATTTGCTAAATGTAAATAGAGCACAAATGATTTAGACAAACACTAGGATTTATTCCCCAAAATCCTTTAAAATTTGAGATAGACTCTTAGGTGCTTGTGTGTTATGTATTAGATGTGGTGTTTTAATAAAATTTGATAGACTATAATAGGGATTTTCCTTCTTCATCTCTTAAGTCTAATTTGTTGATATGTTGACAAAATTGAGAAATCGAAATAAGAAGAAAATTCAAGATTATAAGTGACCTTGACTTCTTAAAGTGTAAATGTGATAAACATATATTGAATCAAATAGAAGAAAACTCAAATATTTCAAAGTAAATATGACTCCTTAAAGTTACATATGACCAACATATATCTCCCAAAATCAAAACTAATGTTAAAGCGTAAAATGAAGAGAATCAAATAGAAAGAAAATTTGATATATCAAATTGACCTTTCATATCAAATTTATATATGTGAGGAGATATAAATTAAAATCAAGTGGAAAAGAAAACTCAAAATGAAAAAGAATGATTCCAATTTCAATTAGATTGGGATGTAAATTTCAATCTCAAACCAAATCTACTAATACGATAACTTATATCGAAAATATAATTGTCCCAGTAAAACCAAAATTTCAAATTGACTATCAAATCTAATCAAATACAAGTCTCTACAAAATCAAAAGATTAAAATGAGATAATTGAAGAAATCCAAGATATCACGGGTAAAAAGTGTTTAAGAAATTTCCAAAAGTCAATATCATGTCAAATGGAACTAAGATTTGAAATCCTAAACACTGAATAGATAACTATTTTTTATTATCGATTTCATATTCTCAATCCCAAATAGAATCGAATTCCATATATATGTGCGACAAAATGACATGAGACATCTTGATACTACCATATCAAGATGATACCAAACCTAACATCTTTGATCATTAAAAGAATTCGGATACTGTATGTTTCATATGCAAATTGATATATATATATAATATATATGCAAGTGAGAATGGAATAGTGAGTTTATAACCCTCATTGTTGAGTCGTTTGTTATGTCTTTTGGTTTCTTTTGTGTAGGTATTGTTGTTGTGTGTTATCTCAAGGCGAGATACACAAGTGAGTTAAGTCATTTGTTGTTTTTGTTTGAGTCCGAGTCTTCTTAAATTGAGTCAATGGAGGGTTAAAATCGCTAAACTAATTCCTATTGTCTTATATAATTCTGAAGTTGCTGAGAATCAGTTGAGTAAGTTAAGAGACATTAAAGTTTTCAAAATCTTAAAATCAAAATATGAACAAAATGAAATTTTCAAGAAAATGAATAGAATCAATGTAACTCGAATATCAAAATGTTTCTTGTAAAGAAAATGAAAAGAAAATTTCAAATATAAGTGATTAAGGAAAAATGATTCAAAA
Source organism: Combretum micranthum (assembly GCA_024138025.1). Taxonomy (NCBI): domain Eukaryota; kingdom Viridiplantae; phylum Streptophyta; class Magnoliopsida; order Myrtales; family Combretaceae; genus Combretum; species Combretum micranthum. Next base: position 422,235 of record JAMXBD010000629.1, on the reverse strand, counting down.
TCCCAATATGTTTTCCGAAATTAAAGATAATGAAAAATATCCAATAGAACTTCAAAATCCTTTTGACAATAACTATATACAACTAGAATTTGAAATTTATATATGTTTTCCAAATAATTCAAAATGAAGAAGTATAAGAACAAAATTCAAAGAAAATGATCAAAGTGCGCAACAGAAGCGTAATGGAACCATAAAGATTAAGTAAAAGTCTTAAAATGATAAAAGGTTTTTGAGATAACAAAGTTTGAAAAAGATATGATACGTCTCTTATCAACAAAAATTAAGTGAATTTCGAGGACGAAATTCTTGTAAGGTGGGAAGAATGAAATACCCAAAATCTTCACCAAGATTAGAAATTGAGTTTAGATAGATTAAATAGATGAAATGAATTATAGGATTTAATTAGACAAGTTGGCTTAATTTATTAGCTAATAATTAAGTTGGTTTTGAGATTTGAAATTCCTAAAATCTCTAAACAGTCATTGAAATGTTTAGAGGGTTCCTAAACTTTGATTCTTAGCCTAAACATCTAATTCCTAAATCTCAGTAAAATTTGAGTTCATTTGCTTGAATAAAAAATCAGTTTTTAAAACCCGAACTCAAATTAAATATCTTTTATCCAAAATAAATTTCTAAAATTAAGTTGTTACTTTGAGTTCTTAATTCTAATCTATGGGTTTTGAAATCATCTCCTAAATATTTGTAGAACTAAAGATATTGATCTGAAAGTTCTAAATTCGATACCTTTATTTTAAAATATCCTAATTTTAAGCCTTAAACTTCTCTTTTTCCTTTTCATCTCCTGCTCTCTCTCTCGTCCTTTTTCTTTTCTTCCTTTATTTCCCTTTTCTCAACGATGGCTTCCCTTCCCTCTTCCTTTCTTCTTCTTTTTCTCTTCTTTTCTTCCAAATTCTTCCACAAATCTCAATATCAAAGCTATCTAGAAGAGTAATCAAAGCTAGGAGAGAAGGTAGATGAAGGAAAACAGTTAGAAATGCAAAGAAAGATCAAGTGTGCAAGTGTTCTAAAAGATAAGTTGTTATTCTCTTGTTATCTTTGTTGTTTTATTTCTTAATTGATGAATTGATGTTGAATTGGGTTGAGAGTGCTGTTTATTTATGTATTTGTTGGTTTAAATGGTTGATGGAAGTTGGGGTTGGTTGGAGGAAGAAGAATGAATAGTGATTTGGAGTTGATGAAGTTTTGGAGATGTTTGGTGATGTTTGAATGATGGGATGATCATGTAACAAGCTTTAGAGTAACTTTGGAATGATTTAAAGAATTTTAAAAGTGTAAAATGCATTTTGAAAACAGGGGATTTCGTAATTTTTTTCGCTCCAGTGTACACAGCCTGTGTACATGGTCTGTAGGCCTGAAATTCTGAAAGTTGCTCTCGGGTCATTTTTTTTACTCAACACGGCCTCCTTACACGGGCCGTGTACCCGGTCGTGTAGACTTTCCTGTTTCGCAGCCGTTTGTATTTTAGCCATAACTTTTTCATCCGACCTCCGATTGAGGTGATTCAAGTTGCGTTGGAAATCTTAAAAGAGATCTACAACTTTCATGTTTTGAGTTTTTACAATTCGAAAGTTATCGATTCTTAAATTTTGATTCTTTCCAGCTGCAACACTTTTCAAAACAAAGTCAAAAACTTGTTTTGTTTGTTAAATGTGTTTTTGCTTAGGAAATGGATCTTTTTGAGATAAAATGAGATAGATAAGTGATATTTTGATGTGTTGAGTGAATTAATTCATGTAATTAAAATATGGGTTAAGTGATTTTAATTTAACAAATAATAATTAAATCTAGAAGTTAGTTATAAAATGAACTTAGTTAACAAACTTAAGTTCAACTTGATTAAATAGACCTGAATGAGTTAAAATAAATTAGATTGAGTTAGTTTAATTACTTTGGCTTAGTAATTAGATTAAATGATTAATTCTAATGAGTTTGACTTAATGAACTCAATTAAACTAAAATGAACTAGATTTCTTAAGCTTAATCCACTTGCTTGGCTTTTGAATTAAATGGCTAAGGTTAAGCTAAAATGGGTTAGTAACAAATAATTGGATTAAATGAATGTGTTAGGGTGATCTTTGAATAACATGGGGAATATGTTGTTTCAAATGTTTATTTGCTTTGAATATAAATGCTTTTATGTATGAATGCTTTATATATGCTATGTTTTGTGATAAGAAACTATAATTAAAGTGAAAAGAAATTCTTTGACAGACAAAGGAGAACTGTCCATATTTTGGCGGGGCGATATTCGCAGCCATAGTGGGGTTCCACATTAGTGTCTGATCAAATAGGAGTTAATAAAATGAGTTAGAGATTAGTGAATAATTGATATAAGTTCTTGTATGAATTTGATGAAGTGGATGATTAGTTTAGTTTAGTTTCTTATACGAGCTCTTTTCTTAACAGTGGTGGATATCTGATTTTATCTTCTGGATTATCTTATGAAATTTCCTTCCGAAGCTATGTTTGGATTTCATATTCAAGGTACGCAGTAACTTGCGTGATGATTGATAGGATAGGCATCCTAAATGGATTAAAAACTTAAAGACGGTTTAATAATTGATGAGTGTTGATTTGTGTTTTATGCCGTTAAAATCCAATTCCTACGCCAGGTCATGTGTGAACCTAACGGCGACCCCTCATAGTTTGATGAGTTTGGGATGGAAGTTGGTATCTGGTTCGGGGAGCGGCAACTTGCTCGGTTTGAGCATGATAGATCTAGGCGCTTAGGCCACTCCTGTCATTTGAGATGACTTTCATTAAGTGGTACGGCGGGTAGTCGACGGGGGGTATAGATCGGCGAAAATTTATTTAAACTCGGTAGGAAGTACCATAGTTTAGTTCAAACGTTTATGAGAACGGTGAACTATATTTTATGATATGGACTGAGTATAAATAGAGCTAAGTAACGGCTATTAACCCTGGAGGAAGCTACTTTTCTCTTTGACTTAACGATATCTAGGACGGTATGAGTACCCGAACTACTTATATCAACCCCCTGAGCGTCCGAGTGTTACTCAGGTCCCCTCGCGATCCCTGTTGTCCGAGTTTGAATACTCCCGTGTTGATTTGTTTACTTTAAAGAAAGATAATAACTTGTGGTTGTTGCATTTGCATTTAGTTAAGCTCGTGTGTCACTCCGTGTGTGATTGTGTTGCTGTGTACTGGGCTCGGCTCATTATTGTTGTTGTTATTCTTTTTACAGGTAATTGTTATTGTTGATGATGAGATGATGATTTGATGATATGTGGAGGCTGTTGGTTGTTGTTCTTATGTTGTTGATGTTGACGTTGATGAGGATGATTGGTGATGATGATTGATGTGATGATGTTGTCCCGGTTTTGGGCGATTCTGAAATTTGAGATGAATGAAATGTGATAGGACCGTGATATATTTGTATTTTGTTTCTTCTTTGCTTTGTTTTATAAATACTGGATTTATTTATAAATTGTATTTTCATTTAAGGGCTTGTTAGTGCCCAAGTTTTGTAAATAAGCTTTTCTAAATATTTATCAAAGTGAAAGTTTTTCCACTTTAATAGTGAAAGTTCGAAATGCTTTTATGTAGAACGTTTTTATTAAAGTTTATTTTTTCCGCTGCTAATCCAGTTATTTAGAAATCTAACTAAACGATTTCATAATCTAAAATTGATAGCAATGTTCAACATAAACACCTTCTTTAAGACAACCTTACGTATAATTCGTAAGAGTTATACGTGGTTGGGGACTTGATGTGCTTAATTTGAAAATTGAGCATGTCGGGTCTTTACAGATGGTATCAGAGCAATGTTTATCTTGAACATTGCTTTTGCATAATGAATTAGGATTCGTTTAGAATCGGAGAGTTGAGTGCGGGAAAGCTTGGGAATTCGGTTTGTTTGTTTGATTGTTTATTGTTTCTTGTTGTTGATAAACCATTAGTTAGTAGTTAATAAAATTGATTTGACACACTAAATTAATCAACTTGGCTCAAATTTATTTTCTGTTGATATCTGAAAATGAGCTTAAATGAACATTGCATGATTTCTATGTGTTGTTTATATATATACATGTTTCTTTTAAATCGATTTGTCTTATAGTATATTTGTGAATGCTATAAGGTATATGTGTTTTGATGTAATGTATACATGTATGTTTATTATGTAATTTTGTTATAATTGTGAGAGTATGTTTAATGCTTGCTTATAAAATGAACATTGCATGATTCCTATGCGTTGTTTATGTATATATATGTTTCTCTTATATTGATTTCTTTATAATGTAATGGTGAATGCTATGTGATGTATATGTATGTGTGTTTTGTTTATAATATAATTGTGAGTGCTTGTTTGATGCTTGCTTGTAAATTGAAATTAACTCAAATTTGACTAAATGTAAATAGAGAACAATGATTTAGACAAACACTAGGATTTATTCCCCCAAAATCCTTTAAAATTTGAGATAGACTCTTAGGTGCTGTGTGTTATGTATTAGATGTGTTGTTTTAATAAAATTTGATAGACTATAATAGGGATTTTCTTTCTTCCTCTCTTAAGTCTAATTTGTTGATATGTTGACAAAATTGAGAAATCGAAATGAGAAGAAAATTCAAGATTATAAGTGACCTTGACTTCTTAAAAGTGTAAATGTGATAAACATATATTGAATCAAATAGAAGAAAACTCAAATATTTCAAAGTAAATATGACTCCTTAAAGTTACATATGACCAACATATATCTCCCAAAATCAAAACTAATGTTAAAGCTTAAAATGAAGAGAATCAAATAAAAAGAAAATTTGAAATATCAAATTGACCTTTACATATCAAATTTATATATGTGAGAGATATAAATTAAAATCAAGTGGAAAAGAAAACTCAAAATGAAAAGAATGATTCCAAATTTCAATTAGATTGGGATGTAAATTTCAATCTACCCAATCTACTAATACGATAACATATATCGAAAATATAATTGTCTAGTAAAACGAAATTTCAAATTGACTATCAAATCTAAATCAAATACAAGTCTTCTTACAAATCAAAAGATTAAAATGAGATAATTGAAGAAATATCCTAAGTATATCACGGGTAAAAGTGTTTAAGAAATTTCCAAAAGTCATATCATGTCAAAATGGAAACCAAGATTTGAAATCCTAAAACACTGAATAGATAACTATTTATTATCGATTCATATTCTCGATCCAAAATAAATCGAATTCCATATATATGTGCGACCAAAATGACATGAGACGTCTTGATTACTACCATATCAAGATGAATACCAAACATAACATCTTTGATCATTAAAAGAATTCGGATACTGTATGTTTCATATGCAAATTGAATATATATATATATATGCAAGTGAGAATGGAATAGTGAGTTTATAACCCATTGTTGAGTTGTTTTGTTATGTCTTTTGTTTTTTGTGTAGGTATGTTGTTGTGTGTTATCTCAAGGCGAGATACACAAGTGAGTCAAGTCGTTTGTTGTTTTTGTTTGAGTTTGAGTCTTCTAAAATCGAGTCAATGGGAGGGTTAAAATCGCTAAACTAATTCCTATTGCTCTATATATATTCTGAAGTTGCATGGATAACAGTTGAGTAAGTTAAAGAGACATTAAAGTTTTCAAAATCTTAAAATCAAAACATGAAACAAATGATTTTCAAGAAAAGAATAGAATCAATGTAACTCGAATATCAAAATGTTTCTTGTAAAGAAAATGAAAAGAAAATTTTCAAATATAAGTGATTAAGGAAAAATGATTCAAAATCCCAATATGTTTTCCGAAATTAAAGATAATGAAAAATATCCAATAGAACTTCAAAATCCTTTTGACAATAACTATATACAACTAGAATTTGAAATTTATTATATGTTTTCCAAATAATTCAAAATGAAGAAGTATAAGAACAAAATTCAAAGAAAATGATCAAAGTGCGCAACAGAAGCGTAATGGAACCATAAAGATTAAGTAAAAGTCTTAAAATGATAAAAGGTTTTTGAGATAACAAAGTTTGAAAAAGATATGATATGTCTCCTATCAACAAAAAAGTGAATTTCGAGGACGAAATTCTTGTAAGTGTGGGAAGAATGAAATACCCCAAATATTTCACAAGATTAGAAATTGAGTTTAGATAGATTAAATAGATGAAATGAATTATAGGATTTAATTAGACAAGTTGGCTTAATTTAATTAGCTAATAATTAAGTTGGTTTTGAGATTTGAAATTCCTAAAATCTCTAAACAAGTCATTGAAATGTTTAGAGGTTCCTAAATCTTGATTCTTAGCCTAAACACTAATTCCTAAATCTCAGTAAAATTTGAGTTCATTTGCTTGAATAAAAATATCAGTTCTTAAACCCGAACTCAAATTAAATATCTTTTATCCAAAATAAATTTCTAAATTAAGTTGTTACTTTGAGTTCTTAATTTCTAATCTATTGGTTTTGAAATCATCTCCTAAATATTTGTAGAACTAAAGATATTGATCTGAAAGTTCTAAATTCGATACCTTTATTTTAAAATATCCTAATTTAAGCCTTAAACTTCTCTTTTTTTTTTTCATCTCCTGCTCTCTCTCTCTTCCTTTTTCTTTTCTTCCTTTATTTCCCTTTTCTCAACCGATGGCTTCCTTTCCCTCTTCTTTCTTCTTTTCTCTTTCTTTTCTTCCAAATTCTTCCACAAATCTCAATATCAAAGCTATCTAGAAGAGTAATCAAAGCTAGGAGATGAACTAGATGAAGGAAACAGTAGAAGCAGAAGATCAAGTGTGCAAGTGTTCTAAAAGCTAAGTTGTTATTTCTCTTTTCTTTTGTTTTATTTCTTTAATTGATGAATTGATGTTGAATTGGGTTGAGAGTGCTGTTTATTTATGTATTTGTTGGTTTAATGGTTGATGGAAGTTGGGGTTTGGTTGGAGGAAGAAGATGATGAATAGTGATTTGGAGTTGATGAAGTTTTGGAGATGTTTGGTGTTGTTTGAATGATGGGATGATCATGTAACAAGCTTTAGAGTAACTTTGGAATGAGTTTAAAGAATTTTAAGAAGTGTAAAATGCATTTTGAAAACAGGGGATTTCGTAATTTTTTCGCTCCAGTGTACACAGCCTGTGTACATGGTCGTGTAGGCCTTGAAATTCTGAAAAGTTGCTCTCGGGTCATTTTTTTACTCAACACGGCCTCCTTACACGGCCGTGTACCCGGTCGTGTAGACTTTCCCTGTTTCGCAGCCGTTTGTATTTTAGCCATAACTTTTTCATCCGACCTCCGATTGAGGTGATTCAAGTTGCGTTGGAAATCTTAAAAAGAGATCTACAATTTCATGTTTTGAGTTTTTACAAATTCGAAAGTTATCGATGCTTAAATTTTGATTCTTTCCAGCTGCAACACTTTTCAAAACAAAGTCAAAAACTTGTTTTGTTGTTAAATGTGTTTTTGCTTAGGAAATGGATCTTTTTGAGATAAAATGAGATAGATAAGTGATATTTGATGTGTTGAGTGAATTAATTCATGTAATTAAATATGGGTTAAGTAGATTTATAGATTTAACAAATAATTAGATTAAATCTAGAAGTTAGTTATAAAATGAACTTAGTTAACAAACTTAAGTTCAACTTGATTAAATAGACCTGAATGAGTTAAAATAAATTAGATTGAGTTAGTTTAATTACTTTGGCTTAGTAATTAGATTAAATGATTAATTCTAATGAGTTTGACTTAATGAACTCAATTAAACTAAAATGAACTAGATTTCTTAAGCTTAATCCACTTGGCTTGGCTTTTGAATTAAATGGCTAAGGTTAAGCTAAAATGGGTTAGTAACAAATAATTGATTAAATGAATGTGTTAGGGTGATCTTTGAATAACATGGGGATATGTTGTTTCAAATGTTTATTTGCTTTGAATATAAATGCTTTTATGTATGAATGCTTTATATATGCTATGTTTTGTGATAAGAAACTATAATTAAAGTGAAAAGAAATTCTTTGACAGACAAAGGAGAACTGTCCATATTTTGGCGGGGCGATATTCGCACATAGTGGGGTTCCACATTAGTGTCTGATCAAATAGGAGTTAATAAAATGAGTTAGAGATTAGTGAAATTGATATAAGTTCTTGTATGAATTTGATGAAGTGGATGATTAGTTATAGTTTAGTTTTCTTATACGAGCTCTTTTCTTAACAGTGGTGGATATCTGATTTTATCTTCTGGATTATCTTATGAAATTTCCTTCCGAAGCTATGTTTGGATTTCATATTCAAGGTACGCAGTAACTTGCGTGATGATTGATAGGATAGGCATCCTAAATGGATTAAAAACTTAAAGACGGTTTAATAATTGATGAGTGTTGATTTGTGTTTTATGCCGTTAAAATCCAATTCCTACGCCAGGTCATGTGTGAACCTAACGGCGACCCCTCATAGTTTGATGATTTGGGATGGAAGTTGGTATCTGGTTCGGGGAGCGGCACCTTGCTCGGTTTGAGCATGATAGATCTAGGCGCTTAGGCCACTCCTGTCATTTGAGATGACTTTCATTAAGTGGTACGGCGGGTAGTCGACGGGGGGTTATAGATCGGCGAAAATTTATTTAAACTCGGTAGGAAGTACCATAGTTTAGTTCAAACGTTTATGAGAACGGGTGAACTATATTTTATGATATGGACTGAGTATAAATAGAGCTAAGTAACGGCTATTAACCTGGAGGAAGCTACTTTTCTCTTTGACTTAACGATATCTAGGACGGTATGAGTACCCGAACTACTTATATCAACCCCTGAGCGTCCGAGTGTTACTCAGGTCCCCTCGCGATCCCTGTTGTCCGGAGTTTGAATACTCCCGTGTTGATTTGTTTACTTTAAAGAAATAAATAACTTGTGGTTGTTGCATTTGCATTTAGTTAAGCTCGTGTCACTCCGTGTGTGATTGTGTTGCTGTGTACTGGGCTCGGCTCATTATTGTTGTTGTTATTCTTTTTTACAGGTATTGTTATTGTTGATGATGAGATGATGATTTGATGATGATGTGGAGGCTGTTGGTATTGTTGTTCTTATTATTGTTGTTGATGTTGACGTTGATGAGGATGGTGATGGTGGATGATGATTGATGTGATGAGTTTGTCCCGGGTTTTGGGCGATTCTGAAGATTTGGAAGATGAATGAAATGTGATAGGACCGTGATATATTTGTATTTTGTTTCTTATTTGCTTTGTTTTTATAAATACTGGATTTATTTATAAATTGTATTTTCATTTAAGGGCTTGTTAGTGCCCAAGTTTTGTAAATAAGCTTTTCTAAATATTTATCAAAGTGAAAGTTTTTCCACTTGTAATAGTGAAAGTTCGAAATGCTTTTATGTAGAAACGTTTTTATTAAAGTTTATTTTTCCGCTGCCGAATCCAGTTATTTAGAAATCTAACTAAACGATTTCATAATCTAAATTTGAATAGCAATGTTCAACATAAACACCTTCTTTAAGACAACCTTACGTATAATCGTAAGAGTTATACGTGGTTGGGGACTTGATGTGCTTAATTTGAAAATTTAGCATGTCGGGTCTTTACAAAAAGCTAGTTTAAAGATAAATCTCTAGGATTACAAAACACGCAATAAGATCAAAAACTGATCAAGATCTAAGAATATAAACCTTGATTAAATATTTAGATTCATTTAACCTTATAACCCCAATAATTTTTATAACTAACAAATAAACAGATTAGCAAATGTGAAATAAATATTAAGCTTATGACTTGACAAAAATCCTAAAATGAATGTATAAGAAAGTAAACTCATTTATTATTTAAAAATCTAAATAGAAAATTCTTTGATCTTAATTGATACCAAAGACAAGATTTTATGTCTTGAGCCAATAACTTAAAATATAATTAGAATTAGCCTTAAATTTCAAACCTAATAAAAGATATTTGTAGAACCTATTGACTATGGAATGATAGCTAGAAGATGAACCACTAGATTTATAAAAATCCAATGGGAATGAAAACAGATTCATAACACTAAATATATGCCTACAAAAAGATTTGGTTCCCACTATCAAACTCATTAGGGAATTTCGAGTCCATTGCGACTAAAACTCTAATTTAATCTATTGGACCAAGAAAACCTTAATCATGTAAGGTAAAATTCAAAATTATTTAGTCGCGTAAACTTTAAACTCAAGACTTGAACTTATAGATAACCTAGAGATTTTGTCGAAGTGTTAGATAAATTTCTAGAGATAAAACCCCTACATAATTGATACATAAAGATGAGCATGACTTAGTATTGTTGAGTTAAGTTAGCTATTTAAATTAAACTTGTATTAAACTAAATTGAATATGTAAATTTTTTTGGTGGAAAACAAATTGAAAACTGGCTGTAGCTCTTAGAGAAAAATCATGTGAGCAACTTCCTCAATTTGTGCAAGATGAGCCATGTAAAGTCAAAGTGAAAAACTTAACAAAAAATCGAAAAACACCAAATAAGTTAGGCATTAAATGAATCAATACAAGCTTAAATTAATTGGCTCCATCGTGTGAAATTTCTCCCTAGAATTCTCGTTGCTGTAGCCTGCTATGGAGGAGACAATAGGCTCAAATTGCAGCATACACTCTTCACCAAACATAGCTTAAGTAGAGTAGGAAAAACAAGCCCACAAAGATTGAAAATTCACCCAACAAGCTCCAATGAAATTCCATTAAATGGACACCTAGATAATCAAATTATTAACTCATGATATCTATAAATATGAACACTTACAAACTGATTTTGGAGCCACCGAAAATTGCAGATGAAAAAAACAACTTCTAGCCTCCATTCTTCATGTCCCAAACACCCCAACTTACACTTCCATCACAGCTGTTGTTTGGCATATATAAATAAGAGTAATTAACAAGCAAACAAGCCCACTTAATCCCCCATAAATCTGATTCGAATATCAAGCCAACGACTGAAACAAACAGTTCTATCTTCTTCAAGAAAAACCCATCTTGATAGACTTTCTAGGAGAAACAAAAATAGAGCATAACAGTGCCTGCTTTTCTCCAAAAATCCACTATAGGAAGTCACACTTCTCAACACTCAAAATACAATAAATAAATCAAAGCTTTCCCTACTTGAACCCTACCGTGATCTTCATGAAGAGAAAACAAGAAATAAAACCAAACCAACATACATACAAACTCTACAACCCATTCCATGGACATAAACGTGAGACACTCCAATAGACCATACATAACAAAGCAAGCCAATTCTTGTTCTATTTCATCTCTTCTAAACGTGAACTCCTAAGAAGGAAACCAAGGTAAAGTATTAACTTGTTTTAATTGCTTATTCTTGCAACAAATCAAGCTAAATCGTTTGTTTGTATTACTAAGTTTCGATCCTAACACTAAAGAAGGTTTTTCACATCAATTTTATCCCAACAAGTAAACACTACTCTAACTTCAATCTATATTACTATCACGTCTAGAAGTTACATGAAATCCATGTATAATATTGATCATCTATTCTTAGAATTCAGCCCTATCATGTTAGATTAAAAGCAAGCTTCATCTTTCATCCTCTTGAACCATTTATGTAATACACTAGCAATATATCTTGTTTAGAGTATAATGACATGAGGAAGATGATTGACATGGAAGACCTTACACGCTCATAGATGTCTACTTTGTGAATTCGACATGTTGATTCATCAATGTGTTGATGTTTTTCGGTTGTTTAGAAATAGGAAAACATCAACTTAGGAATATAGAGCACTAAGCTTTAAGAAATTTGGACCTAAGGAAGAAGAAATCAAAACCTTATTTAAACTATAACAAAACTAACTTAAATTTTTGCTAAATGCATCTAAGACACAATATGGAAGAATAAACTTACCTAAAGAGACTTTAGAGACATAACAAGAAGTCAAACTTTACAAATATAATATGAATCATCTCTTAGAATTAAGATACTTGTAGAACAGTTCATCCCTTGCTTCTGCCTTAGCTGTGTAGAAGGAGGGGCAGAAACCTCTTTCCCTTCCGTCAGCACTACCCCTGCAACCCCTAGTGCAGAATTTAAAACTGTATTTTTCCCTTTCTATCCAACATAAAAACAAGTCAAACTTTTATGATTATATCCTACATACCATGTATATATATTAATGAATAATAATAATTTTAAATTAAATTAACTAAGTTTAATACACATATGATATGTGTCTAACACCATGAGACTACAAAATATGTTAGAAAATAATTAAAGGACTAGATACTGAATGCGACCCTATAAATAGTAGCAATACCAATTTACATAGACAAATAAGGTTTACAAACGAAGTAAATAATAAAGAAAATTTCTCTATCAAATTAGGCATTAACGAATGTGAACATAGATAGATTCTAATAACATGATCCCATTAAACATAGATAAAAACATGAATTAGAAATAAGAAAACACGATGAAAATAAATAATAGGTAATAAATGTTAACTAAATTAAGGTAGACATAGTAAAAACCACATAAATAATAAAAGCTTAATAATAAAAGTATTAAGCAAAAAAAGACTTAAAAAATTCTATAAAATCTATTGACAAACATGAAGTAAATAAAAATTTACAAATTAATAAAATTAAGCTAACTATCACATAATACTTAAACAAGCTTCCTAACGCCTATTTATATGTAAAAATCCAAATTAAAATGAATATTATAGGCTTAATTGAAGATTACATGATAAAAACTAACATTGGAGACTATTTAAATCACTTTTCATAAATAAAATCAATTAATACAAATTTTATATAAGAAGTAGAAAATAGAAAACTTCATGAGCGTCAATTTGACTATTCATATATTGAAATTAGAGTTAAAAGAAATATAGTAAGCTCAGTTTAAGTTTACTCAACTAAAAACAGACATCTAAGAAGTATAAGAAGACTTCTCTTACATAAAGATAAATTCTACAACTTTACCAAAAAAATATAACCTATATAAAGTTAAGGCTCCTAAATAAGCATAAAAAAATTGGTTAGAATTGATAATTAGGAAATGAAAGAACACAACCAAAATCATTATATAAATAACCATGTAATAATAAATATCTGTTATCTCATTTCATAGAAAAAACATATCACCTTTGGGACTTACTAGTGGACTATTATGATCAAACGAGGATGATAGTTGAGTAACTTTGACCTTATCATATTGTTTGCGCTTATAGTAAGATGCACTTGTAATAATATTTCAAACTGATATGCATGTGGGATTGGCTATACAGCATGATGCTTGGTGTATGTTGGTTACCAAAAACATCATAGTGTTAGTGAAAATTATATTGTAAGATAATTAAAGTGTAAGGCCTATTGATGTTTGTCTGTGAATTGTGTGATCATCTTAAATCTGATTAAAAACTATTGGTACCATTAATGAAATGGACACAAATGTATAAATTGCATATACTGCATTAGGTGTATGTGATAGCCTAGTACGTATTAGTGTTTCGATTCTTTAGTAATGCTTGGTTTTTCTAGGTGGAAAGCTATTAGTTCTACGCAATGTTACATTTGTTTTGTCAGTTCCATAGGACCTAACTGGTACATGAAGGACGTCGCCTATGATATCACTTTGAAATGACTAACACTTAGTAGAGTTTCTTTGCTCTAAGGCAAGGCTGAGATATTGAGATTTTGAAGTTAAGTGTTTGGTGTAGTAGATTGGTATATTCCTTCCTTGGTTCTCTGATTCTCCTGGGTAGGAAAGCCATAGATTGGATTTCCATGAACCCCGTGGGAGGGAGTAAATCTTCATCTTATTTGGATTCTTGTTATCCAAGTTTGTACTTGTGCATATGATTGATTGTTGCATTACATACGCTTATTAATTATACTTGTTTGTTATTGTTTAATGTGTGATTTGGTTAGGTTATTTCACTAAGTTGTGGTTTCGCTCAATCTCCGATCATTTTTGTGCAGGAATGTTACTAGTTGGAATTGGGCTGGGAATATGTGAAAAGTGCTCTTCCGTCAGACTTTATTGAAGATAGAAATATAGGCTATATTGAACTTAGAATGCAAATTAGATAAATTGTGTTAATAATAGAGACTTTTTATTATGTAGATTAAAACCCAATTTTATTATTTTGGCAGAAGATACCGATTCTTTGCAATCTTAGTAAAATGTGGAAAATCAGATTCCATAGTTCAATTTAAATAATAGCATTATATGAATATATATAATTAATGTATGAGAAATTAATAAATAATTAAAGTCTTGTAATCACTGAGTTATAAGACAGTTCTTATATTATGAGTACACATGCAGTATGATAACTTCAAGATAATCCTACTAGGCCCTTTTGTGGCGTGATAGAATTTGGCCTAGATAAATGAAAGTAACTGGTAAAAATAGTAAAATGAAAGTTTCTCTTTTCAATTCCTAAACTATACAAGTTGTAAATAAGCATCTCTAACTTTTAATCATTCACCTTTTGTCATATTAGAGGAAAAAAAATGTAGTACTCCCTCTGCCAAAAGCACATATTAGAATACAACCACTCAAATTATGGGTAAATTACAACATAAGGCATGAATGTTTAAGAGTAAGTTCATTTAAGGTATTATTATTTCAAATAATCCAAAAGAAGAATCAATATTCGAGGATAATTCATTTAAGGTATTAACATTTCAAATAGTTAAAAAAATAAATCATCATGTTTTAAAGTGAATCAAGTAAGATAATAAAAATTGACCACTAACAAAAATTATGATAACCTATCTGAATACTAATATAAATATTGATACCTTAAATGTACTTTATAAAACATTAATATTTTATTTGATTCATTTTCAAAAATGTTTATTTTTCTTTTCAACCACTTGAAACATTGACACTTTAAATGAATTTGTAGTCAAAAGTTGACACCTTGGATATAATTTATCAAATAAAGTACTAACAAAAATGTACGATGAAAATAAGAATTCAAAAATCCAATTTCAAAAACAAATACGTATCTTTCACATTAATCCAAACAAAAGTTGTTATCGCGGAATGAAATCGAAAATTTTAGCTGGGTATTTCCTATTTTGGAATTAGCAAAGAAAGAAGTAAAGGACAACTATATGACTAGATAAAATGTGATTCGGCCTCAAGCCAAGCTCTTATTTTGATAATTGCAAAATAATAAATATAAATTTAAGTGTCTATACTCACTAGTAGAAAAGTGGGTAAAGGAGGCGAAAAGTAAAAGGAAAAATTCGCCTCTTAAAGAATCTAAGGCGAAATTTGCCTCATCTTGAAAACTGAGGCCAATATCGCCTCATCCTAGTTAGCATATGAGGCGAAATTGGCCGCTGACTAGGATGATGAGGAGAATTTCGCCTCACTAGCCTAGTCAGCAGCCAATTTCGCCTCATATGCTGACTAGGATGAGGCGAAATTGGCCTCAGTTTTAAGAATCACATTTTTGATTATAAATATTTATATTTGTATGTATAATTTCATAACGAATACGATAAATATATAATTATCACATTCCATATGAAATAATTTACGGTATTGTAATTAATATATTTTAATTTTATATTTTCGTAGAAAGTCCAAATGTTCTTTTATATGTTTAATATTATTAAAATATCTTCTCAAAATACAAAATGTCGAACGAAACTATATACCATCATTTCTTTTGAATCCTCCATAAACCTAAATATTTTATTTTATTAATTTTTTATTGAGATATTTAAATATAACTCTTCTGTCTCATCTACTAGTAAAACAATTGATTATTATATAAATATTTTCATAATTAATATTTAATCTATATAAATGTTTTTTGTAATAAATTTTTTATAAATAAAAGTATATTACCCAACTGAATAAGATTAATTTTTAATCTCATCTACTAGTAAATCAATTGATTAATAAATAAATATTTTTATAATTATTATTAAATCTATGAAAATATTTCTTTATAATTATAACTCTCCAATCTTATGTACTAGTAAATAAATTTATTATATATATATATATATATTTATCTTATAACAAATATTTCAAATATTTAAATATACAAATATTTTTGTAATTAATTTTTAATGAATAAAAGTACATTATCCAATTGAATAAGATTTACTTTTAATCTTATCTACTATTAAATAAATGGATTAATAAATATATATTTTTTATTATTAAATATTTAATCTATATAAATATTTTTTGTAATTAATATTTAATAAATAAAAGTACATCACCCAATTGAATAAGATTAATTTTTAATCTTATCTACTAGTAAATAAATTGATTAATAAATATGTAATTTTTATAATAAATATTTAATGGATATAAATATTTTTTGTATTTAATTTTTAATACATAAAAGTACATAACTCAATTGAATAAGATTTACTTTTAGCTTATCTAATAGTAAATAAATTGATTAATAAATATAATTTTAATATTAAATATTTAATCTATATAAATATTTAATGTATATAAATATTATTTATAATTAACTTTTAATAAATAAAAGTACATTACCCAATTGAATAAGATTGACTTTAATTCTTTTCTACTAGTAAATAAATTGATTAATAAATATATATTTTTTATAATAAATATTTAATCTATATAAATATTTTTGTATTTAATTTTTAATAAATATAAGTACATTACTCAATTGAATAAGATTTACTTTCAATCTTATCTACTAGTAAATAAATTGATTAATAAATATATAATTTTAATATATTAAATATTTAATCTATATAAATATTTTTTATAATTCATTTTAATAAATATAAGTACATCACCCAATTGAATAAGATTAATTTTTAATCTTATTTACTAGTAAATAAATTGATTAATAAATATGTAGTTTTTATAATAAATATTTAATCTATATAAATTTTTCATCAATAAAAGTACATTACCTAATTGAATAAGATTTATTTTTAATCTTATCTATTAGTAAATAAATTGATTAATAAATATACAATTTTAATAATTAATATTTAATCTATATATAATTTTTTTATAATTAATTTTTAATAAATAAAAGCACATCACCCAATTAAATAAGATTAAATTTTAATCTTGTCTAATAGTAAATGAATTGATTAAAAAATAAATGTTTTTTATAATTAATATTTAAAACATTATAAAAATTTTAATTAAACACTTAAAATTTTAAACGGGACAATGCGGGAGAAGAAAAGCGGGTGCGGGAATATTGAAATTTTCATAGTGAGGCGAAATTCCCCTCATTTCGTCATATGAGACGAAATTGGCCTCACTGTCCACCTCATGAGGCCAATTTCTCCTCAAATTTCAACATATGAGGCGAATTTCGCCTCATCAGCTCAGTCACCCCCTATATATATGAAATACCCCAAACCTTCACTAAGATTGGAAATTGAGTTTAGATAGATTAAATGAATAAAATGAATTATAGGATATAATTAGACAAGTTGGCTTAATATAATTAGCTAATAATTAAGTTGGTTTTGAGATTTGAAATCTAAATTCTCTAAACAAGTCATTGAAATGTTTAGAGGATTCCTAAACTCTTAATTCTTAGCCTAAACACTAGTTCCCAAGTCTCAGTAAAATTTGAGTTCATTTGCTTGAATAAAAATATCAGTTCTTGAACCCGAACTCAAATTAAATATCTTTGTATCCAAATTAAATTCCTAAATTAAGTTCTTATTTTAATATCTTAATTTATAACCTATCGGTTCAGAAATCATCTTTTAAATACTTCTGGAACTATAGATATTTGATCTGATAGTTCTAAGCCTATACCTATATTCGTTTAAATTAATTATAATCCTTATTATTTTCCTTTTTATCTCTCCTTCTCTGCCTCTCTCCCCTTTACTTTTCTTTCCTTTATTCTTTTCATTTTCCCAACCGATGCCTTCCTTTCCCTCTTCCTTTCTTCTTCTTTTCTTTTCTTTTCTTCAAATTTCTTCCACAAATCTCAAGATTAAAGCTATCTAGAAGATTAATCAAAGCTAGGAGCGAAGCTAGATGAAGGAAAACAAGTTAGAAGTGTAAAGAAAGATCAAGTGTGCAAGAGTTCTTAAAAGATAAGTTGTTATTTCCTTATTATCTTTGTTGTTTACTTATTTAATTGATGAGTTGATGTTGAATTGGGTTGAAAGTGCTGTTTATTTTTGTAATTGTTGAGTTGAAGTTTGATATGAGTTGGTTTGAGGAAGGAGATGATGAATAGTAGTTGTGATGAGTTGATTGTAGTTTGAAGTTGTTGGAAGAGATTTGAAGTGTTAGGAGTTGTTATTAGTGTTTATTTGATGTTAGAATTGATGTAGGAGATGTATAAGTTGGTGAAAAAGTGTAAAAATGGATTTTGAAAACAGAGCAAATTCGTAACATATATCAGAGGACCAATCACGGGTGAGCAAAAGGGAGTGAAATGAACTGATTGTATGTTTTTCAAACACCACGGGCGGCCAAAGGGGCGTGATTTGGTCTGTCACAAATTTTTATGAAATCGCGGGCGAGCAATGGGGCGTGATCCGTTCCCTACAGCAACATGTTTTCATAAATAAATCATAACTTTTTCATATGAACTCGGATTTGAGTGATTCAAGTTGCGTTGGAAAGCTTAGAAAGAGATATAAAACTTTCATGTTTTTAGTTTTTGCAAATTCTAAAAGTATCAGTACTTAAATTTCATTTTTTTCCAGCTGATACATTTTCCAAGCAAAGTTAAAAACTTATTTTTGTTTGTTTTATTTGTGTTTGCTTTAGGAAGTGGATCTTTTTGAGTTAAAATGAGATATATAAGTGATTTTTGATGTGTTATGTTGATTGGTTGATATAATTAAATATGACTTAAGTAGATTTATAAAATCTAACAAATAATTAGATTAAATCTAGAAGTTAGTTATAAAATGAACTTAGTTAACAAACCTAGGTTCAACTTAACTAAATGAACTTAAATGAGTTAAAATAAATTACATTGAGTTAGTTTAATTACTTTGGCTTAGTGATTAGATTAAATGATTAATTCTAATGAGTTTGACTTAATGAACTCAATTAAACTAAAATGAACTAGATTTCTTAAGCTTAATCCACTTGGCTTGGCTTTTGAATTAAATGGCTAAGGTTAATCAATTTGACTTGGTAAATGACTTAAATGACTAACTTTTAATCAATTTGGCTAAGGTTAAGCTAAAATGGGTTAGTAACAAATAATTGGGTTAAATGAATGTGTTAGGGTGATCTTTGAATAATATGGTGAATATGTTGTTTCAAATGTGTGTTTACTTGGAAAATGAATGTTTTTGGTTTTATGAATTCTTTGTTAATGCTTTTATAATAAAACACTATAAATAAAGAGAAAAGAAATTCTTTGACAGACAAAGGAGAATTGTCCATATTTTGGCGGGGCGATTTATCGCAGCCATAGTGGGGTTCCACATTAGTGTCTGATCAAATAGGATTAATAAAAGTTTGATATAAAGTGGATGATTAGTTTAGTTTAGTTTCTCATACGAGCTCTTTTCTTAACAGTGGTGGATATCTGATTTTATCTTCTGGATTATCTTATGAAATTTCCTTCCGAAGCTATGTTTGGATTTCATATTCAAGGTACGCAGTAACTAGCTTGTTTCTGTGTTAGGATAAGCATTTATGAAAACTATATATATTAAGAAAAACTTAATTGTGAGTGTTGATTTGTGTTTTACGCCGTTAAATCCAATCCCTGCCCAGAGTGGCATGAGTGCCTAAGGGCGCCCCCTCACAGATTGGGTGAGCCTGGGGTGGAATTGGTATCCGGTTAGGGGAGCGGCACCCTGCTCAGATTGGGGGCATGGGACTGTTTCGTTATTGGATAGATTTATCTAGGAGATATAAGTATCCGAACTGCTTATATCAACCCCCTGAGCGTCAAGGTTGTTACTTAGGATCCCCCACTATCCTTGTTGCCTGGAGTTTGAATACTCCCGTGTTGATTTGTTTACCTTAAAGAAAGATAATAACTTGTGATTGTTGCATTTGCATTTAGTTAAGCTCGTGTGTCACTCCGTGTGTGATTGTGTTGCTGTGTACTGGGCTTCGGCTCATTCTTGTTGTTGTTATTATTTTTACAGGTTTTATTATTGATAAAGATGATATTGATGAAGTTGATGATGATGAGTTCTTGTTGATATTGGTAATGATGGATGATGAGATGATGATATGATGATGTTGTTGCTATTGGTGATGTTTGTCCCGGGTTTTGGGCGATTCTGAAGATATGGGAGAATGAGTGAAGTGTGATAGGATCGAGATATTACTTGTATTTTGTTTCTTCTTTTGTTTTTTTTTGTAAGAGGACTGGATATTTTTATACATTGTATTTTCTTTTAAGGGCTTGTTAATGCCCAATTGATTGTAAATGGTTATCTACCCCTAAGAGTAGATCATAAAGTGTTTTTATAAAGTTAGTTTCTTAGAAAACTGGTTTGCTCTCTAGGGAGTAGAAGTTTATAAGTTGTTTTATAAAATTTGATTTTCCGCTGCTAAATCCAGTTATCTGAAAATCTAATTAAACGATGTCACAATCTAAAATTGGTTTAGCAATGTTCAACATAAACACCTTCTTTTAAGACAACCTTACGTATAATTCGTAAGAGTTATACGTGGTTGGGGACTTGATGTACTTAATTTGAAAATTGAGCATGTCGGGTCTTTACAATATACCCCCCTATTTCTCTTCATGCTCATTCCGATTTTTCTTCCCATTTGCATGCTGCTACCAATTAGGTGAATTCTTTGCAAAATCTTCCTCCATCATACAAGGTAAATCATTTTATATTTTTATTTAACTTCTTTTAATTTTATATTTAGTTTTTATTTGTAATTATTTAGTTATATTTATTTTTGCAGGTTTTTACCATTCCTTATTACAAGTTCAACAACATTAAAATCAAATATAATATAAGGTATAATATTTTCATTTTAATTTACAAAGTTTTTGTATTTTTTATTTCAAATTTTACGTATATTCTGATTTTCATTTTATCACATTTATATATATAAACATATTTATAATATCATAATATTTTTATTATTTCAAATGTTTAGAATAAGAAACTTACATCTAATATTTTAAGTAAAATTAATATTATAATAAACTCGTAATATTAGTTATACAATTTTTTTAAAAATTATTGCAATACGTGTTGTATTTATTGTTTATAAATTCTGAAAAAATATATTAAATATACAATTTTAAGTAAAATATAAATAAATTCGTAATATTAATTATATATTTTTTTAAAAATTATTGCAATACATGTCGTATTTATTATTTATAAATTCTGGAAAATATATTAATTATAAAATTTTAAGTAAAATATTAATATTAATAAATTCATAATATTAATTATATAATTTTTATAATATTATTGTAATACACGTTGCATTTTTTTAAATTCTGGAAAAATATATTAATAATAAAATTTTAATTAAAATATTAATATTAATAAATGCAAATTATATTAATTATAATTTTTTTTAAATTATTACCATACGTGTTGTTTATATTGTTTTATAATTTACGAAAATTATTTTGATATATGAGGCGAGTTTCCCCTCATTCTTACCATTTGAAGCGAAATTCGCCTCATGCCACGTCGGCTAGTGAAGCGAAATTCGCCTCACTAGCTGACATGGCACTCCCCCTGCCATGAGGCCAATGTCGCCTCATTTTACTATTTGAGGCAAAATTCGCCTCATGCCACGTCAGCTAGTGAGGCGAAATTCCCCTCACTAGCTGACATGGCACTCTTTCCTACCATGAGGCCAATTTCGCCTCATGTTTTTAAAACGTGAGGCGAATTTGGCCTCCTTTTCCCTAAGACGGCCGATCTTTAGAGGCAAATTTTTTAGGCGAATTTTTCGTCTCAGTAGCACTACTGAGTCGAAATTTTAAGCTACTGCGGTGAAAAATTTCGCCTCTCAAACTCATTTTTTTACTAGTGACTAATGCTGACTGCACCAGTAAAAATGGGTGCTAAGAATATAATAAAAAATTTGTACTTCTATAAAATCATTAATATTTGCTTTATATTTTGCTGTTGTGAATTTAAAATGAAGGGCAAGAAAATAGAATGAGAAAAATTGGTTCATTTTGGAGGGAAAAAAAATATGCAGGTACAAAAATGGGAAGAAGAGGAGATATGAGAGAGAAGTCAGTTAAAAAACAAAGAAAGAAAGAAAGAAGGAAAGGAGAATGAGAGATGTAGAGATGATGCAATTTAATTTATTACAGCTAATTGAAAATTTTAATTATCACTTTTTTCCTTCTAGATGTGGGGGAATAACCGTATAGAAAGAGAAAATGAGTTTGCTGAAATATTAATAGATACTTGAAGATGTCAATAATGCCTTTATTTGTCTTATTTATCAAATCACAAATAAATAAATATAAAAGCATCTAAGACACAAAAAGGATAAAAAGTGTTTTGGCTTTAATAATATAGGCATTGTGCTCACGAGACTTACTACAGCAAAAACTCTAGAGAAGGGGGATAATCCATCTTATTCAATTGCAACTTTCATCATCATTATATTATTAATATCCTCTTTAACCATTTAAGTCTCACTCACACACACATATATATTTTATGGGACAAAAAATTTAAAATCAACACCAAATTTAAAGAGGTGCAAATTTAACAATTTCTCACATATGATATGAAGCTTATCATCGGACATAATAAGTACAAATACTTCAGACTTTTAATGAATTCGTTGTGTCCTCAATATTTTCTTTATTTCATAATTTTTAGATAATTTTGATATCATTTTTCTATTATTTTTGAATAGATGTTTATTAAAAAGCTGAAACTGATAAAAAACTAATAATTTTAATTTTAATCTGATCAAACAGAACTGATATCAAATCAAAACAGATAAAAATCCGATAATCTAAACAAGCTGTTATTCTTGTTAAATCAATAAAACAGTGACAACATATATACATGGAAATAAAAATCTTCAAAAAAGTAAAATTCTCCGCACATTCACAAAGGTAAATAGAAATTGAAATTGTGAAGGATAAAAATCTCCAACTCCGATTTATTATTCACAAATCTAAACTTCCACTAATCTGATAATTCCTTGGCTGCTATTACTATTTCCACTGACGCTTCATGCCTTGGATTTGTCTGTCTAAACACTTTCCCAATCCTTAATTTTCTCAAATAACTTTCTGTCCAATCCCAAATATGCAACACAATATAGGTTCCAATCCCACCAATCAAACCATAAGCAATAGAATATGTCAATGGCATCAAAATTATTGTAACAAACGCAGGAATTGCTTGTCTCATATTATCCCACTCAATCTCCACCACTGATCTCATCATCAAAACTCCTACCAAAATCAACGGTGGCCCAACAGCCCAAGGAGGGATTGAAGCCAAAAGTGGCGTGAAAAAGAATGCTAGGAAAAAATACCCTGCCACGGTCAATGCCGTTAAGCCGGTCCGGCCGCCTTCTCTAATCCCGATCGATGATTCGATATATACTGTTACAGGAGACGTGCCAAGGAGCGATCCGACAACAACTGATGCAGCCTCCGCCATGAATGCGAAGTATTGGCCTTCAAAATCGCCATTAGCATCGGTGAATCCAGCAAATTTAGCCATGGAATATAATGTCCCCGCAGTATCCAATATGTCCACGTACAAAAATGTGACTAGTGCTTCCCAAAAACTAGCCTTGTTAATGTCCTTGAAACTTAGTACTCCGGCAGTCTTCTGCATCCCATGAACATCCACAACTTTCTTAAAATATTCAAACCTTAAATTCCCCGATTTCGAGTTGGGGAACACTGTCACGGAAGTGTTGGGAAACCACGAGACCGCAGTGACAAAAACTATACCATAAATCATCGCACCCTTAACGTTTTTCACTAAGCAATAAGCAATAATCACAAACCCTATAATTCCTAGCCACAATGTTGGACTCTCCATACGATTATTTAAGCAATAGATATTACCTGACACTGTTCCTACTCCATTTAGGATATACTCTGTTCCATTTTTAAATCTTACTATCGGTGCTAAAGCGGCCCTAGAATTTCTAGGACAACCACCAAGTGAGACCAATGTTGAAGGACTATAACCTATAAGACCAATACCGTGATTATTCTGCAACCCAATGAAGGCCAAAAAAAGCCCTGTGCCAGCAGAACATGAAACCCTAACTGGATGAGGGACTAATTTCGCGAGTTTCGCACGTAATCCAACGGTTGATAAGAACAAAAAGATTAACCCTTCAATGAAAATTGCTGCTAGGGCACTTCTGTAGGGTATCTTCCCTGATCCATGAAACCCTACAACCGTGTAAGCAAAATAAGCATTCGTGCCCATTCCTGGAGCTAACCCTAATGGCAGATTCGCAAATGTGCCCATGATTAAACATCCTACGAGTGAAGATGCTATTGTTGCCACTATTAAGTCCTTGCGGGTTTTTGTCAAACAGTCCTCGTAACCAGGATTGGATTGTGGAGGAAACTTGCATGACTCATCGGCCGGTGGTACAAGGCGGTGCAATGGCTCAGTGCAGTTAACTAGGGGAATGTTTGGATCGGAGCAGACTTGAGAGCAATCTACCACGGAGCAAGTGCCACCGGAGTCGATGAGGATACTAGAGTTAACGGCTAAAATGTAGGCCATGGTGAGGAATGTGGCCGTGCCGGCGCGTAATTCGGTTATGAAAGTGGTGTTTCTTTCGCTAAGTTTGAATCGTTTACCGAATCGGGTAGTTGACATGTATGAATCGAGCCGGGTTGAAATCGAGGGTTTTTCGTGAACTTGTGCCGGAGTAGCCATAACAATAACGACCTGGCAAGCGTGGGACAAGTAATAACATGTTGGTCTAGGAAAAACAATGTGTTTTGATGTATTCTTTTTGGGATGCCTCTTTTTGTTTTTGCCAAAAGAATTAAGAATTGGGATAACGCTGTCTCCCTTCCTATAAAACACCAAATAATGTCATTCGTTGGTTTGTTTTAGAAGATACCTTAAATCGAACTTTGGCATAAATTGTAAGTATTGTTTGCCATTGATTTAAAGGCCAATGTGTGACGTATTTTATGTGCCGAAGTGGAATTGATAAATAATTAATTTAATTGGGTTCTTTGGCACTATTATGAGGATAAAGATAAAGCATCATGGGAGATAAATTTAGTTGTCTGGTGTTATGGCTTTTACGAAATGACTAATGAATAGCAAGTCAACTAGAGGAATGATGAATATAAGTTTATTATTTTATGATCGACTGGATTTGGATGTTTCTCAATCTACTTTAGTTGGAACTAGAACTTTAAATGAGTTGAGTATAGATGATACAGTGTTAAATTCGAAATCAACTCTCCATTCGACATAATTATTATTGTAATATAAATTAATTAGATAAAAAAATAAGTTGGTATTTAGGAATAGAATAGGATTTTTAGTTGCATTGGTTTTAAAATATAATAAATGTAGACCATTAGCTATAAAGAAAAAAAAAAGTAAGGAATAAAATAGGATTTAAAAATGGAAAAAACACAAATCTTAGAATTATTTTTTTTTAATCAAAAATCCAAAAAGCTCAATTAGACTTGTGAGCTATCTAAATTGGGTATTTTAAAACTCGAAATCTAACTCGATAGCTACTTGAGTAGCTCGAACTCAAGATCCATTTAATTATAATTAGTTGAATTTTAGCGAATCAAGTAGCTTATGACTAGACTAAACTCACTTATAGCTTTAGTTGAATGAGTAAGGTTCATTGCATGATTGTGAATTAACAATGATAGATCAAGGGATTGCAAGGATATCCTGAGTTTAAGATTTACTTTTATAAAACCTCAACTATGGTAGAAGCAAAGCACTCTGCTACAAAAACAAGGAATGAAGTAGTGAAAGCAGAAATAAAACAGAGATGGATGTATGAAGAAGAAGATCTAACCTTAATTCTGTTAGAGTAGTTAACAAGAAACTGTATATATCGTACATCCATTTTATCTTAGTTGTACACGTGTAGAATCAGTATAATATAAAACCTATATAACATAGAACTAATGTCTACCGTAATATCTAGTACCATAGAACTCTATAATATGTACATACACCGCAGTACACCCTCGGCCCGGTCAGTCTACAAGATCCAACTTGGAACTAAAAAACATGCAAGCAAGACTCATATAAACACTTAGTCATCAGATCAACAAGCTAAAGATTAGTGGAAACATGAGAGAGTTGTAAAGACCCTCTTTGAATATGATCTTTAGTAAAGTGAATGTCCACTTCAATATGTTTAGTACATCCATGGAGACAAGGATTCTCTGCAATCAATTGTGCTGATCTGCTATCATTATGTAAAATAACAAGCAAAGAAACACCAGGTCCAAAGTCTTGAAGCAAATCTAATAGCCATAAAAGCTCCTTTTGTAGTAGATGCAACACTCCTATATTCAACCTCTATAGAAAATGTTGAAACCATGGCCTGTTTCTTGGTTTTCCAAGATATTAAAGAAGAACCAAGCAACATGCACTAACTAGATAATGATATTCTATAAAAAATATTTGCTTCCTAGTCTGCATTCATATATCCAGACAAGGATAAAGAAGAATATGAGGCATAATACAATCCTTTAGTAAAAGTCCCCTTGAAATACTTCAAAAATCAATGGTTGTTTGCAAATGAGTAAAATAAAGATGAGATACAAATTGACTAAGCTATTGAACGACAAAAGAAATATCTAGCCATGTCAAAGTAAGATAAAGTAATCTTCCCCCCTGTCATCTATAACATGACGGATTAGACAAAGGAACACCTGATACATGATTGAGTTGCATACCAAATATAAAAGGCAACTCAATAGGCTTAATTGATGTCATACCTACATCTTGTAAAATATTAGGCAAATATTTCCTTAGATTCAACATAATCCTAGATAAAGAAAGGAAAATTTCAATACTTAAAAGGAATCTAGCATTACCTAAGTCTTTAATAGTGAATGCAGCATGAAAGGGCATATTTCACATTAAAATTTGTAGATAAGGAATCCCAAACTACTAACACATCATCTTCATAAACTAATAGTGTAAGACCTTAGATTGTTTTATACTCTTTGATGAGAACCTTAGAACTAATCTCAAGACTAGAACCCAAAAATTAACCTAAGTTAAAACCAAACTCTAAGAACCCTATAATTGATCATAACTAATCACGAGTTTCAAAAAAAAAAATCCACCTTAGACACTATCAAATAAGTTAAATAGCCTTAAATGTGTAATAAGTTTGGTGGGAATAGGAAACCCTAAATACCAAACCTTAGGAAAAAGAGTACCTTCGAGAACAAAGCGAAAATCTAATAATCGTTCGACTCGAAATCCTTATGCTGAACAATTTGTTTATCTGATCTCTAACACACATATATCCAAATAATATTTAATAACAACATAATACAAAATATTTTTTTCATGATATAGTAATAATTCATTGAGTCAAAATTTCACTCATTAAGCCAAAACCATTTCCATACCCAGTTGTTTGCATGTAAATCAAGATAATAGTACCAGACAACCAGTAATGATAAAATTGTAAGCCTCTAGATTCTTCGGTAACTTTACAATTGAATTTTAGAGTCAAAATTAAGACTAATACCCAAAAGTCAAACCGAGTTAACAGTTAACACTAGATAACCTCGAGAATCCTAAAATATTAAATAAATTATAAAAATACAAACTCAAATTTTGAGCCAAAAATATGTTATAAGTGTGAATTCCAAAATTTTATAATCTTACGAGTAAATCTTAAAGCCATAATTCAAATCAAAGTCCTAAAAGCTAGCCTAAGTCAATGATAAATTCTAGAAGATCTAGATCCGGTAAGACCACGCTTAAAACCATAAAACAATAAAAATTAGATAAACTCAAATTATGAAACACACGCGCGCGCACACACACACACACACACACACACACACATATAGAATAAACCTTTAAAAGATTGGATTTTTCAAAAATTTGATCATTTCAAATCTTTACACGACTAGTTTTAGTATCCAACTGCAACCACACAAAACAAGATAAAGTCTTCCAACAATCAAATTATATTAATAAAATATCATACAAAAATTTTTCGGGTCATAAAAATATCAGTTATAGCTCACATATACGAATTTTATCGCTACCGATAACTTATATGATATTTTACTATTACTATTCATCGATATTTGCTTTTATTTGTAGCTATCACTTGCTGCCATTTTATCCTCATAATTTATGCCTTTTTTTTTTTTTTTTTGTATACAAGTACTTATTAACTACATTTACAAGTTAACTCATTACATGTTAAATTTGTCACTTTTCACTTGATTTTTTTTTCTTTCTTCCCATGTCTTACAAGCTTCCATGTCTGTGTACCTTTGCTACCCCCTCCCTTTTTATTTTCTTTTTAATTTATTTTTTACTCAAAATCACTAATTTTATATCTATAAATACCCACTACTTTTACACCTTCTTACACTTTACAACTTTTGTCAAATTTTACTTATTTCCTCTCTCTTTCCCTCTTCTTATGGCATCTTTTTCCCCTCCCCCATTGCTGCCCCCTTTCCTATTTGATGAAGAAAAGAAAAAGGATGAAGTGAACAATAGAACAAACAATTTAATTTTAATGAGCATCTCTAAACTGTGTTTGCTATGATATCATCATGCGAACCTGCTAAGGAGATATGAGACAAGTTGCATGAAACTTATGAAGGTGTTACAATGATCAAGGACACTAGAAGAGGAGCACTTATGTAGGATTATGGCTATTCAGATTCCAACTCGATGACAATATATCTTATGGTTTTAATAAATTTACTTTGATTACTAATGAACTTGCTTTGCTTGGTAAAAAGTTTGATGACAGTGAGCTCGTTAGAAAAATCTTTCGAATTCTATCAAGTTCATGGAATTGCAAATTGACCTTGAGTCAACTTCATGAAAAGCTTGAAGCTTATGAATCAAAACTAAAGCACATGAATGATCAAGAAAAGGTCTAAAAGTCTATTGCATTCAAGGCTGTTGAGTAAAACGTTGAAACAAACAAAGAATCAGATGGTGAGGAAGACAATGACGATTCGACCCTCATGATTTGAAGATTCTCAAAATTGGTCAAGAAAAATGCTAAGTGTTTTGATACTAATCAAACTAAGTATGGTTTAGGAAAAGTATTCAAAGGAAAGGAAGAAAATAAAGAGATCATTTACTTCGATTGCAAGAAATATGGACATATCAAGTATGAATGTCCTATATTAGTAAAAAAGATAGAGAAATACAAGAAGAAACAAAAAGCATTAATGGCAACCTAGAGTGATCTTGATGGATCAGACGTTGACTCAGACATTAGATCAAATAATGAAGAAGAGGCAAATCTTTGCTTCATAGCTCTATTTGAGGTATCGTCAGAATCTGAGAGTGATATGCTTGATAGCTTTAGAAAACAAGTTAAACAACTCTTAAAGGCTCTCTTTAAAGCAAATGAAAAGATAGATTCTTTGAAAAATGAAAAAGAAGCGGTATGCGATACCAATCAACTATTGCCTGATGAAAATGATATTCACAAAAATGGTACAAAGGTTTTACATATGGATAACAGAAGTGTAAGAGAAGCTCAAGATATGTTAATAGCTGAGAATAATAATTTAAGAAAGGAAATCAAAGAACTTAAAGTAAGAATTGATGTTGTTTCAAAAGATTTGAGTTCTATGTTTACCAAGTTTTCTGGAAGTGATGAAAAATTATAAAACTTAATATCATCTCAAAGATTAATTAAGTCAAAAGAAGGTTTAGGATATCATAAGGCCAAGTCTTCAAATCAAGATAAGAAAACAATATTTGTTAAAGGAAAAGAATCGGTCACTAAAGAGAATATTGATACAAGCAAAAAAGAATGTAAAAGTAACAATGTGAAAACGAATAAAGTTGTTATTCAAAATGAAAGGAATATCAATAATTATCCTAGATAGAACTATAGATAGAATTATAGACAGAACTACAAACAGAACCATAGAAGTAATAACAGATGATATTATGGAGGTTATACCAGTTCGTATAGTTACCAACCAAATATGATAAGCTTATATCAATAGCAATGGAGACCATATCAATATCAGAGAAGGCTGGTATGATCTAACACTCAAGCATTTTACTTTTGTAATAAGTATGGTGATCACGCTTTTTTCTATATGTCATTTTTAAAATTCTTTTTTGTCTCTTTTTAAATTCCTTTAAATGCGCAGATATTTATCAGCCAATGTACCAGGTGCATGTTCATTAATAAAATTTCTATGAATACCGAGTCGTTTCTAGAACGAATGAGGATTAGCTATCAACTGTATTAGTCCTAATTGTGGTTAGGTAAATCAAATTTGTTTCTCTTTTTAGATTTTCTTTCAATATAATTAAACTATAAAGAAATAGGTGTTTCCAACACCTATAAATTGATTTAGGTTAAGAGCTAACAAATATAAACAATCGGTTAAATGTATGCTATCAACTAGAAATGCAATTACAAAACCAAATTGTTAATGGGTTTAGTGTCCAAGCAATTAAGTATCAGGTAACAACTCTTTTTTCCAAAGTAAGTAATTACCTTAAATTAACCAATCAATGTTCCACATTCCTAGGAAAGTGATTAATTGATTAATCTTTAAGAATTACCAAACCCTAATTGAATTCAAACCCATATGTCTATGTGACCTGTAATCTAAATTATCTAATCACAAGACGATTAGAAATGAATTTTCCAATTACAATCCTAATCTATCATGAATTCGATATTCAATCCAAAATCTCTTATTTGTGAAATAACATCAACAATTCGAATACAGATAATGATTCAATCAACAACAAGGAACATTAATCGAATAATTTAGCTCAACAACTCAAAACCAAATAAAGCACACAAGAATCAAGCTTTTTCACCATCCAAGACATGAGTATGAGAAAAAGAACAAAATCACCTTGTCAATGAAATCATGTTCTTGAATTCAAATTCAAATTATGTCTTCCACTTGAATCCCGATGTGGAATCTAAAAATCAAATTAACAAGAAAAGAAAACTAGTGTTCTATGCCCTAATTCTATCAAGGAGTAGAGGAAAAAGATATCCAAATTCGTGCTTACGGTTACTATCTCTACCAAAAGATACAACATGAGAAATATATATATATATATATATATGACCAGTTGTAGGATACATATTCTGGCATCGTACACCGATGATGTACACTTTAAATCAGTCGGCATTCGTTTGCAATTTTGATTTCTGAGAGCAAATGTGATTGTATACTGGCTTCAACATCGGTGATGTAGGATATCCAATAGCCAACGTTCGTTGTTTGATAGATTATTTTCGAAAGCAGTTAGCAAATAGCATTGGGGTAGTGTCGGAGGCTGTGTAGGTCTATGCCGGCATGTATGTTGGTAGTGTAGAGTCCAGAATTGTTGGCGTTCATTCATTTGAAAAAATGCTTAAAATGTTTACACTGCCTAAAAGCTAGTGGTGTTGCTTTTCATTGAGTTGATGTTGAATGCTCTACAATATAAGCTGGCAGTTTACGTTGATCTATAGTCTATCTACTTTGTTTCCTTTGCCAAATTTGCATCAAAATTCTCCTAAATTGCTTGTATTTGTATGATAATTCCTTCAAGACTAGAAATATCGATTTAAACACATTTAAGTGCCATTTTCTTGCAATTTCTATAAAATCTATAATAGATAAACATGATTTGATCATTGAAAATTGAGTAAAACATGACCCAAGCTAGTTTGGGTTCCCAAAAAGGTTTGATTATTTCTATTTGAATGCATGAACACGAAACAAAGCAAAAAGGATTTTGGTACCTAGATAGTGGGTGTTCACGACATATGTCAAGAGATGTTTTGTTGTTCACAAATCTAGAATGGAAAAATGGAGGTTATGTCAAGTTTTGAGATGACAGTAAAGGCAAAATAATAGCAACTGGTATTGTAGGATTTCCCTTAGTACAATTGAAAATATCTCTTTGGTAAGAGGTCTGAAACATAATCTCTTAAGTATCAGTCAACTCTGTGACAAAGAATATAATATGAGTTTTGGAAAAGAAAAAGTACAAGCTTTTAATCAAAATGAAGAAAAACCTTTTGAAGGTTTTTGAAAAAGGAATATTTATATGGTTAAACCCGCAAGAGTAGATGTTACAAGAAGTTTCTTAACAATAAACGACTATTGTTTTGTTTGGCACAAAAAACTTGGACATGTTAATTTTTCACATCTAGAAAAGCTTTCAAAAAACAAACTTGTTATTGGTTCACCAAAATTTCTTCTTTTAAAAATAATAAATTTGACACATGTTTGAAAAATAAAATGGTTTCAGCTTCTCACAAATAAAAAAATGTTATTTCTATGAAAAAAACCTTTAGAACTTTTACATCTTGATCTTTTTGGTCCAATAAGAACTTTAAGTTTAGGATCAAATAAATATGGTTTAGTTATAGTTGATGATTTTTCAAGCTTTACATGGGTTTTATTTCTTAAAAATAAAAGTGATACATTTGATGATTTTGAAAATTTTTTCAAAATAAGTATAAAACCAAAATGGTTTTTCAATCATAAGTTTAAGAACTA
Source organism: Combretum micranthum (assembly GCA_024138025.1). Lineage (NCBI taxonomy): Eukaryota > Viridiplantae > Streptophyta > Magnoliopsida > Myrtales > Combretaceae > Combretum > Combretum micranthum. Next base: position 389,585 of record JAMXBD010000629.1, on the reverse strand, counting down.
ATCATGGAAAAGATTTTGCAAATGAAAGTTTTATCGACTTTTGTAAGAAAAATATATAAAAACATAATTTTTCTACGCCATATACTCCACAACTAAATGGAGTTGTAGAAAGAAAAAAATAGAGTTTTACAAGAGATAGCTTAAAGTATGCTAAATGAATGCAATGTAGCTAAATATTTATGGGCTGAAGTAGTATCCACCTTTTGTTCTATTTCTAATCATGTTAATGTGAGACATTTGATGTAGAAAATAGCTTATGAAATGTACAAATTTAGGAAGCCAAATGTGTCATATTTCCACATACTTAGGACGAAAAGTTTCATCAAGAAATCTGGACAAAATCTTGCTAAATTCGATGAAAGAGCTAATGAAGGAATCTTTTGTGGTTATTCAACATCTAGTAAGGCCTTTTTTGTATTATTAATTTAGTAACTAGAGTAGTAGAATAATCACAAATGATAATGATGATGATATAATAAATGAAAATAAGGATAATCTTTTACATCATCAATAAGTTATACAAGATACGACTGTAGTACCTGTGGAACCTAAATAAAAATTTTTCTCAGACAATTGAGTAGACAGTGACATTTCAATAGATCGTTTGTTAGACAGTCACTTAGACAGTTTACGAATGGTACTATTGAACCTAAACTGGTAGAGGTGTTCATGATTTGGTTAATTGGTTTGTAACCCTATTTTTTCAACTTGATCATAATGATCGGTTTTTTAATATCTTTATCCCATACCGATCCATTATAAACAATTAACCATCTTAACAATTAACTGTTTTTCAGTTAATTTTTTTATTTTTGTTTTTTAACCATTTAACATAATGGTTATGCAAAATTTGCAGTTAACTGTATTTTTCATTATGTCCGTAAAAAAATTAGAGCATTTTATTTTATAATTATATTAAAAACTGTAAATCAAGGATGTAAGACATGTGAAAAAGTTGTCAACATGTATTAGTACCATCAAGATAATTATTATAATAGTCTTTTGCTCATATATTCTTATCAACCTTCAACGATTGTGCTCAATACAAAATCTCAATGATTATATAAGTATATTATAAATTATATATATTTATAAATACAGATCGGTTAATCGAAACCATCGGTTTATAGTTATATAAGCCGAAACTGTAACTGAAAACTAAAAAAAATTAAAAATGTTAATCCTAAATCGAAATCGATGAACTGACTAACCTTTTTTCGAATATGTTTTTTGGTTTCGATTTAATTATCCTAAACATTCTAAACAGGTTGTAACCGAATCTTCTAAACCTTGGAGATTTAGACCATATCATGCACTGAATCAAGTGCTTGGTAAAATAGATTCAGGGATTAAAACTAGATCTAAATTACAAGAGGTTGAGAATCGATTTGCTTTATTATCTAAAATTGAACCTAACGGTGTGAATGCGGCCTTGATAGACAATAACTGGACTAATACTATGCAAGAAGAATTAGCAAAATTCTAAAGAAATCAATCATGGACACTTGTTCCAAGACCCAAGGATAAATCTATTCTTGGAACAAAATGGGTTTCAAAAATAAACTTGATGAATAAGGTAAGATAGTCCAAAATAAGGCAATGCTTGTAGCTAAATGGTATTCACAAGAAGAAGGTATTGATTTTGATAAAACTTATGCTCCTGTTGCTAAATTAGAACCTATTAGATTATTATTAGCATGTGCTTGCTATAAAGATTTCAAACTTTTTCAAATGGATGTAAAAAGCTCATTTTTAAATGGATATATAAAAGAAGAAGTGTTATTTAATAACCCCTAGGATTTTAACATCCATCAACAAAGGATCATGTTTTTAAGTTATAAAAAGCTCTTTATGGTTTAAAATAAGGTCCAAGAGCTTGGTATGAAAGATTAAGTGAATTTCTTGTTAAAAGCAAATTTTCAAGAGGAAAGGTTGACACAACTATTTTCATTAAAAATTTTAATAATGATATTTTAGAAGTACAAATTTATGTAGATGTTATAATCTTTGGCTCTACTAGTGAAAAATATATATATTTCGAGTAATTTTCAAAGTTAATGCGAGTTGAATTTGAAATGTCTTTAATGGGAGAGACGAACTTCTTTCTTGGAATGCAAATCAAGAAAACGCCATAAGAAATATTTATTCATCAAGAGAATTATGCTATGCAAATGCTTAAAAATTTTGGATTTAAAAGTGTCAAAGAAGTTGCTACTCCTATGTCAACTTCATTAAGACTAGATACTAACATCTTAGGCAAAAAGGTACATGAGAAACTTTATCGTAGTTTAATTGGATCTTTCTTTTATTTAATTGCATCTAGACTAGACATATTATTTTTTGTTTGTGTTTGTGCTAGATTTCAAAAAAATCCAATTGAAACACATTTCACAACAATCAAAAGAATTATTAAATATATATCTTGCAATGCAAAACTAGAAAATTGTATCCTAAAAATCAAAATATTATTTGATAGGATATTTAGATGTTAATTATGTAGGCTGCAAGATAGACAGACTAGTATCTTGGTCATCTAAGAAACAAAATTCTATTACCCTATCAACAGATAAAGTAGAATATGTTTTAATTAGAATTGTTGTGCTCAAGTTTTGTGGATTAAATAACAGTTATGTGATTATGGTTTTGTCTGCAAAAATATTCCAATAAAATGTGACAACAAAAGTGTTATTAATCTTACTAAAAATCCAATTCATCATTCTAGATCTAAACATGTTGAATTGAGACATCACTTTATAAGAGATCATGTTAATAATGGAGACATTAATCTTGATTTTATCAATGCTGAATTTCAATTAGCTAATGTTTTTATAAAACCTTTAGATAAAAATCGATTTGAATTCATTAGAAATGAAATAGGTGTTTGTTTTCCTTTTTGTTAAATGTTAATATACTAATATAGTTTTCGATCAACTTAAATAAAAAAGCGGATTCACATTTATCTAGCCGTTATCTTAAACTGCACGTGTACTAACCACCATAATAACCTCTTTCAAATATCAAAAGACAAAATTCCCTCCTTTTTTTCAAATGTTCAAAAGAAATCTCTCTGTACCACAAACGCTGAACTCTGCTCAAACTATGGCACCCTAAGAATCATCAAGAACTTCTACGATGTTGTCTCATTCAAAAAAGAACAACAAAACCACCATAGAAATTCAAGACAAAGATTCTTCACAGTCACTAAACCATGAAATATCTCAAGAGAACCTTCATAGCTAGCAAAAAGGATCCTTGACAAAATCTAGTAAATAAAATGTTAGTGCTTTAGAGGATGTGGCTATAGACACTGATTCTAGAAACGAAAAGGAAGTTTCAACAGAGGTTTCTAAGGGAAAGAAAAAGGTAAAATGTCAAACTAAATTTACTTAGAAATTTGTTCTGCTAACAGGAAAGATCATGGATAGTATGGTTATAGACCTATATTTTCTTATTAAAAATGGGTTTCATGTTAACAAAATGCTGGATGACTGTGAAAAGTTGTGTACTTTGAAGTATACCGTGTACAGGAAAGTCATTACAGATTTTTATGGAAACCTAGGCTCTAGAAGAAAAGCTATGTTAAAATCAAATGTATGCAGATAATCTCTTGAGATTAAAAACGGTGATCTAATTTATATTCTTGGATTAGATGATGAATACATTCTGAATATGAACATATTAGAGTTATTTCAATTTTTGAATGACGACTTAAAATTAAATCTCAATGAGATATGTTGGTTCTTCAATTTTCTTTGTTAGTTACATTGTTGTATAAAGTGGTTAGCTCATGTATTTTGCCAAAGGTATAGGAAGTAGAACATACATATCTATGAATGAGGTAAAAAAATTTTGGGAATAACAAAAGGAAAATCTGTGCATATAGTTGATAAAATCCTAAGGAATTTGTTTGAAAACAAAGTAAAGAAATCATATAAAAGCCTAATCATGTTTCTATTAAAGGAGAAAGGGATTAAGTTTCCTAGAGAGTATTAAAGCCGATTTGCTGTTAAGAAAATTTTTGAAGGTTTTTTTTCATCACATAAATATCCATGTATGGAAAAATGTTTGGTTTTCTAGAGATTGTGTGGCATACATGGATGATGCATATAAGAGAAAAGATATTCCCACATGGATGAAGAATATAGAAAGTAACGCTATATGTGAAAAGAAAAAGGATGAGAAAGGTGAATTAAAAAAGGGAAAGAAGAGAAAGGGAAAGGAACAAGGTTTTTGAGAAGGAAAGATAAACAAAGCAAAAGATATTAGGAATGAACCTTTAGATCAAATAGATAGCTCTTTAGATGATATAGAGGGGAGGGCTTATAAACAAACACTACCTAGGAAACATGACTTTGAAGCTAGAATGAGTTCTGAGGTTCTTAATCTTCAAAGTAGGATGTCGGAGTTGGAAAATTTTGTGAAGACAAGTTTTTCGAAGTACAAGAACATGATGGAATCTTTTGGTACTAAAACAATCGAAGAAAAATCATATAGAAAACTTTCACTCACTCCCTCAAGGGTTGCACAATGTTCTCTTAATATTCCTACTTAAGCAGGTCAATAGGCTCTTAATGATGATGTTGCTAATATTAAAGTTCCAATACAACTTCCAAGGACAAATCAAGATGTTTTCTAAAGTGAAGGAACTGAAATTTTAGAGCATAATAAACCCAAACTACCCTAACAACAAATAAAAGAACTTGCACCATAACCTTCTACAAAACACACTCTTATGCTACAAAAAAAAAAAAAAAAAGTCCAATGTGAAATTCCTAATGAAAAAGATGAATTTGCTGTAGAGCCTGTAGATAACCCTACTCCTGCTGAACCTCAACCTAAGCCTTCTAATGCTAACCCTATTCCAAAGCACTCTGGTCGAGTGAAAGGAACAACAAGAAAAGCTGTGAAGGCTCCTAAGAAAAAGAAGTCTTAGTTTTTAAAACTGATATTAGATGTTGGATTTAGTTTCAAAGACTTCTATTGTTAGATTTATGCTAGTTATTTTTTGTTGAAATAATATGGCTTGGTATCGTATATCTTTTTATTCATCTCTTAACTGCTCAATTTGAATGATTATCATAAATGGGGAGAAAGGATAAGCTAGTGATAAACTTGGATTGAATTATTATGAAAATTATCTTCAAAATTATTTTCAACACTGTTTTCACAATCTATTAATTTTTTCAAAAGTAGAAATTTATCACTTAAGCAAGGTTTTGTTGCCATAAAAAAGGAGATAGAATATTGAGTTCTTCTAAATAAGTTTTGATGATAACAAAAATATTAAAAAGAATTAATAAATCTGCTTGAGTATGTAGATCAAAGTATTCATTTTTATAGACATTTGACTAGACAATCTACGAGTCATTTTAGTAAACATTTGAATAGAAAGCTGGACAAAAACTATCTCAATTCATAGAATAAATGATTAAATAGTTAGATGTCAAATATTGATTTTCAAGATGGATTTATTTGAAACCTTAGCTCCACTAATTAATTTTATTTGGGTAATGCACTTAATTTGTTCTACATAAGGAGGATAATAATCTATGGGGATTTTTATTTAGTATCCCACGAGTATTACAAGTTATTACAAGAAGCATTATCAGAGCTTAATGAAGATATTTTCAGAGTTCAAAGTAACAAGAATCTTAAAACAGATATGTTACCTTGATATCTATGGATGAAGATAAAATTGAAGATATCATTTTTAATTTGTGTTCAGTTGAAGCTTAGTCAGATTTTGTGGGATATTCAAATTCAAAATCAAAACTTATCCAACTAAGCTATTGAAGACTCAAGTAAAGATAAATTAAGAATATCAAAGAAAAAGGGCTGAATAAGATATGCTCGAATCAATTTGAAGTTTGAAAAGATAAACAAGATAATTGTATCCCACAATTCTAGGGGTATCAATCTTATCCAAGGAACAACCAAGCTGTTAGCAGAATTGTGAATGTTTAAAGAAGCACGGATCAAAAAGAGAATAAATAATCAACTCATATCAAGTTTTCAAGATAAGTTTTTGAATACAACAATCAAACGTCTCTCTCTCGTGCTACAAAAAACTTATTGAGAAAATATACAGATACTTGAGCAGACACTACGAGCATCATTCATTTTACATTTGTTTTCAGCTCAATTTTAAAGATCGTATATTATTCTCTTACTACAATTTTATTCCTTTTCTCTCGAAAGAGAAGATTAGCATAGAAGTTAGATTACAAAGTCTTATAATCTGTGCATGCCAAGTGATAGGCTAGAAAGATAGAGTAAAAACTATTAGTGATTATAATTCTTTTTTACTATTGGATTAGTGGAACAACCAGTGTAGAAAATCGGATCCCCAGCATAAACTAGAAGAGTGGATTAACTCATAAAGAGGAACCTTTATAAATCACTGTCTCCTTTACTTTTGCGCACTTTAATTTTTGTTATTTATTTTGTGTTTATCAGGTGCATTAATTTTATTTAAAAGCAACAAAAATATAAGTAATCTTAATTCATCTTTTCGAAAATTTAAAATTAGATTTGGCAAAAAAGTTTTAGTCTAACAATTTACCCCCTCTTGTTAGCCTTTTGGGACCTACAATTGTAATAGGTTATGACATTCTGATTTCCTTGATGTATGTTAGCAATTTCATTCTCAAGTTGATATGACATTAGACCATTTGTCTGACCATATCTACAACTACTTCATCACACAAAGCCTTAGTAGACCTGGCATTTATTGAACCTTCACTTAAACCTTTCACCATAGTATTTAAGATCCAATAATAGGTCATGCATCGAACTGGATATTTCACTCATGATTCATAACAAAAAAATAAAGATGATGAAAAGAAGTTAGCAATTCTTTTCCTCATGCTCTGATGCCATGTAAACATCAACTATGGTGGAAACAAAGCACTCTTTTATGAAAACAAGGAATGAAGTATAGAAAGTAGAGACAAAGCAAAGATGAAAGTATGAAGAAGAAGATTTGATCTTATTTCTATTAGAGTAGTTACAAGAAACTATATACTATACATCCATTAAATCCTAGCTTTATACTTATAGGATCAATATAATTACAACCTATATAATTAAGAGCTAATGTCTATTGAAATATCTACTACTATAAAAATCTATAATATATACATATACGGCAATAACTTTAACATTAATGATATCACATTTTATAAAAAATCAATTTTGTTTTTACTTTAGTTTGATAGTGAAAAAGTAACACAAAGGTGAAAATACATTGTTGCTTGTAATTGAGCAGGGAAATATATGATCTAGTTGACACATTATTCATTGGCCCATGATCATCCTCAACAAAACTAGGACATTCGTCTTTTCTTTTTAACAAAATAAAAAAGGAAAGAAAAATAAAAACTATTTGAAGTAATTTTTGAAGTGGGAGATTCTTAAAATAACATTATATATTTTAATATTATCGATATTATAGTATGAGAATTACAATAGCTTAGGAAAGGATGTGATTCATTATTCTAATATTTATATTAGTGATTGTAAGTATCATTGATATTCAAACTTACTAAATAAAACTATTAGTGATTGTAGGGAGCCAATCTCTATCGGTAGAATTAGCTTATGCAACACAGTTTATTTAAGAATAAACCCAATAATTTCCCACTTATGCTATTGATGTGTGACTACCAATAGTGTCAAATTACAAAATCTATAAACCTAAGTTAAATCCTACGTTCAAGTATAGGTAAATATACCTATCTAGAGTAGTATAGGATTAAAACGGATGTCATCCATGGGGATCTAAAGAGCAAGTACTAATATTACCCTTTTCTATTATTTAACCTAATTCTTGAAGTGATATCTACTCATCTTGATCCACCCTAAACCTTAGTTTCTTATAATAAGATATCAATTAATGAATTGTTTACACTTTGCACAGCAGAATCTCTCAAGTGAATCAATTACTTCAAGTTAATTAATTTCTAACCCTACATGAGACAGTGGAGACCTCTCCCTCACTAACACCACATAAAATTGCATTAATGTTCATGGTTCTAATAGTAAAGATTAAATCTTTATGCACAAAATCAAAGTTTCCCAACCTCTAGGTGAAACATTTTATCTCTTTATTCATGAAGATTTATTTTATTAGATGAAACCTCTTTCTATCTAACAAAAATCATACACGCAACTAATTTTGTGCATAAATCAATCACAAGATAATTAAAACACATGAATAGACACAAAGGCATAAACTTTCATTAATCAAAAGATAATTCAAATCACGTGGGGGTTTAAGGTTTCACAAGATGTAGGGTATAAAGATTTACTCCTTTATGGAGTTTATAATAAGAAAAAATGAACTAGAGAAGTAATTGGTAAGCGTGATGTAACAATAAAACCCCTTAGACGTCTTGTGATATCTAATAATACTCAAGCAATTCTCCTCTTAAAGTTTGTCTTTTCTCTCCTACGATTTAGAAAGTACGTCAAAAGATTCAAAACTATGAAGAAAAGGTGGCTATTTATAGTTTAGGATGTGAAACATGTTTGTATGGCCTGGTCTGCACAAGTGTGCTTGAGGGAAGGATGAAATCAAAAGCTTCACTAACATTAAAGTTATAACGTGCACGGTCGTGCTGTCTGGCGAGGCAGGAATCAAAAGCTTCATTTCTTACTCTATTTGCTCTCTAAATTGTGCCTTTAGCTTCTTTCCCACTTATGCTAAAGGAGGGGCTTAATATTTAAAGTCCAATGATTTGTTTCCTTGTACTCATCATGGCTATGCATAGGGTAGTGCATGTACAAATTTAGCTCTTGCACATATTTTGCCAATTTCACCTTAATATCACTCAAATTATCTTCAATTTCTCCAAATATCATCTTTTAGTCTTAAAATCAATAACTAAGCAATTACACATCCTTTTCTTGATAAAATTATAAGAAATACATATCAAATATGTCCAAATAAGCACTATAGATAAGGTTCTATCTATACTTATTAAACTTCTCCACACTTAATCATTTTCTTATCCGCAAGCAAACGAGATAAGGACAAAAGAATTTATCATTAATTATACTCATTCGAAAATATCACATCAAAAGTAGCATTCTTTAATTCAGTTAATCCAAAGTGACTAATTAGTGCTTACTGCTTAAACCTACCATAATTGTACCTGCACCTGGCATATTATAGTCAACTTTTAAAATTAATCCAAGTAAGTCAAACTATTGCCCTCACCATTTAATAACCACATCTAAAGTCATAAAAGAAACAAAGTCAAACAAAGCAAAAGTGGCTTGATTACATCTCACCACTTACTAGAGAGCATATAAACCGTTCAACCATCTTTCTAAGTACAACAACCTAGAATGAAAGCACATGGCATCCATCATTCCCCCCATATTTTTTTCCTTTTTTTATTGAAATCTCTCCCAAAAAAAAAATTAAAAGCCTTTCGAGGAAGAGGTTTTAGCCTCCATTTTTTTTTCTTTTCCTTTAGACGAGTTTTTGCCTGCTTCTTTTCAACTCAATTCTTTTTTTTTTAATCAATTGGGTATAATAAGCTTATATAATCAATAGCATGGTCAAACTTCGCTCTTCTGAGAGACCAAAGCCTAGCCATATTAACTAAGCTTTTTATATCATCAGTTTAGCACAACAATTGATTGATTTTCAAAGAGATTATTCAAGAAGAATCACTACGTGATTGACTTTACATGCCCCTTCCACAAAAAGTCAAAGAGCTTTCAAAGTTTTTGAAAAGCAAATATACTAACCAGTAAGTTTGGAAACATAACCATTTAACTTTACACTAGGGGCTTCGATCTCTTCCACAACTTTAGATTCAATCATTAAATAGCAAGTAAATTTGCCCTACTTACCAAGTTCAAAATAAGTAATTAAAGTACACAATGTCATTTCTTTATCTTTTAAATGCTAATTCTAGAAAAGAATGAATACAATTTCAAGACACCTGTCCTTTTAAATATATCAACTTTAAAGCTCATTTGCAAACTCATTAATGGGGGAATTTGATTAATAAGTGTATAGATACTATTAAGCACAATTTAAGAACCGAATAATTTCATTCTTAGTATACACGTTCCCCACACTTAAGTAACACATTGTCTCCAATGTCTTCCCAATAAAGTACAAATAAGGAAATGGAAAAAGAAAGAAAACTAAAAGAAAAAGGACATTAGAACTTCCCCGATTTATGTAGAGATGTCATCATGAATTTGCCTTTACTAGTACAAGAAAGGAGAAATTTTTAATGGCATATATCAGCATCAATAACAGCAACATTGGTCTTTAGCAAACATAAAAGTTCAAGCCCTAAACAAAAAAAAAAAAAAAATTACTAAACTAAACTAAAGACAGAAAGAAGTTGGACCGTAGAATGAAATAAGAGTCTTCCCTTAAAAGGGATCTCATTATTATAAACCCATGATCATAGCAAAAGAAAGGTAAATAAGGATCAGTTGTTCCTACCATCCTCCTCCTCCTCCTCTTCATCATATTCACTAGATGAGTCAACTTCAGGTTCAACAGGAACCTTCCCTTTCCTCCTGGATGTACTAAGATCATCTAATACTAGAGATACTGGCTTAGGGGATGACTCATAAGTGAGGAGATTGGCTGGGTGGTGAAAAACAACTAGCAAGAGTTTGTAAAAATTCCCAAACTGCATGTTTGAACCTCTTGTTCTTCTTTTTCTCTGCTTGGAACTCCTTTCTCAGTAACTAGAATTCATGATCTCTAGAAAACAAAGTAGGAGCAGGGTTATAGACACCACGAGGTAATGTCGTGAACTGAGAAGTAGGGGTAGAGCTACCATGTGTCCTAGTCAAACCATACCCATAAAAAGAGCCATATGTGATTCTCTTAGCTTTCACATAAGGAGTATCTAATGGTAGCACCTTGAATAAGCCCATCACTTTGAGAAGCTTGGTAATATATTCTCCATAGTATAAGCCTTTAACCTTTGGGTCTATTGGTTGTCACTTGAGAAAATAAGCTACTTCCACACCCATATTAATTGATATTTCATAACCATGTTATACAAGTAGAGTGGCTCAAAATTATTAACTCCATAGCTGCTCTTCCTACCTATGATAGTGTGAGCTAGAAGGTGATGAACCACTTTCATACCTAAGTTAGACTTGGAGGTGGCCTAGACTTTGAAGGGAAATAGTATAAGGAATCATTTTCACAAGCTACTTCCAATATGCCTTAGTTGTGACCCATTGAGGCCAATCATTAGGCAATTGCAAGTAATCCTCAGTCTCCACTTCATCAGTAGAGTATAACCCTAAGAACAATCCAAACATTGAAAGATGAAAGCTACAAGCTTGTCCATAAATTTGGAATGTTTAGGTGCTATTTATCTTGTGGGTCGAGGACATTTCGTCAATCTCCACGATAGAAAGAAATTCAATAATGATATCTCTATATGCGACCTTATTAACTTCAAAGAATGCTACCCATGGCCCCATGTGGATAATATCTAGGACCTTTTCATCTAGACTAAAGTCCCTAAGCAATCTCCAATCCAAATACCTATTATTATATATACCCATATTTTCCAAACTCTGCTATGGAACCTTGCTCCACTGTTTCTCAAAGAGCTTCCCCGAGGCAAGGAAAAATCATTCTACTCCTTATGGCAATGGTGGTAATGGCTCTCTAGTTCTTTGTCTCTTGGAGAAGTCGATGTTTCTCCTTATTGTTTTTTAAGATTACTTTTAGCAGCCTTTTTATCAACAACCACTGTATCAACCTCGGCTTGCTTTTGCTTCTTATTAGCTGCTTGTTTCATTTCCATTTTTAATGTTGTTTGATGAGTTGGTGAGACCAAATGCTATAGAATCAATGTAGTGTGGAGTGTGTATGAGCGTGAAAGTGAAAGTATGTGAGAGTTTGAAACTACATAAGCTGCATGGTGGGGAAGGGTGAGAAATGAAAGAATAAAATTGGGGAAAACTATTTATGTGATTTTTTTATTAAAGGTCTACTTGCCCAGCTATACGGGTAGAGATAGGGTGGGTAGGTGTTAAAATGGGTGACTCGAAGCATAAAGAGTGTACCCCCCTTCTAGCAACCATGCTCAGTGTAAACCCCAGAATTTTCACATTAGTACATGACTCTAAAATAGAAAGTATGAACTAGCTAGTAAACCTATAACTCAACAAAAACCCAAGAATAGATCAATGAACTGAATTTAGTTAGAATATGATATAAAAGCCCAAATCAAGACTTCTTTGACCCTAATTGATACCAAAAATGAGATTTCGTATCTTGACTGATAACTCAAGATATAATTAAAGGTAACCCAAGTTCTCAAACCCCGAAACTTGTCATACAAATAGAAATAGATAGAAAAAAATATAAATAATAAAATAAATGGCTACTATTGTACTCACAAAGACTTGAGACAAAACTATGAGTAAAGCAATACATAGATTTAAACTCTAAATCAAAGATTTCTAGATAATATTAAACACTACTAATAAGATTTCATAGTAGGTATCAAAAAATTAAGATATCTAGATAATTTGGCTAAGATATTAAATGTGATGATGAGTAAATAACCAATTACTCTTAGAGTTAGGAAACGATGACCTAAAGATAAACCGTTAGAGTTATAAATACATAATAAAAACATAAACAGATGTATAACTAATAATCTAGACTCCAAATAAATATTTGAGTCACACTATTGTTTTAGTCAAGATATTCTTAAGCTGTTGGAGCTTAAAACAAAAATTAACCCAATAAGCTTAGAAAACCTTAATCACGGGAGATAAAATCTTAAAAATAATTAATCTTGTAAACTTAAAACTCAAAGTTGTATCTTTTGACAATCTAAAAATTTTGTAGAATCCTATCAAAATGCTTTTATACAAAAAACTCTCAAATATTTGATAAATCATACCCGATTAACTTAATAAACTACCCTAAAATTTAGATAATTATTATCTAATTAATATTATTATATATATACATGCAGGATTGGTTCCAATTTGCATCAAAATGTAGGGATTAGATTTCCTTGAAAAAAGAGAGCCTAAATACATGGATAATTCTTTCAATTTCTACAAAAAGTCAACAAATTCAACACCAACAAATCAAATGTTGCCACCTTAACTCTCTCATTAAATGCAGCCAAAACAACCTGATAAAACAGAGCACAAATGTAGAACAATCTGGAGCAAATCTCGGATACAAACCGTCCTCTTCCCCTTCTCTTATATATGTGTATATAACTCATAATTAACAAGCAAACAAACTCCATTTATTACCAAAGTTTCCAGATCAAATGAACTCCCAACTAGCAACCAAATCAACCTAAAAACCGAAACCAACTCATCCTAAACACCCCAGCTCAGATCAAAACAAAAACTCTACTGAAAAAACGCACAAGTTGGTAACAAGGTAAGTTGATTTGTTTTGCTTTATTGTTGGTTAAGAACAATACTTTAAACTAACTTCTAATGATCATAGGATCATTATCAAACCAAAAACAAGCTTCGAATTACACCGAACAAGCTCAAACGAGGTAAAATTGAAAAACCCTAGTTGCCCTCCTTTTGATTCGAAAATCATGGAATATGTAAATATAGATGTGATATAGGTTGTTTAATGTTTATATATATCATATACAATCACTTAGGAACGATTTAGGAGTGTTTCTAACATATTAAAAACAAGAAAAAGGGATCAAACCAAGGAAGAAGACGAATGAACAGTACCAGGGTTCTTTTTTCCAGATGAACACGGGCTGATCTTCCCCGTGCACCAACCATTTTCGTATTTTTTGCTTAAACATAGGAGGAACATGGGTGTGTTCCACCCCATGTACCTCTCGGCAACAAGTACTTAAAAAAAAAATTAAAACCGAGTTATTTAAACCAAATAATATAATAACTATTATTACAAATATCATTAATGTTAATATTATTTTTATTCATTTATTATTTGTATATGCTATTATTGTTAATCATATAGTAATTGAAATTTTTGAATATTGAAGTAAAACTAAAATTTGCAACATTATATGGTGCTTAAGTATAATATTATTATTATTATGATGATTATTTATTTAGATATAGTTATTATGTAATATTGATATTATTAATCTCATAAAATTTAATACTAATACACAATTGTTCTCACTAAACAAATTAAAGCTTAGAATATTTTTACAATTATAATTTTCAACATTATTATTATTATTATTATTATTATTATTATTATTATTATTTATTATTGCCTCTAGCGGCAAAATTAAAAGTATTTTAACTAATAATATTGCTGGAATTATTGTTTTTAGATATTATTATACTTAATATTAATAATTAAAATCCAAAAGTTAAGCTTAAAGTTATTTTAATAATATTACTATTAGTATTAACCTTAATGGGCATGATTTTTGAATTATATTAATCTTAATTATATGATGAATATTAATATTATTATTATTATTATTATTATTATTATTATTATAACGGCAAAAAGATAATACTACTAATATTTTTTAAAATAATTTTTAAATTTATCAAATCTTAATGTTACTAATTTTATTATCATTATAGATAAATTTAATATGTTTTATAAGAAAAGTTAGAAGTATAGTAATTACCAAGTATTTATTTAAATGCATACATATAAACATACGTATAACAATGGAAATTTAAATAATCTAAAATTTTTTAATAAAGGGATACCTTTACATTACAAGAAAATTATATCAAGTAAATCAAAAGAAAACCGATAATTCTAAACAATAATAAATAAATATGAGTTACTATACTAAGTCAAATAAGAAACAATACAAAAATAACAATAATAACAAATATAAAAATGAGCTAACTAAATATCAAATTTTCGAATACCCGATGAATGTATATGTAAGTATCAAACAAGATCAAGACAAACAACATGAAAATAAATATGAACTAATACTTGATTATCATAGGGTTACTAAAGGACCAATATAGTAATAGAACGAAAACCCAACATCAATATAGGACACTTAGGCACTTATAGGAGTTTAATCATATAATTTATGTGATATTAATGAATATATGAATCATCTCAATAGGTGATCTTGATACTTGTGAATTTTCCTGACGACTATTACGACTAGTCGACATGAGCAGATGAGTAACTCAGCCTTGTTACATTGTATGTGCTTGTAACTTAGCAAACCATAAATAAAAGATAATAACTTGAGTGTACTATATGGGTTTATGGGAACTATTTGTTGTATGAAATATTGATTGCCAAGTCACTCTAATAATAATAATAACAGAATTCTGTATGACTATATTAGTTGTGTAACTTGATTGATTGCCTGTGCGCCTTCAACTTAAATAAAACTACTGGTACCATAAAGGAAATTAAACATGCATTGCATGTCTTGCATAACGTAGCATTCGAGTAAGTGATAGCCTACTCTATGTTAGTGTTTCGGATCTCTAGTAATGCTTGATTTATGTAGGCAAAGAAGCTATTAGTTAATTGCAAGATTACCTTTGTTCTGTTGATACCATAGGAACTAAATGGTAAATAAAGGACGCCGCTTATGGTATTGCTTGGAAATGACTAACACTTAGTGGAGTTTCTAAATTTAAAATAGGAAATGAGTGTTTAAGACATAATAAATTCAAAGAGACAATTGAAGTGAGTATTGTTGTTTTCTTGAAAGATTAGTCTCTTCTGGGTAGGTAAGCCTTAGATTGTGATCCTTCAACCTCGATGAGAGGGCGTAAATCTTCATCTTGTTTGGATTCCAGGTTATCCAAGCTTGTATTTGTACATATGCTTCATTGATGCATTTCATATGATTGTTAATAAACTTGTTTGATATGTGGTAAGTTCTGGTTATTCACTGAGCCGTGGTTTAGCTCACACTCCAACAGTCTTTTCAGGTTCACATTGTGACCTTGTCTCATTACTTCCAAGAGCATGGTCCCGGTAAGAATTTAAAAGCTGGAAGCTTAAGGAATAGTATGAGATAAGATTATATTTCTATTTTCAGTTGCAAGTATTTAGAAACTTTAGTTATGTATCTAGAGGATTTTATAGAAATGTTATGGTCTGTAATATTATTATTACACTCAAACTTTGGATGACAGTTATTTACTAATTTATGTCTTATATATACTTGTCCTTCTTATTAAAGCAACTAAAAGATCCTGTTTGTTGAAAATATGTCATTCTTAGAAGTAAACTAGTAATAATATTTAAGTTCATCTTGTTTATTACTACTAGAGTACCCTCAGGGTACGACACTCAAGGCCAGATAGCCCTTAGTAGCGCTTGAGGAACACCTAAGGGGATGCTCTCTTTCTTTTGCCTGGCCATGTTTTGGGCTAGGCAGGTTCTAACAACTCGTAAGAGCTCTTCCCTTGTCATCTGCGTGGCCGTGCTCTGGGTTATGTAGGCTTTAGATCCAAAAGTTTGCATCGTCTTTTTTAAAATTGCAAGTGTATGCTATCTTGAGCACGTTGTGCTTAGAAGAAGTGTTAAAATCGATGAAGACAATTTTGAAAATGAAGTTTTTTCAGAAAAAATGATTAAGTGTATTTCAAAATTTTCATGCTTACAAAGAAAAAGTGTATGTATCCATCATGATTTTAGCTCTTAGTATGCATAATACACTTAGAAAATTGGATGATAACTTACCTCACTCACTTTAAAAAATTAAAGCATACCAAATTGTACTTTTCTCCACACTTAAGATTGAACTTTCACCTTGTTGAAATTATGTAAAAACACTCTAAACTTGCAATTTTTTATAGAAATATCAACTTGGAATAGTGAAGAAAAAGAAAAAAAAAAAAAGAACTCAACTTACCTATGTTAGTTATGTATCGCCTCCCAAGAAGCACACTCTTTTAACATTGTTGGCTCAATGTCCTTCATGTTCCCTTAGCTTAAACATATGGTGATTGGAGTCTAAACTCCTCTTGGTTTTCATGCTCCATTCTACCTCCTAAATATACCTTCAATCTCTGTCTATTCATCTTAAAATTTTCATGCTTTGGATGTTCAAGTTCCACTTCTCCATGTGGAAAAAACTTCTTGAGAATAAAAGGTCCTGACCATCTAGATCTTAACATTCCTGGAAAAAGTGTCAACCAGGAGTTAAATAACATAACTTGATTCCCTTCTTAGAACTTCTTAGGATAGTGAATGTGAGAGTCGTGATACCTCTTCATTTTCTCCTTGTTTGTTCTCATGTTCTCATAAGCCACCATCCTCCATTCATTAAATTCGTTTAGTTGCAATTGTCTTTTGGGTTCGAAGGTTTCTAAATTAACACTCATATGCTTTATATCCCATTATGCCTTGTGTTTAATTTCTACCAGAAGGTGGCATGCTTTCTGTCACGCCCCAGAGGGTACCCTAAACGCGACAGTCCACCACACCCGATATTTAAACTTCAGTATGACAACCTTAGTCACCCATAAGTTTACATATCGAGTGTAAGGTGTACTTACACAACTTTTAGGATCACACTTTGATTCGAGTAGTCTTAAGAAAGCATACATAGCATTAAGAATATAAATCACAACATGATAAAAGTTAAACTTTACAAAAGCCAAGGGGGCGTACCCCCGCCAAAATAATAGGAGTCTACATCGTTTAGCTCCAATTACATATATCTGAATCTACATTAAAGAGATTTTCCTGAAGTCCACGCCTATACTAGGTTCCGACTTCTTCAAAAGCTCTTTAATCCAATGTGATAAACCTGCACAAAGTGTCCTCTCGGAACATCCAAAAATAGGAACACTACAACAAAAACTATTGGGGTATAAGCTAATTGCTTAGTGAGATTCATTTTCCAAGTAACATACTCGATCAAGCTAAAATATCTATACAAGCAAGTTATAATTAAGCAACCATATAAACGCACAAGCAAATGAGCAAGGAAGCATATAACTTTCCGGTAGTCATATGTGAATGGATTTACGCCCTCCACTCGAGGTTTGGGGTAGTTCATAAGTCATGCAACTACAGTTCCAAAGTTGGTCCATAAGACATGCAACCATAGTCCCGATCTTAAGTGGGGTGGTCCATAAGACATGCAACCACAATTTTTAATGTTGGTCCATAAGTCATGCAACCATAGTTTCATTATGGGGTGGTCCATTAGTCATGCAACCCTAGTCTCATTAACAAAAGACCCGTAGCCTCCCAAATACACCTTTGTCCCACCAAAGGCATATTCGACAATGATATGTGACTCACTACATGATATGCATGTACAGTTTATTCATATAATCATGGCATATTAATTAGGTAATTTAAAAGCGATCATACCGATTTCAGACACTCCAAATCTATACTAGCTCATACAAGGTTATTGCAACAAATCTTGCCTCGATATACTTATCATTCATTCATGCAAGTTTAGATCACCATTCAACCGCAATTTTATCTTTTTCTAAGTCTAATACCACTACTACTACAAGCACATCCAAGAGCATAATTAATTGAGAAATGAACTCACTTGTCCATATAGTGAAATCCACTAGTCGTAATAGTCCTCGGGAAGTGGTAACCCGTCCTCCAATTCACCTAAGTACAAAGAATACCCTCAATGAGTATCTCTTAAGAAGTTCTATTAAACTTAACAATTTTATTTACTAAGTTCGTCAATTTTCGCCTAGGTTGAATTTTAACTTAAAATGGTCATATCTAACTCATTTTAACTTGGAATTAAGCTTATAATATACCGATTTCTATCTACTTCGAAAGAGCTATCTATTTCCAAAGTTAGTTCAAACATTTAAGGTAATTTAGGGGTCAGAAACGTACTGTACAGTAGGGTTGTGAAAATCCAAGATTTGAGCATTTGTGGAAAATTGCCATATCTACTCTATTTAACTACTTAGATTAACTTATTTTAGTCCTAAACTTGTAAGGAGATTATCAAAACAAAATTAAGAGATTACACACTTATCTAATCCCAAACATAAAGTTCAAATGAAATTTAAAAAAATCCATTTTCATAAAACCGAAATTTATAAGTTGAAACTCATTGTCTTGTTTTGAGTAATTCCATTACTAAAACTTACTTAGTTCAATGAAAATAATTTTCCATATTATTTATCATCAAAGCATTCCTTTTTCAATTAAAATACTTGTTTTGTGAGCTAAAAGAAGGTTTTAAAAATTGGTCTCCCCTTAATTACCAATTTCCTCTTTGAAGTTTACAATGAAAACAAGATCTAAATTTTTTTTTTGTCTTTTACCAAGCGTTTGATTTAAGCAATAATTTTTAGGAAAACTCATCTAAACTTATGAAAATTCATTCCTTAAGATATCTATACCAAGAGCCCTTTATATTTTTGTCTAAATCTTCATTTTAGAGTTGAATGATGGGTTCCAAAAATAGGTCTTGGTCTAGATCCGAATTTTCATAAATTTATTTTGAACATATCTCTTGAGAAAATTCACCAAAACTCATGAAAAATAACCCATTACATATTATATCTTAAGAACCCTTCATTTCTTGAATAAAATCCTCATTTTTGAGTTGGAAAACATATTTTTATTTTAGATCTTTGTCTTGATCCGAAAATACAAATTTTGTTTTTGAAAATCAACTTTGATTTTTGTAAGATGAAGTCTTGATGATATACATCCATAAAACCTTTATTTTCTTAACATAAACTTCCATTTTAAGACTTGGAAGGGGGTTTTTAACATGGTGCCTTGACAAGTTACGAATTTTACTTTTTCATTCCACTCAAATCTAAGATCCACTCAAAATACATCCATGAAAACATAAGAAAAACTTGGTAGTGTAGGCCTTAAACTTCTAGATCTACACATAAACATAACTAAAGCTTGGTAAAATTCTAGATCTACAAGTTATCACCAAAAACAAGAAGATTACAAGCCTTCAAGATAACAAAAATACTAAGAACAAAAGAGATCTTCATCTAGAGGAGTGTTTCAATTCTTGGCATCATCATCCATAGCTTTTTAAGCTTGTGGAATGTCCTTTGATGCATGAAACATCCATAATATCATCCTATAACATCTTATGAGAGCTAAAAGAAGATGATTACCTCAAATATTTACAAGCAAAGTATGTGGAAGTATGGAAAGAAAATGGTGGCAGCTTGTTCTTAAGAAGACAAGGGAAGGAAAAGAGAAAAAAAGGGAAAAAGAGAGAGGAAAAATGTAGGGTTTGTAAAGGTGAAAGAGGGAAGGAATGAGATATTTAAATAAAGATGTAAGTGTGTTAAATATTTGAAAAAAAAAATAAAACATAGCAGCTGCAAGGAGGGGGGGGGGGGGGGGGGGGGGGGGGGGGGCGGGGGGGGGGGGGGGGGGATGGCGCGTTGGCGTGATTTCTTGTGTGGTGTAGGGGGTGATCTAGTTGAGTTGAAATTGTAATTTTGAAAGTGTAACTTGTAGCTTCCATTTCTAACTAAAAGAGACTTTTAAAATATCAAATAAATGATTAAAAATAAGGAAAAGTGGCTAATTTTTGGGGGATGGTCAATTGCCATCTTGGGGAATTGGAGTGTAAGAAAAAGCAAAAGAAAATATAATAATGTGTAGTAATGATAATGGATGTGTACTTAAGGTATGGGTTGATAAAGTGCCTTTTTGACTAAGAAAATATATAAAATAAATTAAGAAAAATATTTTTATTTAAGTGGCAGAATTTTTATGATTTAAATAAAATAATCAAATAAATTATTTTTAGAAATTTAACAATTAAGTTACCGGTAAGAGTAAAATAAGCTTATATGAGCTATAACTGATATTTTTAAAATCCGAAAAATTATAAACTTGATATTTTTGAAAACCTTATAAAAATACGAGTCTAAAAAAATATTAAAGATATATTTTAAATTTTTCGAGCCCCGGGACATGCTTCCCAAAGCAGTATCCAAACGGGTTCGAAATAAGCCAAAATTAATCCAATCTGATATTTTTAATAAATCAAATATTATTACGGACTATTCTAAACACTTTAATTATTTTTCGACTCCTCGATTTACGAGCTTGGGTTTGCCGGATCTAAACTGTAGGGTTTTACTCAAGATCCGTTGACTTAAGGTCTCTGGTAGACTTTCCGGCTTAAGGTTAAGGTTTAGAAAACAGGGGTTTACACTTTCCCATACACCAACCGATTGGGAGTAGTCCTAAGTGGTGTTTTAAAGGTGGTTCTGTATGCCTACAAAGCATTGTCCAACCTTCTCAAGGATTCGCTTCAACTTACGATTTGATGCTTCAACTACGATTTGATACTTCAACTTGACCACTTGTTTGAATATGATAAGGAGTTGTAACTCTATGTATTACCCCATATGTCCTCAAAACTTTCTCTAATTGAGCATTATAGAAGTGTGTTCCATTATCACTAATAATAGCCTAGAGGGTTCCAAATCATGAGAAGAGTTTCCTAGTTTCCTTAAGAACTTACACACCATTGTGGCAACATTGGTGGCCAATGCTTGTGCCTCCATCCATTTAGATACATAATCAACCACCACTAGTATGTACTTGTTCCCATAAGAAGTAGGAAGTGGCTCGACAAAATCAATTCCCTAGAAGTCAAACACTTCATACTCTGAGATGTAGTTTTGAGCCATAGCATTTCTTCTCTAGATGTTTCTTGTTCTTTGACATCTATCACAAAAGCTACAAGACGATGGGCATCCTTGAATATGGTAGGCCAATAAAAACCGGCCTACAAAACTTTTTGAGCAATCCAATTCGCATTGTAGTGGCCATCGGTTAGGCTTGAATGGCAATCGTGCAGAATTTTCTAGCATTCACCATATGATACACGCCTTCTTATCATCTAATCAGCATAGACACGAAAGAGAAATGAGTCCTCCTAATAACAATGCTTAAGTTCATTAAAGAATCTCTCCTTAGCATGATAGTTTAAGTCACTAGGAGGGATCCGTGCGACAAGATAGTTTGCAAAGTTAGCAAACCAAGGACTTTCAAAGTTTAAAAGCTCATATATTGCATATAGTTTCTCTTCAAGGAAGGCATCATTAATATCTTCTGCTTTCGGCTCCTCCAAAAAGGGATTTTCCAATCGAGATAAGTTATCAACCACTAAGTTCTCAGCTCCTTTGATGTCATGAATTTGTAAATAAAACTCTTGTAGGAGCAAAATCCACTAAATAAGCTTGGGCTTTGCATCTATTTTAGTCAACAAAAATCATAAGGCAAAATGATCAGTGTAAACGATAACCTTGGATAGAATTAAATAAAGGCAATATTTATCAAAGCAAATACCATAGCCAACATCTCTTTTTTTATGGTAGTGTTATTCTCTTGAGCATTATTATGAGTCTTGTTAGCGTAGTATATAGGTTGGAAATGTTTATCCCTCCTCCTCGTGTCGCACATGAGCTCAAAGGGTAAACTCCAGTTTGGAGCTATCATAATAGGAGCATTTGCCAGTTTTTCCTTTAGAAGAGTAAAAGCATGTAGGCATTCTTGACCAAAAACAAAGGGTACATCTTTCTCCATAAGTGTTGTCATTAGTTGGGTGATCATGGAGAAGTCTTTTATTAATAGCCTATAGAAATTGGCGTGCCTTAAGAAACTTCTGATGGCTTTGACAGAAATTGGAGGTGGAATTTTGGCAATCACATCTACCTTGCCCTTATCTACTTCAATCCCCTTGTGAGAGACCTTATGCCCAAGAACAATTCCTTCCTCGCACATAAAGTGGCATTTCTCCTAATTGACTATCAGGTTTATCACTTCACATCCGATCAAGACTTTCTCTAAATTTGCCAGGCAATCATCAAATGAGTTCCCAAAAATCGAGAAGTCATCCATAAAGACCTCCATTATGTTTTCAACCAAATCATCAAAAATCGTAAGCATGCACCTTTAGAATGTAGCAGATGCATTGTCGAGCCCAAAAGGCATCCTCTTATAGGCATAAGTGCCATAAATGCATGTGAACATCATTTTTTCCTTGATCCTTTGGGGCTATGAGTATCTAGAAATAACTGGACATTCCATGTAGATAGCCATAAAACATATGTCTAGCAAGCCTCACGAACATCTGATCAACAAAGGCCATGGGGAATGATCCTTTTTAGTTGCTTCATTCAACCTCCTATAATCTATATAAACACGTCATCCCGTGATGGTCTGCATAAGAATCAGCTCACCCTTTTCATTAAGGACCACAGTCATCCCCCCTTTCTTCGGAAACACTTACGTTAGCTAACATAGGAACTATCAGAGATCGGATAGATAAGCCCAACATCAAGAAGCTTGATCACCTCCCTCTTAACCACCTCCTTCATATTTAGGTTTAGCCTTATCTGAGGTTATACAATCGGCTTGAACCCTTATTTGAGTAGCAATTTATGTGTGCAAAAGGAGGGGTTTGATATTAGAAATTTTCCAAGCAATGGCTCGCTCATGTACTTTAAAGTATGTTCACATGATAGGTTTAAGGCAATAATGAACTGTAACTTGGATTCTTATACTAGAAAGGCATACTCCAGGTAGTTTGGAAGTTGTTTCAATTCTAAAATCGGCGGTTTTACAATGGAACTTTTAAATCTTGCCTCACTATCCTCTTTCAATTCTTCAAACCCACTTTGAGATATAATTTCTTTAGTTGTGTCAAACTATGCTAGTACTGCTTCAACCTGTGGGTTTGTCACATTGTTTTTCTCTCCATGCATCAAGCTTAATTCTAACTCATCCTTGAATAATATCCTTTCAAGGTGTTCATTTACCGAAGAATCAACAATATCAATGGCATAGCATAAATCAACTCACTCATTGGATATTTCAAGGCTGGACCAATTTTCATACCAACTCTTCATCTCCTACTCTCAATGTAAGCTTGCCTTCCTCCACATCAATCAATGCCCAAAAGGTTGCAAGGAAAGGTATTCCCAAAATTAAAGGTACAATCTTGTCTTCATCCTTGTCTAGGATCACAAAATCAACAAGATAAATGAAGTTCCCCATTTTTACCAAAACATCCTCAATGATCCCCTTAAGGATATTCACAAATCAATTGACAAGTTATAGACTCATCTTGGTGGGCATTGGTTCAACCAGTCTCAACTTCTTTAAGAAATATTTAGGCATCAAATTTATATTCACCCCTAAGTCCACTAAAGCTTTATCAATGGTGATATCACCAACTACACATTGGATTGTAAAACTGCCTGGATCCTTCAGCTTTGGAAGAAGCTTATATTAGATGATGAACGAACAACTAGCCTCAACTTCCATAATAGAAACATCCTCCAATTTTCACTCATTGAATAAAAGTTCTTTCAAGAACTCTACATACTTTGATATCAGTGAAAGTGCCTCAACAAAAGGAATGTTAATGTGCAGCTGTTTGAATAGATCAATAAATTTACCAAACTACTCCATGTTCTTGGTCTGATTGAGGCATGCTAGGTAACGGGATCCATGGCTTATACTCTTTCATAGGTGGTGGTGATAAATTTTTTTCATTTTCTAACCTTTCATGTTCCACCTCTTCTTATATAAACTTTTAGCCTTCTTCTTTTTCCTACTCCTTTGGTGTCTCGAATTGCAACTGCTTCCCACTTCTCTGAGTGATAGCCTTTGCTTGTTCCTTTGGATTAGGCTCAGTATTATTAGGAAGGGAGTCCAATTGCTAATTAGACATCATTTTAGCTAGTTAACCAATTTGCTTCTCAAGATTATGAATAGAAGCGTCTTGATTCCAATGTCTTGCTTTAGAGCTTTGGATGAACTAAGTCATAAGATCTTCTAAATTCAACTTCTTCTTTGGTGGTGGTAAGGTAGGGAGTTGAGGTACAGTTTGAGGTGGTGGTAATTGTTGTCTATGGAATCCTAAAGTTAGATAGTTAGCTCTTTAAGAATTTAGATTGCTATAACTGAAATTAGGATGGTTCTGCCAACCCAGATTGTATGTGTTGTTGTAGGGATTCTTCTGTTGTCTGTTCTGATTACCTAAGTAATCCACTTGCTCTTGATGTTCGAAGAAGCTATTGTGATCTTCATTTGAATCTCCATATTGGATCAATGGTACTGATGGATTTTTTTTATGCTGGCAACCTACATAATTAGCACATCCATCTTAGCTACAATGGAAATCAAAAGATCTACCTTATGTAATCCTGTAGCTTTCTACTTGCCTCAATCATTTCCCCATTGATAATTATTCCTCATCATATCTTCAAAAAGCTTCAAAGGATCTTCTAGGGTCTTGGAGTTCAATGTACCACCAATTGAGACATCAACTAATTGTCGAGTAGCTATGTTGAGGCCATTATAAAAAGTCGAAACCTGCATCCATGGTGGTATTTAACGATGTGAACATTTCCTTAAAAGTTCTTTCCACCTTTGCCAGGTATCAAATAAAGTTTCTACATCTTGCTATGTGAAGGAGTATATATCATTCTTGTTTTTAGTGATCTTGCATGGAGGAAAGTAATTATCTAAGAATTGCTTAACCATGTCCTCTTAAGTGGTAATAGCCCCAATGCCCAAGGATGTCAACAAGTTATTTGCCTTCCCTCTTAATGAAAAAGGGAACAATCGTAGATGCACTACATCATCAGCAACTCCATTATTTTTTAAAGTCTCACAAATCTAAAACAAACTTTGAATATGTGCATGTAGGTCCTCATTAGATAGTTCATAAAACTGGTAGTATTGTTGTAAAATTTATATCAACACACTCTTGATTTCAAAGTTGTTAGCCCCAATAGGTAGCTTTATTGTGGTTGGGCCAGTGCCTCAAGAGTAAGCCTTCCAAAGTCTAAATTGGTTTTGGGTTATTCCTCAGCCATTACATCCTGTGTTTATTATTCACCATGTTCAAATGATTCTATCGTACTATCTGAAGATTCCTTAGGTAATTCCTCTTTTACCCTTTACTTGGCTTCTGTATAGAGCAATTCTCCTTCTATCACTGAGTACTTAAAAGATTCAATAGCTGTATTCTTACGAATCCTGCAATGTGTCTTCGAATCCAGAATGTCTAAAGGAATATTCCATATCATGTACTGCAGAAGCAGACAATTGCAAGTTAGAATTATTCAAAAGATGGGAGAATAGAAAGAGATAAAATAATTTTAAAAAATACTAAAGTAGTAGATATTAAGATTTTTTCTAATATTGCCTTGTTAGATCCTTAGCAATGATGCCAAAAACCTTGATGCAAGTTGACCGATTCTATCAAATTATAAAACTTATAAACCGAAGTTAAATCCTACAATCGAGCTAAGCAAGTGCACCTATCTCGTGTAATATCAAATTATCGGGTGGCATCCTCAAGAATCTAAAGAACAAGTACTAGTGTTACCCTTTTTCTACTATTTAGCCTAAGTCTTAAGGAGTGAGTATTAATTAAAATTACCAATCAACTAATTAAACTATATTACTAAGCCCTAGAATTGACCTTAAGTATTTTTAAAAGATTAATTCAATCACAAAACTATATCTTAATCTTAGTGCACCCTAAACTTTAAATCTCATAATAATGGATTAATTAACAATTATTTGGTTCTTGAACTGCAAGGATTCAAAGTTAAACTAACTACTCCCTCAAGTTAATTGATTCCTAATCTTATACAAGATAGTGGAGACTTCTCCCTCACCAACGCCGTACAAGATTGCATTAAAGAGCAAAAACCTTAGTTAAATATTAAATTTTTTATTGCAGAAATTTGAAGTTTTCCTACTTCTAGGTAAAAACATACAAATTCTCTATTCATAAGGATTTATATTATTAGATAAAACTTCTTTTTATCTAAGAAGAATTAAACATAAAACAAATATGGCCACAATTTATTACAAGACAATTACAGTACATGAATATATTCAAGAATATCGATATTATTAATCAAAAATCAATAATAACACATCATTTAGGGCTTCATAAGACTGAGGCATGAAAAATTTACTCCTTTATGGATTGTCCAATAAAATCATAAGAATTAAAGAAGTAGAGATTAAGCATGATAAAACCCTTTCATCATTTTGTGATCTTGTTGTAGATGCGGCACTTCTCTTTAGGCTCATATTTTCCTCTCCTAGGCTTTGGAAGAATGTCTGAAAAAATTCTAAAATATGAAGACAAGGCAGCTATTTATAATTTAGGATAAGAAACATATCTACATGGGCATGCTCAAAAGAGGGCTGAAACTTTTGTTTCATTGACATTGGAAGTTACAACAAGCATAGCCTCTCTACAGGGCCATGCTGCTTGGAGGGGCAGGAGTCAGAAGCTGCGTTTCTTGGTCTATTTGCTCTTTGAATTGTGCCCTTGGCTTCTTTCCCGCTTATGCTGAAGGAGAGGTTGAAAATTCAGGGTCTACTGATGTGTTCCCTTTACTCATCATGGCCATGCATAAGGTAGTATATGTACAAATTTAGCTTTTGTCCATATTTTACTAATTTCATCTTGATTTCACTCAAATTATCTTCAATTTCTCCAAATATAATCTTTTAGTCCTAAATGAGTAACTAAGCAATTAAGCATCATTTTCTTGCTGAAATTATAAGGAATCCATATCAAATATGTTCTAAATAGCACTATCAATAAGGGTCTATCGATACTTATCAAATATATGCATGTGACCTTATAATTGTATTTTAATTGTATGAGTACTCAAAAATATTTCTATCATTACTAAATGCATCCCTAAACATTCTAGTCCATCAATCACATCAAGATAAGATTAAACATATTTCATTACATATGTCATAATTAGTCCTATCAATAATCACCTACATCAATATAATTGACTGGCATGGAATTTACTTATAATGTGATCTACCATTCTTATTTCCAACTAGTTCAATTTTATACTTTAATGAGATCTATCTTATATGAATTTAGAAATAAATATAACCAAAAACCTCATAACTGCTAATAACCTTAGTTGCATGAGTTGATACCACTGGTAGGGTTTAGTCCCCTTGCAAACATAGAAAAGCTGTCAAAGGTGCATCGGGGGGTTATCTAGCATGATTACTCTAATGCTTAAGTTAGTCCATAGGTCTATCTTAATAATCTATTAGGAAAGCGTTCATTAAATAAAAAAATCTCTCCCTTCCCCATGGAGGAAGAGTCTATTTATAGTTCATGGCTATACTAGAGTGAGGTCTATTGAATCCTTTTTGTTAGGGTGAATCTCCATTTGATAGCTGACTTAGCACTTGAATTGATGGGGGTACCTGAGATAAAGGAGCTTTGGTTGCATGAAGTGTGGTTAAGTTGGCGATGTCCATCCCCCCACCCTCGGCCCCAAGTTGGGACGAGGATGCATAGAGATCTTTTGGAGTTGGGCTCAAGGTTAAGCTCTCGAGCTTCCCTTATGGTCAAGATTGTTGCAAGCTCGGCGGTCCTTTATCAGGACAAGGCTTCGAGGTGTTGAGATGAAAATTACTCTAATTTTATGGGATTTAATTTGGATTAATTGTTATTAATTTTTTAGAAATTATATGGAATCGGTACTTAATCATGATTTATATGAATATCAGGTCTTTGAATCCAAAAGAAGCAAAAAGTACAAAATTGGAGTAAAATATACACAAGGAACAAAAATCAGAAAGATAGGCCGGCCATTCATAGACTTAAGCCGCCGGCCTTTATTGGATTTCATCAGCGTATCTTGAATTTCGGCAGTGAACAAATTCAACATTAAATGCCGGCAGCATATATATCTAAGCCGCCGGCCATTTCATCTCGGATGTTTGACAACACATGAAGGCCGCCAGCTTATATATCAACGCCGCCGGCCTTTGCTACACTGGATTCATGAATGAGAACATACGCCGGCTTTGAAAAGAGAAACGCCGCCGGCCTTTATGGGAAAATGCCGGCCTATCATGTAACTGCAAGGGACAATGAAGAGGTAAATGAAGATAAGCCGGCCGTTATAAATTTAAGCCGCCAGCGTTTAATGTGTAACTGCCAGTTTACACTAAATGATGACCTTTCAATTACTCACTTTTGTATATAAATATCCTATAGGGTTTCTTTGAGAAAAAATTCCATATTAGATACAACTTTGTTAAGAAAAACCCTAGAGAGAAGATTTGAAGTTATGAGTGGCTAAACATCTATTCTAATCAAGGAGGATTGCTACAGATTCAATTCTACAAAGATTTGTGAGATCTAATTTGATTTAATCAATTGTTCTTTTCTTCTGATTATATATATCATCTAATTGTCTTGTTATTATTGTTATGTTTGATTGTTACAATTTAGGCCTATTGTTCAATTGACAAAACAATACATTGTTAATTAGAATAATGAATCCGTAATTGTTCATCTATTCTAATAGGAGTAACACAACAACGTGGTTGATTATCATCAAATAGTTAATTCATGTTGTGATGATATATAATCTAATTTAAATGATTCATGCTATGGATTATTAATTAGGATTGGTAGTCTCTCTAATTCTATTGCTATTGATAGGTTAAATCTAAGAGCTTGTTTAGGGTTATCTAATCAATAAGAGAAATAACTAAAGATCTTATCTTAGTTATCAATTCAGTAAGGAGAGATAGGGTTTCAGAGCATATTGAAACCTATAACCGATCTAGTCAGAAAAAGAATAATGATCTTTGCATCAATGATCGAATCTAGGAATTGAATTGTAGTACCACCTTGATTAGAGATTTCTTATTATTGAATTCAACTCTTATTTGTAATTGCTAGCTTTAGAGATAAAACTTTATTGCTTTTGATTAAACAAACCCCCAATCTTCTTTCATCTGCATTCTTTCTTAAATAGAAATAAATTTACCCCAATCCCTGTGGAGACGAACCTACTCACTATTATATACAAATTTTAAAGTAGGTTTTAATTTTGTTGGATTCGACACCCACCAAATTTTGGCGCCGTTGCCGGGGATTGGTGTCGAATATTTGTTTCTATTTTTTTTATGACTCGTTCTTCTCAAACAGGTGAATTACAGTTTGATCAAGAAATTGAGAAACCGCTAAGAGATTGAGAAAACAAGCCAAGTTGCGTGCCAAGCCGCCACTACATCATCTCCATCTCCTGGTTTGAACCAAGCACTGGAACTGTCTGAATCATCCAGTGAATCTGAAAGAGAAGATATATTACAAGAACAAGGACAAATGGAAAATCAAGATAGGACTCTACGACAGTTGGCTGAACCGGATGTGAATCAACAACCGCTTTGTATTCAATATCCGGAGTTGAATGTAGCACTAGAATTGAAGTCGGGGCTTATTCATCTGTTGCCAAGTTTTCATGGTCTGGAAAATGAGGATCCTCATAAACATTTGAAGGAATTCCACATTGTCTGTTCCAGCATGAGACCTCAAGGGATTCCTGAAGATCAAATCAAGTTAAGAGCTTTCCCATTCTCATTGAAAGACAAGGCAAAGGATTGGTTATTTTATCTACCTCCTGGATCCATAGCTACTTGGACTGATATGGTTAAAGTTTTCTGGACAAATTTTTCCCTGCTACAAGAGCTGCAAATATTAGACGGGAAATTAGTGGGATAAGACAAAGGGACACGAAAATCTTCACGAATATTGGGAGCGATTCAAGCAATTGGTTGCCAGTTGTCCACAACATGGTATCTCAGAACAGCTTTTGATCCAATATTTCTATGAAGGTCTGCTGCCAATAGAAAGAAAAATGATGAATGCAGCAAGCGGAGGAGCAATAGTAGACAAAACCCCTGCTCAGGCTCGGGATTTGATATCTTTAATGGCTGCAAATTCACAACAGTTTGAATACCGTCATGACCCAATCACAAGAAGAGTTAATGAGGTAAATGTTCCTCATCTCGAGAATCAAATTTCTAATCTCACTTCTCTTGTGCAACAGATAGCCTTAGGTAATCAACAGCAGGTTAAGGCTTGTGGGATTTGTGCTGCTATCAATCATCCCACTGACATGTGTCCTACACTTCAAGAAGATTCACATGAGCAAGCAAATGCGATTGGAGGATTTCCAGGTTTACCACAAAGAAAGTATGATCCCTATGCTAATACTTATAATCCTGGATGGAGGGATCATCCAAATTTCAGTTATGGATCCAGACCACAAAATTTTCAACAACAGTACCGTCCAAGGCAACAAAACCAAGCACCACAACCTTCTTCATCTTCGAGTTCAGGGATGTCTCTAGAAGACATTGTTAAATCTCTTGCTGTTAATACAAAACAATTCCAGGATGACACGAAGCAATTTCAGCATGAGACAAAGCAAAGTATCCAAAACTTGGAGAATCAGATGAGTCAACTTGCCACATCAATGAGTAAGTTAGAATCTCAAGGTAAGTTACCCTCTCAGACCGTTACTAATCCTAAGCAAAGTGCTAATGCTATCACTTTGAGATCTGGTAAGGAATTGCAGCAATCCGATGGAGAAGATAGCAGGAATAATTTGGATCAAGAAACTGAAAAAGAGGTGAAAAATCACACATTCAAGATAATCAAATGGGAGGAACATCAGCTGAACCGTCTAGGATTACGGTGCCAACACCTCCATTTCCTTCTAGGTTGGCAAAATCTAAGAAATTGGAAGAAGAAAAGGAGATTTTTGATACATTTCGAAAGGTCGAGGTAAATATTCCTTTGCTTGCAATCAAACAAGTACCTCGATATGCGAAATTTCTTAAAGAATTGTGCACTAACAAGAAAAAGCTGAAAGGAAATGAAAAGATTAGTGTAGGAGAAAATATTTCTGCTATACTTCAAAGGAAACTTCCTCCTAAATGCAAGGATCCAGGTATGTTTACCATTCCTTGTAAAATAGGAAATGTTGGAATTACCAAGGCAATGTGTGATTTGGGAGCGTCAATTAATGTCATGCCATTGTCAGTTTATCAGTTGTTGAATATAGGACCATTAAAAGAAACAGGGGTGATTGTTCAACTTGCTGATAGATCCAATGTGTATCCTGATGGTGTTTTGGAGGATGTTTTAGTGCAAGTGAATGGGTTGGTTTTTCCTGCAGACTTTTATGTTCTTGACATGGAGAATGATGATTCTCATAATTCATCTTTAATTTTGTTAGGGAGACCTTTTCTCAAAACATCTAGAACAAAAATTGATGTTCATAATGGTACACTCACTATGGAGTTTGATGGTGAAATTATTAAATTTAATATTTATGAAACCATGAAGTATCCTAGTGATGTCTCTTCTGTTTTTGTAATTGATGTTGTTGACCCATTAGCACAAAAATCATTTGAGTTCAGTGATGAAGATAGGCTGAAAATTGCACTTGAAAAGAGCCTTACAGCTGAGAAATTGAAGAAAATTGGTAAGAAGTTTGTCACTCATTCTGACTTGGAAGACACTGTTCAAGAACTGGAATCGTTGCTGCCATTAAGGTATGGTATCTCTTACATTAATTTATCTTCTACTAATCCAAAACTTCTCCCTTCAATTGTGCAGGCACCAAAATTGGAGTTGAAACCTTTACCAGAGCATTTAAAGTACATATATTTGGGAGAACAAGATACTCTTGCGGTAATCATCTCTAGCAAATTGAGTACTCTGGAAGAGGAAAAGCTAATTCGGGTGTTAAGAGAGTATAAGGAAGCCATTGGATGGACTATTGCTGATATCAAAGGACTGAGCCCTTCCACATGTATGCACAAGATCATGCTTGAAGACAATTGCAAACCTTCAAGGGAAGTTCAACGTCGACTGAATCCTCCTATGATGGAAGTGGTAAAGAAAGAGATTTTGAAACTTCTAGATGCAGGTATGATCTATCCAATTTCTGATAGCAAATGGGTAAGTCCAATTCAAGTTGTTCCTAAGAAAACGGGCTTAACTGTGATTGAAAATTCGAAAGGTGAGTTGGTATCCACTCGTGTACAAAATGGATGGAGGGTCTGTATTGATTATAGGAAACTAAATAAGTCTACAAGAAAAGATCATTTTCCGCTTCCTTTTATTGATCAAATGCTTGAAAGATTGGCTGGACATTCTCATACTGTTGTCTTGATGGTTACTCAGGTTTTCATCAAATTCCAGTTGCACCTGAAGACCAAGAAAAAACCACCTTCACATGTCCATTTGGAACTTTTGCATACCGAAGGATGCCATTTGGATTATGCAATGCCCCTGCGACATTCCAAAGATGTATGGTTAGTATATTTTCAGATTATGTAGAAAATATCATAGAAGTTTTCATGGATGATTTTACTGTCTATGGTGACACATTTGATTCATGCTTAACTAACCTTACAAAAGTTCTCAAAAGATGTATAGATACAAATCTTGTGCTTAATTATGAAAAATGCCATTTTATGGTTGATCAAGGTCTTATTTTAGGACACATTGTATCTTCTAGGGGACTTGAAGTTGACAAGGCTAAAATTGAAGTGATTAAATCTTTGCCTTACCCCGTGAGTGTACGGGAAGTTCGTTCTTTTCTTGGCAGTGCAGGTTTTTATAGGCGTTTCATCAAGGATTTTTCAAAGATTACTCAACCTTTGTGCAAATTATTGCAAAAAGATGTGGAGTTTGATTTTGATGAAGCCTGTAAGCATGCTTTCAACAAGCTAAAGGAGAAGTTGACTTCTGCTCCAATTATCAAACCGCCTGATTGGAGTCTTCCATTTGAGATTATGTGTGATGCGAGCAACTATGCAGTTGGTGCTATACTTGGACAAAGAATTGGAAGAGCCCTCATGTCATTTGTTATGCTTCAAGAACACTTGACAGTGCACAATCCAATTATTCAACAACGGAAAAAGAACTTTTAGCTGTTGTTTTTGCTTTAGAAAAATTCCGCTCATACTTACTTGGTACTAAAGTAATTGTGTTTACAGATCATGCAGCTTTGAAGTACTTGCTTCAAAGAAGAGGCAAAACCAGGCTCATTAGATGGATACTCTTATTACAAGAGTTTGACTTGGAGATACGAGATAGAAAAGGCACAGAAAATTTGGTTGCGGATCATCTCAGTAGAATCCCCAATAGTGAAGAGTCCGTTCCGTTGCAAGATGATTTTCCAGATGAACATCTCTTTTCTATACAAAAGACAACTCCCTGGTACGCTGATATTGTTAACTATCTAGTTACTAAGACTTTGCCAAGTGAATTGTCTAGATCTCAAAAGGAAAAGATTAAAAGTGATGCTAAATATTATGTTTGGGATGACCCTTATCTATGGAGACACTGCTCGGATCAAATTATTAGAAGGTGTATTTCTCAAGTTGAAACTTCCTCTGTTTTGCAATTTTGTCATTCATATGCCTGTGGAGGACACTTTGGACCTAAAAGAACAGCTCGTAAAGTGCTAGAATGTGGATTATATTGGCCTACCTTGTTTCGTGATGCTTACATGTTCTGCAAATCCTGTGATAGATGTCAAAAAGTTGGAAATTTAGGACATAGAGATCAAATGCCACTTACCCCAATTCTTGCCTGTGAAATTTTTGATATATGGGGTATAGATTTTATGGGTCCTTTTCCTTCTTCTTTTGGAAATAATTATATCCTTCTTGCAGTTGATTATGTGTCAAAATGGGTAGAAGCAAAGGCTACCCGAACTAACAATGCTAAAGTTGTTGTAGATTTTGTCAAGTCTCACATTTTTGCTAGGTTCGGGACACCAAGAGCATTCATCAGTGACCGTGGAACACATTTTTGTAATAGAGTTGTTGAAACTCTATTTAAGAAGTACAATGTCACTCATCGCACTTCTACGGCATATCATCCACAGACTAATGGATTGGCTGAAGTATCCAATAGAGAGATTAAATCCATCCTTGAAAAGACTGTCAATGTGAACAGAAAAGATTGGAGCACTAGACTTGATGATGCGTTGTGGGCCTATAGAACGGCTTATAAAACCCCCATTGGAATGTCTCCATATCGTCTAGTGTTTGGCAAACCTTGCCACCTTCCTGTTGAGTTGGAACATAGGGCTTATTGGGCTGTGAAGCAATGCAATTTGAGATTGGATGAAGCAGGTGAACACAGAAAGCTTCAGTTGCAAGAACTTGAAGAGATTCGCCTTGATGCCTATGAAAACTCAAAAATTTACAAGGAAAAAACAAAAGCTTTTCATGATCAAATGATTTCAAGAAAAAACTTTTCAATCGGTCAAAAAGTTTTGCTTTATCATTCTCGATTAAAATTATTTCCTGGTAAATTGAGATCTAGGTGGATAGGGCCTTTTATTGTCACCAATATGTTCACCCACGGTGCAGTTGAGATCAAGAGCGAGCAAACTGGTAAGATTTTTAAAGTAAACGGTCATCGCTTGAAACCTTTTTATGAAGGTTTTCAGGTGACCAATATTGAAGAAATCAGTTTGGGAAGTCCCGAATACAAATGAGTTCCGTTACGTCTAGCCAAAGACGTTAAAGAAAAGCGCTACATGGGAGGCAACCCATGTCTAATTTTTTTTTTTTTTGTATAATATTTTGATTTTTTTATTAACCCAATTTGTATTTGTTTTCTTTTGCTCTTTCTTTAAAAAAAAAAAAAAAAAAAAAAAAAAAGAAAACTGTCGGCCTTTTTGTAAGTCTAGGCGGCCAACTATTTTAATGTTTAAGGCCGGCAGCCTAAATTTCAACGCCGCCGGCCATAACCATTCTGGACAAATTAGATCAACTTCATAGGCCGGCAGCGTAAATATGATGGCCGTCGGCCATCTTCATTCTGGAAAGATTGACCATCACTAATGGCCGGCGGCTTAACTTTATAAGCCGCCAGCCATCTCGTCTCGGGAAGATTTTGAGAAACATAGGCCGGCAGTGTAAGTTTAAAGGCCGCCGGCGATTATGCTGCTGGACATTGTGATATGATACGCCGTCACATACGCCGTCGGCGTATATACAGGATTGCCGGCGTAAGTGACAGATGCGAGACAAAACAGGTTTTCTTTCTCCATTTCCCTCATTCTTATTATACATTTCACATCTCTTCCTCTCAATTCTCTCATTGCATTGGATCTCATCCTTCAATATCCATCATCAAGATCTAATTTTTTGTGCTCAAACGTTCCAAGTAAGTGATTCTAACACTCCTCATTGTATTTTCTTACTTGTATTTACTTATTTTAAATATGAATGTTGAGTGCGGTGGAGTTGTTTGTGAAAGAATGATGGTGGGAATGATGGGTCGGTGGAGATATGAGCTGAGTTGGTTTGTATAGATGCTTTTGTTGAAGTTTAAGAGAAATTATGCTATGGCTGTATTGTGATTCGTTTTGAGTGGCTGATTCATGTAGTTTTGAACTTGAATTTCTAGGGTTTCATAATTGTTCATGGAGATGAAAAATTGGGGTTTTCTGAATTTTTAGGAAGATTATGGTTCGAACTTCAATTTCGTGGGTCTAAATGTATAGTTGATACACTAAAAGTGATTTGGTTTGTTAGTATGGATTATCAATATAGAAATTTGGATGAATTTTTGCAATCAAAATTTCAAACTAAGTCATTATGTTTTTCAACGGCTGCTTTGAATAAAATTTTAAACCGTGAAGTTTGAACAAAGTTTTGAAACAGTTCCCATTTCAACGTTTAAAAACTAAGCTGACTAATGTAGGCTGACAGCTTTGAACTCAAAAATGTTTCAAAAAACACTTATAGTCCACTTCATCCATGCTTGTATAATTATTAATTTGCTCAATATTTCTGAAACAAGTATGTTATAGATTCATGACTGAGCTGATTTAGAATTCCATATCTGTTGGATTTCTTGCCTAACGTGGATTTAAATCAGGATGCCGCCCAAGAAATTACAAACAAAGAAAAGAAAAGCTTCGGGAGCTTCTACATCTGACACTCAATCTTCCGATTTGCTAAGCTATAAAGATTATGCTAAGGAGAGAAAGAAGCGATTCCAGAAGATGAAGTTCATCAACCATCAATATCTTGATTGGGAGTTGCTGAATGAATATGGGATGGTGGATGTCGTAACTCAAGCTGTCAAAGATCACACTTGGTTTAAAGTTTTTGATGTACGGGAGCCCACATTCAAAGAAGTAACTATAGAGTTCCTGTCGACCATGTATCTTGAGACAGAAAATGGGGTAACAACGATGAAGTTTCAGGCATATAAGGAATTAAGAGAAATAGAATTGAAGCAGTTGGATATACCCTGGGTCTGTATGATACTTTGGAAGCTACAGCAGATCTGTCCAATAGCTGGCCACAAGACATGGATGCTTCAAAGTTCTGGTTAGAACTGATTCAGCCAAAGACGGATCCATTATTTCATCAAAAAGCTTGTCTACTGCCTTTACAGCTATGGAGCATAAGCTGCTTCATCACATACTATCACATACAATTAGCTGTAAGAAACAAGCCATAGTAAGGTAACGAGCTTTGATGTATTTTACATGCATAGTATGATCAAGGGTTGTCCAATAGACCTTGGTGTCGAGGTGGTAAATTTTCTAGATAGACAAATATCCGACACCAGGACGAAAGTGATCTCATGTGGAGGATATATAACTGCCTTACTGAAGGAATGGGAATCTTTCAACAACCTAGGGGATGAAGGCATCGAATGCAAGAAAATCACGAATGCACCATTCAGGTTATGGGGTTTGAATAAGCCATCCCAAGCTGCTGATGATACTGAAGCTGTTAGCCATGATGATGAAGACGAGGATGAGCAGCAGTGCCCGAAATCACTCCCTATACGGGACCTTCCACATCATCAGCACCACCTCCTCCTGCTCCTACTGTAGCCGCTACGATCAGTTGAAACAAGAGATTGTGGAACTGAAAAGAGAAAACAAGAAGAGCGGAAGAAACACAAAAGTTTAGGAAGTCTTTGGTCGACATGTTAAAGCTGCCTTTTTATGTATCAATCAAGCTGCAGCCGATCATATTCAGTATGAGACTTCCGAGAGGAGGATAGCACAGAGAAGAAGAAGGAAGCTAGAGTTCCTGCTAGCTTCGATTTATATTTTGTACTTAATTAAGCACCCATTTAATGGGTAGACTTATGATTTTCCTGATAATCCGATCTGTCGGATTAACCTTGCTTTCCAACCCTGTTTCTTTTTGCTTTTGTTGTGACAGGTGATTTAGAAATAAATGCACTCTATCCTTACAATCGTTTCACAGCTACTCAATTTGCTTCATCTTGCTCCACAAGATAAATCAGGGAAGTATCGTTATTCCTATTTCTTTTTAATTTTCTCTCACTTTGCTGAATTATAAACAGTGAGGACACTGTTTATTATAAGTGTGGGGGAGGGATAAGATATGAATTGGAGTATTTCATCTTGTGATTGATGTCTGATTTTTGATTTATATATATATAAGACATCTGGATATGAAAGTGTACCCACACTTTAAGCTGTTGATCATTTGTTCTTAAGTATTATATGGCATTTAAGGCCTAATTTTTTCAAAAATTTCAATGAAATCTGGAAAAATTAAAGATAGCATCTGAAAAGTGGAAAATTGACTTGTAAAGTGCTTTACTCACCTATACTGTTGTGATTTGAATACTAGATTAAAATTGAGTAGTAAAATCTTTAAGGAACAAATTTACTGTGTATTTGGCTTTAGATTTGAAAGTTTGAAAGTAAGTCGAGTCCTTGAGTGAAAAATAAACAGATTTACTTCTAGGAAGAAAGCTAATTTATATATACTTTTATAAGTTCTTATTAAAGAATTTTTCAACACTTAGTAAAAGAGATAAAGGAAGTCTTTTCTTAGTGATCTTTGATAAAAAAGTCTTGAGTTTGTTATTCCATTCAAAAGTAAAAACAAGCATAAGCCTATACTCCTCTAACTTAAACAATCGAGTTATGAGTATCCAAACTTGAATGTTAGAGTGAGGAAGAGTTCGTAGGGGTCCCTTTAAAACCTGGTCACTTGGGTGATGAACCCGGGATGTACCGACTCAATGAACTCACTATAACGATAAGGGAGGAAAGGCTAAAGTTCATATATGTGCTTTAAAAGAAAAAAAAATTAGAAAAAGAAAGAGCTGAAAAGAAACGGACTAAAACCCGTCCAGAGATTCATCTCTGAAGGCTCTAAATATGCTTGAAAAAAATGAAAAATGAATGTGAAACAATTGAACGAAATAAGACTTATAATAAACAAAGAGATAATCTAGGGAAAAGAACTGATATCACATGCTTTTATTCTGTGTTGGTAAGAGTATATGCCGGTTAGATGTCCAATGAAGTCTAAATGGGTATTTTTCCTTATTGGATGGTATTTACTTTGAGTAGAAGGATCTTTGGTTAAATATGTATTAAATTTGTTTTGTTTAGATTAACTACTGAATTTTCATCTTAGTACTCTAATTACAAGTCCTCAGTTTGGTTTGAGCAATAAGCATTGAAAAATCACAAGTCTTGAATCAAATAAAGAAAAGAGATGCTTGAATATGAATTTTGAAAGTAAGCACACTCTAACAAAAGATTTCATTTTGGTTACATAGTTTTGCTTGAGGACAAGCAATGGTTTAAGTGTGGGGGAATTTGTTGAGATGAAAATTACTCTAATTTTATGGGATTTAATTTGGATTAATTGTTATTAATTTTTAGAAATTATATGGAATCGGTACTTAATCATGATTTATATGAATATCAGGTCTTTGAATCCAAAAGAAGCAAAAAGTACAAAATTGGAGTAAAATATACACAAGGAACAAAAATCAGAAAGATAGGCCGGCCATTCATGACTTAAGCCGCCGGCCTTTATTGGATTTCATCAGCGTATCTTGAATTTCGGCAGTGAACAAATTCAACATTAAACGCCGGCAGCATATATATCTAAGCCGCCGGCCATTTCATCTCGGATGTTTGACAACACATGAAGGCCGCCAGCTTATATCAACGCCGCCGGCCTTTGCTACACTGGATTCATGAATGAGAACATACGCCGGCTTTGAAAAGAGAAACGCCGCCGGCCTTTATGGGAAAATGCCGGCCTATCATGTAACTGCAAGGGACAATGAAGAGGTAAATGAAGATAAGCCGGCCGTTATAAATTTAAGCCGCCAGCGTTTAATGTGTAACTGCCAGTTTACACTAAATGATGACCTTTCAATTACTCACTTTTGTATATAAATATCCTATAGGGTTTCTTTGAGAAAAAATTCCATATTAGATACAACTTTGTTAAGAAAAACCCTAGAGAGAAGATTTGAAGTTATGAGTGGCTAAACATCTATTCTAATCAAGGGGATTGCTACAGATTCAATTCTACAAAGATTTGTGAGATCTAATTTGATTTAATCAATTGTTCTTTTCTTCTGATTATATATATATCATCTAATTGTCTTGTTATTATTGTTATGTTTGATTGTTACAATTTAGGCCTATTGTTCAATTGACAAAACAATACATTGTTAATTAGAATAATGAATCCGTAATTGTTCATCTATTCTAATAGGAGTAACACAACAACGTGGTTGATTATCATCAAATAGTTAATTCATGTTGTGATGATATATAATCTAATTTAAATGATTCATGCTCTATGGATTATTAATTAGGATTGGTAGTCTCTCTAATTTCTATTGCTATTGATAGGTTAAATCTAAGAGCTTGTTTAGGGTTATCTAATCAATAAGAGAAATAACTAAAGATCTTATCTTAGTTATCAATTCAGTAAGGAGAGATAGGGTTTCAGAGCATATTGAAACCTATAACCGATCTAGTCAGAAAAAGAATAATGATCTTTGCATCAATGATCGAATCTAGGAATTGAATTGTAGTACCACCTTGATTAGAGATTTCTTATTATTGAATTCAACTCTTATTTGTAATTGCTAGCTTTAGAGATAAAACTTTATTTGCTTTTGATTAAACAAACCCCCAATCTTCTTTCATCTGCATTCTTTCTTAAATAGAAATAAATTTACCCCAATCCCTGTGGAGACGAACCTACTCACTATTATATACAAAATTTTAAAGTAGGTTTTAATTTTGTTGGATTCGACACCCACCACGAGGTATTGCTGATTGTGGACTCTTCATGAGCTAATAGAATTGGTGATCTTCGGGGCCCTTTTTGGGCTCTTTGACATGCATGAAGGTGACCATTGGCCGAATGCGTTGTGGTCTACATTCTACTATCGACAACCTTAATTATATAGTAGTTTACAAATAATATAATAAGTCTATAATAATAAGCAGTAGAATAAAACTATACATGCTGAAAATATGTAACACCCATATGAATAATGTGCTCATGAAAGACCTTGACTAACAAACCTTTAATAAGTGGATCCACAATCATTGAGTTTGTGATGCATTCAATACATTTTAAATATCTTTTGAATATCTTTTAATGTATTTTAAATCTATTAATTGACAATATATATATATATATCTTTTGAATATTTTGTAATATATTTTAGTCGAATTTTTTCATATCTTTTTATTTAGTTTATGATGAGACTTTTTATTTTTTTTTTTCCTTTTTAGTAAATTTTATGTTTTTAGTATTCATTATATACCTTAGGGCGACTTGACAGATTATTAGTTGATCAACCTTAAAAAAAATTATAGGTATCTTACCAATTTCAAATTTGTGATGCATATAGTTAAGGTGTTCTCAAAATCAACAGACCTATAGAAGATCCATTTTTAGGTATTCTTATAATCCATGGATTGTGATTTTTATCCTTTTTTTTCATGCAAGTTCCATTAATGCATTCATATCTTTTAATATATTTTAAATTTTTTAATTCAAAAAAATATTTTTAATATATTTTATATCTTCTTATTTAGTTCATGATAGGACTTTTTAATCATTTTTTTCCTTTTTCATAAATTTTAGGTTTTTTATATTTATTGTATGCCTTAGGGCGAATTGATAGATTATCAAGATCAATAATATTATTCTAAACCATTTTATTACTCTTTTTCCCTAAAATTTGAAATTATCTTACTAATTTTGAATTTTGGATGTCTATATGAATGGGCATTCTTAGAATCAACAAGCGTATAAAAAATTGCTTTTCAAGTATTCGTAGAATCAACGGATCGTGAATCTTATACTTTTCTTTTCAAGTAGTTTCCATTGCATCAATTTCTCCATATTTGATCTATGAACACTTGAATCTATCCACTAAGCGTGTTTAGGTATCAAAGTCAAATCAATCTCAAAACAAACAAGATTAAGAAACATTCCCTTTACACATCAAGCATGGAAATTAAAAAACCTACAAAAAAAAAAGGCATTTGATCTT
The DNA here is from genome assembly GCA_024138025.1 of Combretum micranthum. Classification (NCBI taxonomy): domain Eukaryota; kingdom Viridiplantae; phylum Streptophyta; class Magnoliopsida; order Myrtales; family Combretaceae; genus Combretum; species Combretum micranthum. Next base: position 347,418 of record JAMXBD010000629.1, on the reverse strand, counting down.
GCACTTTGTGTTGTTTCTTTTGTGGTGTTTGTACTACAGCCTCCTTACTGTTTCTTTCTTTGTTCCTCTTGTCCTTAGATGTGTTAGCTAAGTGAGCACACTCAACTTTCTCATATTTCAATCTTTCTTCAACCTAAACACTATATAAGATGAGCACATTAAAAGACTAAGAGCCCTTTTGGCAGTTATAGCTTATTTTGAACTGATTGAATTTCATAGTAAGAGATATCAAAATAAAGTGCACTAATTGATATGGATGGGAGAATCTGAGTAATTTTGCAAATCTAGTGCTTTCAATTGTGATTTAAGGTTTATAATATATTCTTAGGTTTTTGTTATTTATGAAACATAAAAATTGAAAGATATGAACAATCAACCCTTAGATATGACACATCAAAGATAAAATAGAATTAGTTATTATAATCAATCGATATTACACACAATGACAAGAAACAATGAAGAACAATCTTGAATAGAAAAGTCAATCTTATTAAAAAAAAAAAGAGATAATTTTTCACAAAGGACATTACAAAGTTTACCGAGGGTAAAAAAGCAGCCAAAAACTACTAAACATATCACTAATAACGCTTATATACCTATACACTTTCACAAGTCGGGCAATGGTAAATATGGAAAATAATAAGACAAATAAATAATATATGAAACAAAGATCTAAATAGCATAAAAATAGGGGTGGATATTACCTTGTTAATCATGGCTGTAATCCCCTCGAGAACAAAACAATTCTTCAAAAGACTTCATCACAAGTGTGAAATTAGGGATCATTGGCAGCACCATAGCCGTGATGGGGATAGGGATCTTCTCGGTACTCAATTTCATTCATAGACATCGTGATGACCATTTAATCACGAAGGTAATGGAAGGGGTGGTCACTGTCACCACTGGCATCATGGGTGTGATGGGGGGTATTGATCTCTGTTGCCACCTAGATTATAAGCATGATGGGAATGGTGATCTCCGTTGTAATTTGATTTTCTTGCTCCGCTTCAATTACTGTATTTAGCATGGGCATGATATTCAATATTAATGAATTTCCCTTCAAGTTGTGTTTTTTCTTCACATTTAACCGCTCTATATCATGCCTATTGCCAAAGTGTATCGAATATCTCTATAAATGATCCACCTTGCTATCATCAATCCTCCATCTCTAATCTGAATTATTGATTCAAGCGAACCATGATTCATATCACCAATAAGTCATTAAAAATTTCTAGTTTTAATGCCTCAAGTTTTCATGCTACATGAGACATGATAAGAATCATGATTCATCTAGACTAATAACTCAAGCTAAAGCTAGGGGTTTGTTGAGCTTAACTCATCATATTCTTATGGATGAACCAAATGATGATGAGTTAGGGTATTTTATAGGATATTTGATACACTTTGATGTAGGAAATGATTTGATATGTGCAAGTGTAGGAAAATCACTCAAATTAGAAGGAAATACCTTGCACAAAAAAATCACACCCGTGACGTTGGCAGTAATAGGAATGGATCATGAAGATAGAGTTACAAAGAAGATCACCCCTAGTGATACGGATGTGATCTAGGTCTAGATAACAGATACCCCCTCTATGCTGCCCATGATGAAGTCCATGAGAACATCATCATTGGAAAAGTTTGAAGTTAGAAGAGATCATAGGTCTAATAGTGCCCGTGATGCTGGTCTTGATTCTCATAACTACAGCCGTGATCTACTTGAAGGGAAGTGAAGAAATTGAAGCCAAAGAGATCATGGCCCATGTCTTGTTCATAATCCATAATGTGAGTAAAGCGATCCCTGTTTGGCTTATTTCAGATTACTTATTTCATTTTTTTTATTTGTTTGAATTTTAATTTTCCATATTTGGCCTTACCCAACTCGTGGGAATATATAAAGGTTGTTAAAGTATGTTTAGGAGTTTTGGCCATCATGAACATTATTATTTCCTTTGTGATAAGTTACTTTGAGTAAAATTAAGATCTTTCTTCTCAAGATTGTTCTTGGTTTTTTCTTTTTACTTGTGCATAATATCAATTAATTGAAACATCTAGTTTGATTTTATTTTTAGTGCATCATATCTAAGGATTGATCATTCATATTTTTTTAATTTTTCAATTTTTCTTAAATCACAAAAACCCTAAAATACACTACAAATCCCTATATTGCAAAATAAAATTAGATATGTAAAATACATGAATTCTCTAATCCATATCATCTTGGTATAAGAGCTTGAGGCTATCGGTTTAAATTTAAGGCTTTGGTGGTGAATTCCTTGCTTTGTAAGTTTCATTATTATGATAGCTTGTTCTATAACTTTGATTCTTTTTGAAGATGTCAGAAAAATTTTATGTCGAGAATGGAAACAGTAAGGCTCCTAAGGTTGGTAACACCATTAATATAGGCAAGTTTATCGATTTTATGAAGGAAATGATGCAATGGATGCAAACAATGATGCTTTAACAAAGCGAAAACCTAAAGAATGTTGAGCAAATTGGTATGGGAAACCCACATACTCATGAAACACATGAACATGGTCTTATTGAGGAATCAAAGAACAATCCGGGAGTCCGATTACCTTATGGTGGACATGGAGTAGTAGATGGTTGCAAAAGAGGTGGTGAAAGAGATAGAGGGATTATGTGCCAACTAGTGTGTGGTGGTCTAGTTAGAGATTACGAGGATGATTTTGATGATCACTGCATTGAACGTAAGCCTAGAGGATTATGCAATATTGAGAACATAAAACTAAAAGTGTCATCTTTTGATGGTACTGAAGGAACAGATAAACATTTTGATTTAGTTGATCAAATTGAGAAGCTCTTTGATTATCATGATTGTGAAGATGTGCAGTATGTTAAGCTTGCTGCTATTGCATTTAAAGGCTATGTATTGCATTGGTAGAAGAATGTATTGGCTAGTAGGAGTAGGAATGGAGGGTGTGATGTTACTAATTCGGTTGAAATACATGAGTTGTTGCAACGATGTTTTGTTCTTGATTATTATAGCCAAAACTTGTTGATGAGGTTGATAATCTACGACAAGGGAAGTAGAGCATGGCTGAGTACATGATCCTCACCGTGCGTAGTCAAATTATGGAAACACTAGATCAATCTATTGCTAGATTTATCGTTGGATTAAAGTATGAAATTGTTAATGTTATTGATGTCACGCCCCGAAAGGTACCCTAAACGTGGCAGTCCGCCATACACAATATTAAAGCCTAAGAATGACCACCTCAGTCACGCGAAGGCTTCCATACTATGTACAAGGCGTCTAACACATAAAGGAGACACATCGGAATGATACGTTTTATGTTGATACAATTGAGTAACAATGTAAAGGAAATACAATCCACTACACCCCAAATACAAAACCCTATACTTCAAAATACAATTCATCAAACTTCAACTACATTCATCCCAAGACTTCACTACATAAAGCTATTACAAAGAAAATAGTAAAGCTTAGCCAAAAACTTCAAGCACTCTTATATCTTGCCGAAATCCTGAAATCATTCTCGGCTTTAACCAACTCGGTCCCCACTTAGCATTCTTGGAATAACCTGCTCATTTAAACATCTATTGCGGTATAAGCTACACTAGCTTAGTGAGATTCATTTCCGCAATAATATACTCAATTGTAAAATATATAAACAAGTTTATTTAAACAATCATATGAATGCACAAGCACGTGAACATACAAGCATATGACTTTCCGGTAGCCATATGTGAATGGATTTACGCCCTCCATTCGGAGTTTGGGGTGGTCCATGAACATGCGACCACAATTCCAATATTTTCTCTTGTGGTTCATAGTATCTACTCCACTGCCCATTAACATAAGTGACCTCATAGGCCCTTGATGTTAACGAAGGTGGTCCTCCACCTGTTTATATGTATTGGTTTATACTATCTACTCCACTGCCCGTTAACTTAAGTGACCCTACAGATCCTTAATGTTAACGAAGACCCGCTACCTCCCGATCATACTTTTGTTCCCACCAAAAGCATTCTCGTAATGCAATGTGACTCACTAAATGATATGCATGTACAGTTTATTTATAGAATCGTAGCAAGTTCATTATGTAATTTAAGAGCGATCATAGAGCATTTCAAACAATCCAAGTCTATACTAACTCATACAATATTATTTCAACCAGTCTCATCTCGATATACTTATCATTCATTCAATAGGAAAAGTTCATTTCTCATCAACCATTTTATCTTTACCTAAGTCTAGTGCTACTACAATTACAAGCACACTCAATGAGCATAATTACTTAGGAAATGAACTCACTCGGCCATTGGATCACCGGTCTTCTAGTAATAATAATCCGGTGGTAGGGAATCGTCAAACTTGGGATTACCTAAAAAGGAAGAAATACTCTGATAAGTATTTCAACTCAAACTAATCCAACGACTTCATACGAACTATCAAATTCGTAATTCGCGTCCTAAGCGGGAATTCCAACTTAAAACGGCCATAACTTGGTCATTTTAACTCGGAATCTCATAAATTTTATATCGATTTCTATCTACTTCGGAAGAGCTTTCTAAATATGAAGTTTAAATCAAGTTTTGAAAATAGCTAAGCCTCGGAAATGAGGGATCAGATTTGTACAGTGGTTGTGTTGATTCCGAAAATGCGGTTTTCATGAATGCACTTGAGATTTCTACATGAAAAATGGAACTAAATGCCATGGTGATGATTTTTTTTTCCTATCATGAATGTAATGATATGAACTCTTAAGTGTCTAAGGTCTTATAAATTTTTAGACTTAAAGAATTTAAGCAAACTTTTTCCTAGAAAATCATTTCATCCTATTGTTTAACAAGTAAGTTTACTACACTTGGTCACACTTACTTATTATAAGGATTTTCTTTAGGAAAACTCCACTTTGTTTAAAGAAATTTTGATCCTTATATTAACTATATCCTAAGGCCTTTATTTCTTTAATAAAATCTTCATTTGTAAACTTTTAAGTGGGTCTTACACTAGGGTAGTTCCAAAAATCCGAATTTAGAAAACTTCATTTTCAAGTTGATTCTTTTAAGAAAAATGCATTTTATACTTAGATCTTTAAGTATTTATTTTACCTATACCCTAAGGACTTTATTTATTTAAGAAAATATCATTTTTGAAGTTGGAAAACTAGTGTTTTCTAATCATCTATCCATTATTACGAATTTGGTTTTCAAAACTTTTAACTCAAAACTTCTATAGGACTTCATCTCTTGTTTTAAATATTTTCTTTAGTAAAAACTCATTTAAACTTATGAAAAATGTTACCAAACATTATCTATCACCTATAGGCTTCATTTTTCTTGTAAAACACATGTTTAGAAGTTGATAAAAGGGTTTTTAAACTAGGTTTCTCAAGTCATCCGAATTTACACTAACTCATTTCTTGAAAAGTGTTTTCCTTTTTGGTTTTATTAACTCATTTATCTATAGATCTATGTATTAGAAAGGTTATTTACTAAGGACAAAAACATTAAAGACCATTAATGCACATAAACTCAAAATAAAGATGAGATCTTAAATGCCTACATGAATATGAGTAGTAAAATGATAGATCTACTATATCAAGTGCTTAAATAGGTTTTGAAAACATTAAAACTATATTTTTATAAAAGATCTTTTGTTCAAAACACTTTTTGATGGATAAACATAAAGCTTTTGGAATGAAAGCTCCTTTAAATGTTAGATCTACTTTGTGATGGTTTGGTATCCTTGTTTTGATATTTCCTTGTCCCTAGCAAGAGCTGATGGGGACATTTAGTTGGAATATCCAAGAATATCCTTGCCATTACAAGGATCTAAGGTTAAGGAAGTAAGGTTCTTTCACTTTAAGGTAAAATGGAAGACAATAGAAGAAAAAGAAAGTTGTGTGTGTGTGTGTATGAGCTATGAAGCTCACGGCAAAGTGGTGGAGAGGGAGAGGATTTGGAGAGCTTTTTACCTTTTGAAAACTTAGAAAAAGTGAAGAATGAAGAAAGAGAGAGAAAATGTAGCTTATATTAAATGGAATTAGGTTAAATGAGACTAAAATAAATTAAAAGAAATTGCAAAAGGGAGCTTGTTGGAGGGGGTTTCACGCCGGCCAATGCATGAGAAAAGGGGGGGAAATTTTGATTTTCTTTGATTGATTTGTCTTGATTTAAGTTGTGTACAAATGTCATAAATTGTATTGATTTTTAAGAGATAAAAAGTATTTAGAAAAGAGATTGATTTGAGTGATGGTAAGGGTTGAAATTATAGGGTGTACAAATAGGTAGTCATAGGTTGTACTTGTGAATAGTAATGAATAGTAATCAAGACAACTTAATTACCGGTAGTAAGAAAAATACGAATAAGAAGGTTATAACTGTATTTTTCATAAGCCGGAAAATTATGAAATTTATATTTTTGAAATCCTTATTTTAGTTCGATCCAAATGAGTATTCATAAGTAAATTTTTGAAATTCTAGTTCCGGGGCACGCTTTTCTATAATGGGCCTCGGGATGACCCGGAATAGAAAATTTTTCGAAATCAAAACTTTCCATGGTTTAAAATATATTTTAAAAAAATATTCCATATTAAATTATTTTATAAAATTTCTTTTGATATGAAACCGAAGCAAAGCCGGATATAAGGTTTCTAGGTCTTTCTCACAACGCTTTGAACTAAACCGGTTTAGGGTTTCATTTTCCGGTTTTCGAAGTTTACTCGATTACTAGGAAACCTGGGGTATACATTATAAAAATAATAAAATTGTGTAATGAAATAAAATGAATAGTGCAAAAGGCTAATCAATTACTGGTAGAAATGAAAATACGATAAAAAGGTTATAACTGTAACTTTTATAACCCGAAAAATTATATAACTAATATATTTAGAAATCTTATAAAATTATGAGTCTAACGGTACTAATGGTATATTTTTTATATCTCGAGCCCCGGGACACGCTTTTCGAAGTCTGTATCCGAACGGGTTCGAAATAGGTCAAAAATTTACCAATCTGATAATTATAAACGAACTTATATTACTATGAGTTATTCTATATATTTAAACTACATCTCGGCCTCTAGGATTAGGGGCGCTAGATTGCCGAACTTACACTATTGTATTCCGGTTAGGGTTTCCGGGTGATTTTCCAGTTTAGACCTTTGCCAATTTGGGAACTGATATTTATGTTTATATAACATATTTAATTTGAGAAATTTATTTTAAATTTTATTTTTGTAAATTTAATAACTCTTAATGTTTTCGAAATTCTTGAATTGGGTTTCATTTCCAAAAGTTAATCATTATTTACTTTTTAATAATTTGTTTTTAGGATTTAAATTACCCGATTTTACAAGCCGGAGCTAAATATGGAATTTTTCGTACGTCGTGGTTTTGAATTTGAAAACCACTGAGTTCTTATTTTATTGTTTAAAGATTTTCATTTTCTCAAGATTGAGAAGTTTCTGAATTCGTTCGTGATTTAGGACTTGTCAAAATTCGGTTTTAATTTGGAGTAATTTTTAGGGTTTATTTTCGAAGTTCATTTTGAAATTATTTATTGAAATTTTCAGGGGTTTACAATTGAGCTTCAAAGGATAGATACTTTAGAGGAAGCGATGCTAATGGTAGAAAAAGTTGAAAGACAATGCAAAAATCACAAATCGTCAGGTAACTCTTCTAAATTTGATAGTTGCAAGAAATCTTATTGGCCTGATGATAAAAAGAAGAATACTAATAGTTATAATAATGATGGGAAGCATGAGTCAAATTATGAGAGACCTATTGAGGAGAAGGGAAAGTCGGTTTCTAAATCGAGTGATTCTAGTAGTGCTAGGAAGAAGACTAGAGATATTAAATGTTTTAAATGCTTGGGTTATGGACATATGGCTGCCTAATGTTTAAATAGACATGTTGTTTATACTTGGGGAGATTGTTTGGAAAGTGATGGTGAAGGGGAAAAAAAGCAGCTATTCTAATTCCGATAAGGATACTGAAGAGGAAGTACTAGTTAAACAAGTAGTTGGGATTGCGATGCCTTTAAATGGAGTAGTGAGGAGAAGCTTGAATGTAGCACTAGCTATTGATCATGAACAAAGGGAAAATATATTTCATATTAAATTCTTAGTGAACGAGGTTGTTTGTATAGCCATCATTGATTCTAGAAATTGCACCAATGTAGTGGAAACAACACTTATGAAGAGGTTACAACTTCCAACCACTTCTCATCCTCAACCATACCGTTTACATTGGCTTAATGACAAGAGCTTTGTTCATGTCTCTAAACAGGTATCAGTTCCCATCTCTTTACCTAGTTATTACGTTAATGAGGTTCTTTGTGATGTAGTTCCTATGAATGAATCCCATATTTTGTTAAGGCATCCATGGTTGTTTAATCAAAACATGCATCACAACGATAGGGATAACAGTTATTCAGTCTTGTTTAATGAGAAGGGGATTAAGTTTTTTTCCCATGACTCCTAGAACTGTGAGATAAATGCATAGGGAATTGAATCCTCCTAAAAAGGGGTCATGGTTATTAACACAAGGAGCAATTGAGAAGGAACTTTCCAATGGGGAACCTATGTATTTATTGCATGTGAGACAAGCATCAAGGATAAAGAGTGATTCGCCTATTTTAGATGAAGTTCAACATTTCTTTAATCAATTTGTTGATGTTTTTCCATAAAAAATTCTGTTGATTTCTCAAGAGATGATTTTGATGATAACAAAAAGAGTTAAATGTTTCTAATATAATCTGTCGAAATGTGCAGCAATGGTTTTTAGTAATAAAGAATCATTTCAGAAAGTTTATCAGAAGGATAAATAATTTTATTTTAAGCTAAATCATACATCAAAAAGTAACTCAGAAGGTGTATAGAAGACATGCAGTGTTGAAATTCAATACTCAGAAGGAAACTCAGAAAGAACATGTATAACACAAAATCAAATGTTTTCAAACATGATTCAGTTTTTTTTTTTTTTTTTTTTTTGAAGACCTATCTCCAAATGTTGAGTATAAATTGGGTGTTATACTCAATGTGTTCCACAAAGTTGGATTAAATCCACAGGGTTCATTCTAGTTATTTTTTAACTTGTTTCAAGGAACACGAAAATTTTTTATAAAAAGTATCAAGCTAATTTCGACAAGCTCAGACTGATTTTTGTTTTATCTAAAGTAAAATATATTTTAGGAAAAAGTTTGTTTGAAGAATTTATAAGGACAGAAAATTATGGTTTATGTCCAAATCAGATCACGTAAAGTGGAGGATGAGCATGAACAGTAAATTATGAGCAGTGGATCAACACAATCGAGATTGAATCCGATTTTTTAGTTTGAAGATAAGCTTATCAGTTGCAAGATATTATCAGAAACTAGATTATGAAGATGAATTCAAATATTCAAATTCAAATTTAGTCAAATAAGGATAACTGGGAGCAGATTTTGCGGAATTAAAGAACGACTCCTACGCGCCCAAAATCTGGACGAATTAATCCAATTGTTTCTTCTAACCGTTGCTGCAATTCGAAATAAAAAGTGAAAGAAACGAGGCAGAAGGACAGAACACTACTGGAGAACAACTCAGAAACAACACGAAAATTTTCAGAAAGATAAAAGCGCTCAAAATCTATCATTTTTTTTGTTTACTGTTCACTGTGCGAAAAATTGAGGAAACTCAAATTTTTATTCCTCTTGATTTGCGTTTACTTTTTGTGAGTTGAGAGTTACAAGTAGGCTTAGTTGATTGATTGTGTGTGAGAATCAAGCTAAGTGAATTGTAGCCAAAAGATTGGCAAATACTCTTGTAACTTCATTGAATTGATTGGATAGTGGAACACACCGGTGAGGAGTACCGGGACCCTGGCTTGGAGCTGGAAGAGAGGATTGACGCACAAGGCGGAACCTCTATACATCGATTTGCAATCTCTTCTCCTTATCTCTTTTATTTTGAGTATTGATTGTTTATGTTTTGTTTGCTCAGAAGGTTAATCAGAAGGTTCATTATATATATAGTTATTTGCTCAGAAGGTTACTCAGAGAGTAAATTGTTAACATTTTTTACTTAGAGAGTTAGGCAGAAGGTTTACAAGTTTGAAAGTGTAGTCTTTGTTTTTTATCCGAATTTTTTATAAAGCATTAATTTGTTTAGATTATTGTTTCAAGTAAGTTTTAAATCCATTATAACCAAGTAGTGTGGAGTTTGTTTAAATTTTGAAAAATAAGTTTTATAACCAATTCACCCCCCCTCTTGGTTATCTTTTCGGGACCAACAAATTCCAAAGTGGTTACCTCTTTTAAGAGGAATTGAGCATCAAATTGACTTGGTGCCTAACATTACAATACCTAATAGGCTAGCTTAGAGAATATATTATGAAGAAGCTAATGAGCTAAAGAAACAAGTAGATGAATTACTAAAGAAAGGGTTGATGCTGAGAGCATGAGTCTATGTTTGCTGCCAGCATTATTAGTACCCAAGAAAGATGGTAGTTGGTAGATGTCTATGGATAATAGGGTGATAGATTGTATTACTATGAAGTATAGGTATCCTATACCATATTTGGATGATAAGTTAGATGAATTACATGGTGCTCAATTGTTTTCCAAGATTGATATGAGAAAGTGGCTATCCCCAAGTACGGATGAAGGCTGGAGATGAATGGAAAACAGCTTTCAAAACCATGCATGGTTATATGAATGGATAGTGATACCTTTTGGCTTATCTAATGCTCCTAGTACCTTCAAGAGGTTAATGGATTATGTGTTGAGAGAGTTTTTGGGAAAGTTTGTGGTAGTTTATTTTTATAACATTTTGGTATATAGTCCAGATTTGAAGAGTGATGTTATGCACTTGACTTTAGTTTTTATGGTTGAGGAAAGAGAAGTTGAAAGTGAATTTGAAGAAGTGTGCATTTTTTGTCAATATAAAGTGATATTTTTGGGTTATGTTGTATCTAGAGAAATCCTTCATGTTGATGATGAGAAGGTTAAGGCCATCGTTGAGTGGCCCATTCCTACTAATGAGTCTGAGGTCTGTAACTTTAACAGACTTGCTTCTTTTTATAGGAGATTCATTAAAGATTTTAGTATCATTGCAGGACCATTGATGGAATTGACAAAGAAAGGGGTTCCTCTTCAATGGAGTCAAGTGGCTAATCGTAGCTTTGAGTTAATTGAGAGGAACTTAACTTTAGCAACTTTGTTAACAGTACCAGATTTTAATAAGGTTTCTGAGCTTGAATATGACGTGGTGTGCACTTACCGATTGTATCAAATTCTAAATTTATAAACCCAATGAAATCTGCAATATGAGCTAAGCAAGTGTACCTATTTAACATGACATACATTTTAAGGTGTCATCCTCAGGAATCTTGAAAACAAGTACTAGTATTATCGGTTCTCTATTATTTAGGTCAATTCTTGAAGTTAAATCTATGAATTTACTACCAAAAAAAAAAAAAAAAAACTAATCTAGCAAACCTTAAGATCAATTAAGTATGCTTTCAAAAGATGAATTCAATCACAAGACATACCATTTACCTTGATCCACCTTAAACCTTAAAATTCTTATGATAATTGATTGATTAATGAAATATTCATGCTTTGCACTGCATGATCTCATCAAGTAAATCAATTACTCTCTCTCAAGTTAATTAATTGCTAACCCTACATGAGATAGTGGAGATTCCTTCCTCACTAACATCACATAAGATTGCATGAAAGTTCATGATCCACATAACAAGAATTGAATTCTTATACAAGAAATTGAAGTTTCCCTACCTCTAGGTGAAACATGGAAATTTTCTAATTATGAGGATCTATCTCATTAGATAAACCTCTTTCTATCTAATAAGAATCATATATACAATTAATTTTGTACACAAATTGATCGCAAGACAATAAAAATCACATGAATAAATAAAAAAGGTATAAACATCTCATTAATAAAAAAGTAATTTAAATTACATGGTTTAGGGTTTCACAAGATACAGATATAAAGAATCTACTCATTGATGGAGTTTACAACCATAACAAAAAACCTAGAGAAGATAAAAGAAATCATGATTGAAAGAATAAACCCTAATTGATGCTTGTGATCTCCAGTGATGCTTAAGCAATTTCTTCCTTGAAGTTCTTTGTAATTTCTCTCTTAGGGTTGGAAAAATTATCTAAAACTTGTAAAGTATGAAAGCAAGGTGCTATTTATAGTTTTCTACGAATCTAGGCCAACACAGCCTCCTGCATGGTTATGCTTAAGGCAGGGAAGGATACTAAACCTTCACTTTCTACAATTTTTCGCCTCTATTGCTTGCTGAGTTCTTCTATGCCATTCAGCATGGCCATGCTAAAGGTAATGTTGAAAGTAGAAACTTTTCTTCTTGTAAAAAATTGAACTAAACTTGTTTAATATGCTTTGATTTCTCTTGAATCTACATAAAAATTTCCAAATGTGCTCCTTAAACCCTAAAATGAATATTTCATATAATGAGTATCCTTTTCTTCATCAAATCACAAAGATTACATAACAAATATATCCAAATAAGTACAAAGAATAAGGGTCTCTTGACACTTATCAAACTTCCCCACACTTAACCATTTACTTGTTCTCAAGTAAACAAAATAATGACAAAAGAATCTATCATCAATTATACTCATGAAAAAATATCAAATTAACCATAGCATTCTTTAATTCAATTAATCTAAAGTCATTAGTGCCTACCACTCAAATCTACCATGTTTGTACTTGTACCTGGCATACTACAGTCAAACTTTTAAAATTACTCCAAGTGAGTCAAACTATTAATCTTACCATTTAATAACTGTTTTCAAAATCACAAAGGAGATACAAAGTCAAACAAAGCAAAAATGGCATAGTCATATCTCATCACTTACAAGAAAGTATATAAGATGTTCAATTACCTCCCTAAGCATAGCAACCTAAAGTGAAAGTACATGGCATCCATCATTCTCCTAGAATTTTTTTTTTACCTCTTTTATTGAAAACTCTCCTATATATATATATATATATTTTTTTTTTTTTAAAGCTTGTAAAGGGAGAGGTTTTAGCCTCTATCTTTTCCTTTTCCTCTGGATGGGTTTTTGCTCGCTTCTTTTTAGCTCGGTTTTTTTTAATCAATTGACCATAAGAAGATTATATAATCAATAGCAGGGTTAGACTTTGCTTTTCTAAGAGACCAAACCCCACCCATACTAGCTAGTTTTTTATATAATCAACTTAGCATAGTAATTGATTTATTTTCAAAGAGATTATTCAAGAAGAATCACTAAGTGATTGGCTTCATATGCCCCTTTCATAAAAGGTTAGAAGAGCTCTCAAACTTTTTGAAAAGTAAATATACCAACCAATAAGCTTAGAAACACAGCCATTTAACTTTAAACTAGGGACTTTAACCTATTTTAGAACTCTAGATTCAATCATTAAATAATAAGTAAATTTGTCTCACTTAGATTTCATTGTAAAACTTTAACGAAATAGACCAAGTTTAAAATAGGTTAGTAACGCACACAAAGTCACCATACTTCATCTTTTGAATGCTAACTTTCCCAAAAAAAAAAAATACAATTTCAAAATTCTATTCTTTTTGTTGAAAAAAAAAACATATCAACATCAAACCTCAATTGCAAACTTATAAATGGGTGAATTTTGATTAACAAGTGGATATGTATCATTAAGCTCAAATAAGACCCTAAAAGTTTATTTCTTTCTATCATATCCCTTATCCACACTTAAATAAGACATTGTCCTTAATGTCTTCTCAATCATGCACAAGGAAAAAAGGATAGGAAAGAAATTCAAAGAAAAGGACACTGATAACTTCCTAGGTTTATGGAGAGATGTCAGCAAGAATTTTCCTAAACAAATACAAGAAAGGAGAAATTTTGATAGCATAGATTAGCAACAGCAATGGCATGAATCTTGTGAACCTAGAAAAGTTCATGCCTGCAAACAAAATAAAGCAAAAATAGCAGAAGAAAAACTAGAAAGAAATTAACCTATCCTTAAGTCTTAATAGTGCAAAGCAAATTTGCCCAGTAAAGAAAAATAAGAGTCTTCCCATAGAAGGGAGCTCATTAGTATAAACCAAATTAGAATAGCCAATAAAAGAAAATGAAGATCAAGCATCTCCACCATCAGCATCCACATCACTATCATCATTCTCATCTTCATCATTGTCATCCTCGTCCTCAATATCATTCACCACAATAAAATTACAAAATTGAAAAATATGCATGGGCATGGAAAATAGGTCATGATGAAGACCAAAAACAAGTTCCTAATAGCAATATGAATTACAAATATCCTTTTCAAGCACCAAAAATTCCTTCATAACATGCAAAATCTGAAAGCCCTAAAAAGCAATTCTTTATGAACCCTAAATCATGATTTAAACAATGTAACCACAAATCTCTCAAAACAAATTGCATTTCAAGTATTATAAGCATGGAATTGCATGAATCAAGAAAAAGCCCTAATTTTTTTACCATAAAAAATTCGGCATGAACCCTAAGCATTGATAGATTCAACAAGATCATGTTATTTTTAGAATATGGATAAACAAAAATAAAGTTGAAACATGTAAGGAGTTCATGGGAAACAAAATCCATTCACAAAACAAGAATGCATCATCATAAATCCACTCACGTTTATTAAAAACCCATGTAAACTCAAGAAAAGATTCATAGGCAAGAATTAAGAAAATAAAGAGAAAGAATTAAGATACTTACTTATTGATGATTATAGGATCAAGAACCTGGAGATCCAAAGGAGTTGATGTTTGTTATGAAAATGAGTGAGAGAAAGTGGGTATGTATGTGAGCGTGAGTGTGTTTTTTAGTTTAAGAATAAGGTGTTGCACAGTGGAGAAATTTCTTTAAAAAATTGTGTTTCATGATTTTTTTTTAAAGGTTGAACAAAGTCAGCCTGCCACTCTACCCAGCCATGCTCGAGGCTAGGATGGGAACAGAATGTGATCTTGAAGCACACGATAGGCTGCCCACCCTACTACACGGATGGGCACAGGGGCTGGGATGAGATCAGAATGGGGCGCTCAAGTGCACCTCTTTTGCTGCTCGGCTATGCATGAGGCCAACATGGAAAAAATAATGCTTTATCAAGCACTCGATATTCTACACAGGCTTCTGTCCAACCATGCTGAAGGTCGGGCAAAGGTTAGTAGCTGCTGGAGAAGCTGCCTTGTCATGTGCATGGCCAAGCTCGAGGCCATGCAGACTTTAGTTGCAAACTTTTAGATGTCTTTTTTTTCAAAATTTTCCATTATACACTACCCTGAGCATGGCTATGCTTAAAGCCAGTGTTGAAAATAGTAAAGAAATTTTTGAAAATGGAGTTCTCTAAGCACAAATGATAGTGTGTTTCAAATTTCCAATACCTGCATCAACATAAATTGAGCATTTCTTTATATTCCAACATTTAAAATGCACAATACACGTAGAATAAGAATATAACATTACCTCACTCACTTTTAGAATGAAATCATACCAAGTGATGCTTTTCCCCACACTTTAAACTGAACTCTCACCTCTTCATGAATGTGTAAAAACACCCAATGCTTGCAATTTTTAGACAGAAAAAGGACTTAGGATAGTAAAGAAAAAGAAAACAAAAAGAACTCAACTTACTAAACTTAATCATAGGTTACCTTCAAGAAGCGCATTTTTTTAACATTGTTGGCTTGACGTCCTTCATATCCTTTAAAATCAAGAAGGGTCAAATCAAGGGTTCTTGGAGCTATCCGCCTAAAACTCTAATTTGTCATAATGGTTCCCATCGGTTTTCTTGACCCACCTTCTACATTGCACACATGTGATAGCCCCCGGTTGCGCTAATGTTTTCAAACCTACATAATTTGTAGCATTATCCTTCCCTTCCTTCTGTAGAAAACATGAGTCACAAGACATCCTTACACTTGGTTTCAACTGGTGGTGTATATCAGGTGATTTAACATCATCACCTAAGCATCGGTTGTGGCTATCACTTTTCACTTAACTACCCACGTTCAAACTCTTCAACACTATTCTCAAAACTCGCTACTACTTCATGTGATGACCAAGTCTTGCAAGAAGTATTTACACTTAGGCTCAAGTTTTGATGTATATCAAGTAGTTCATCAACGGTTTCTAAGTGAAGGTTAATGCTATAATTTGTTATTTGATCAACTACATATGAATTCCTGGAGACTTTCTCCTCAAAACTTACTACTGACATCTTTACAACCATTTCCTTATCTGCAACTCGAGGTATTAATCCTCCTCCTTCTACATCGATGAGTGCTCTGACTATGGTAAGGAATGGTGAAATACCCTGAATTTTACTAACCTAAATTAGGAATATGATAATTAAATACTATAAAAATGCAAGTAGTTTGAACCTTATTTTAAATTTAACTTAGTAATTAAATTTAGATTGTTTCGTTAGTTGAATTTCATAAACTATAGAATATAATTAGAAAACTTAACATAATTGCATTGGAAAATGGATTTAATGGAAAATAGAGATTTTAATATAACAAATACCCATTTTGACCTATCAAATTGTTTAAATTTCCTATCTCCAACATACTAAACTATTTAATTCCTTTCAATTGTCCACTTGAAACCAATTTCTCAAGTTTAATTACCTAAATTTCTAATTCCCTAGAATTAAACCTTAATATAAATTTAGTTTAGACATGGATCAATGACTCACTAACTATACACCTACGACTATAGATATCAAGTGTAGTATGACTCCATCAATTTTTAGGGTACGATAGACAGTATATGATAGTTTAAAGATAGATCGCTAAGGTTGAAATATATGCGACAAAAATAGAAACTAATTAATATCTACCAAACTAGGGCTCAAATAAAAAATTTTGCATGTGTAATCATGAAACTTAGAATTTTCTAGTTCCATTGAGTATAATATCCTAAATTAACCTATTGGGCCTAGAAATTCTAATTGCGTAAGTGAAAAGCCTAAAATAATTAGATAATTTAACATAATTGGACTAGTAAATGGATTTAATTGAGAAATAGAGATTCTAATATTGCAAATACCCGCTTCAACATATAAAACTAATTCAAGTACCTATTTCAACAAAATCAAATTAATCAATCCTTTCCAATTATCAATTGAACTCTATTTATCAAATTCAATCACCTAAACCCCAAATATACAATTTAGACATTTTAGCCTAAATTCTAACTCCTTAAATCCTAGAAAATTAAAACTAAATATTTGCTTTCAAATACCAATTCCTACGCCCCTAAAACCCTAAATTTAAGAGAGATATTAATTTTTCTTCAATTAGACTTCTTAAATTCAATTTCTAGTGCAATTAGAAAACTTTCTTTTCTTACTTCTTAAATCTGTTTCTAATTCCCAATAGCCTATAACCGTAAAGCCCAATTCATCATCTGAAAGCCTAAGCCCATTAACATGAATCCAAGCCCATATTCAAGAAGTACATTTACATGAAATCAAGCCCATAAGCCCATGAATCAAAGCCCACAAGCCGTAAGACCATATTAGTTATCATGCATCATCATATACCTTATAATTCTCTAAATTCTAAAGAACTCCCACATGTGAAAAGACAATAATAGCCTTAGCCAATTCTTAATAACTTGAATGCAAGGGAAAATACTAGAGCTGGGCATACGGGCCTGGCGGGCCGGGCCGGCCCACTTTGGCCCGCGGGCTAAACGGGCCAGAAATTTTTGGCCCGTTTTTAAAACGGGCCAAAATCACTTGGCCCAGGCCCGGCCCGCGGCTAACGGGCTGGCCCGTTTGGCCCACATGGGCTAAAAAGGGCCAATATAGCCCGTTTGGCCCGCATTTTATGTCCCTTTTTTTTTAAATTTTTGAAGTTGTTAGTTATTGAATTAGGTCAAATTGACCCTAAAAAACTTGACTTAAAGATAAATTGGGTCAATATAGACATAGGGCGTCTATATTTTTTTTTTAAGTTTTAATTCTTGGCCCGCGGGCCAGCCCGGCCCGTTATGGGCCAGCCCGCTTTTGGCCCGCGCTAACGGGCCTGGTAAATTTTGGCCCGTTTTTAAACGGGCCAAATTTTTTTGGCCGCAGCCCACTTTTTAAGTGGGTCAACGGGCCGGCCCGCGGGCTTTGGCCTATATGCCCAGCTCTAGAAAATACCAAAATGCCCCTTAAAATTCTACACCATATGGACATAAGAAAATATCTCATAAATCTAGAGATTTCTATCGAAGTGAAATGACCAGAATACCTTAAACTATCCAAGTAAAATGACTAAAAAACCCTTAACCTAGAGGAAATTACAATACATGAATAATATAAATATTGCACGTAGAAAACCCTAACTTCTTCTTCCATCTTTAATAGCCCACATCTCTCCAAAATCCTCTTAAAAACATCTCTAAAAAACACCGAAAATCCTATAAAAAATTCTACAACAATTCCTCTTCAAGACAAGCCTCCAATAGGTAAGGAATCCATTCATTTTTCATTATCTAATTACTTAATTTCTTCCCTAAAATTTATTCTTTATTTCAATTGATTCCAGGTGAAATTTGAAGGCAAAACCAAAGTTTAAGTTAAGGATTAGCATTAGAAGCATACTCAAATTCTTGGAGGAGGAGTAGTGAGTACTTTTAAGCTACTCTTTTTGCAAATCAAGTAAGTTAAGATAATTAATATGTTTTGATTATGTTAATGACATTTAAATTTGTGTAAATTACTGAAAATAAACTTAGAATTAAGTATTGATTGATATGTGTATATACAAGCATGAAAACTGAAATATGCACATGTATACGTATATATGTTAGGAAGTTAAGTATTTGAAATTATTATATGTTTATATATATATATATATTTATATGTGTGTGTGTTGTATGAATGAATATATGTGTTGAATTGATATGTTTTATTGAAATGAAATCATCAAATAAATATATGTATATATTAAACATAAATTTTGTTGAAATATATAAGTATGTATATTTATATTGATATGCTAGAATTTTTGAAAATTTTGTGTTATTGATGTTGATTTGAGTTATGATTTATGATTCAAGTTGTAAAATATAAATCTAAGTGCATAATAGATAATAAAACATAGAAAAAACATGTTTTAGATGATTTAAATATGCTAGAAAATCAATTTATATGCATATATATGCAGTCTGGATAGCTTAGGTTATCAAATTTAAATAAAATATTAAATGAATTTATTTTTGGATGAAATTTATAAAAAAGATATTTTAACATGTCTATATATAAAAAGAATGACTACCTCAGTCACACAAATGCTTCCATATCATGTACAAGGTGTACATCACAACCAAGGGAACACATCGGAGTAGCGCAATTTATATTGATAATAATTAAGTAACAAGGCAAAGAGAATACTTATCATAAAACATAAACATATTAGATTACAATTCTTAGGGGCATATCCCTCTATTGTCTTCAAATAAATATACATCTTAGAATTTCTAAAACACTAACATTACATATAAAGAACCTTACAAAATAACTTCATCTTATGTTTCCATTGCCTTCATAAAAGCTTAATGTCCTTTAATGACTTTCTTAACGTCATGATCCTCAATTTAAACCATGGGTATACCTGTTTCACCAAAATATATAGGGGTATAAGCTACAACTAGCTAAGTGAGATATTTCTTTTCATTCGCACCATGTTTTCGAACAAGTTCATTTAAATTTTTACACATATGCTATGCATACAATGCAACAATCACGTGATTACGCAAATATATATAGTTATCCGAAAACCATATATAGAACGGATTTATTCCTCCGTATCGAAGGTTAGGGAATCGGTGATGAAGATCCTCGATCTTCTACTACTAGTCCTCAGGTCCCCACCCAAAGCGTTTGGTTGGCTCGGCTCCGAACCTAGAGTCGCATTCGTTGGGCGATTTGGATTCTCTAAGAAGGAACATGGCCCGTGTCACAGCAAAATAACAGCCAATCCAACTCTATGCGTAGGGGTGATCAATCAATTTAGCAAATAATAAACAGCTATACAAGTAAGTAAACAAAAACACTTAAACAGGCAGTTTGAAGTTGCAATATTCTTAATTCTCATTTCATGCATAAACAAAGAATCACATATATACATATCCCCAAATTCCCATACATATCCATTTTTATATTTTCTTAGTATGCTAATGCCACTACTTTACAAGCACAAGCAAGGTAACGAAATTAAAAGGAATAACTCACTCGTCCATTTCGCGATCTTCTTAGTCGTAGTAATCCTCAGGAAGGTTAATCTCGTATCTTTCATCACCTAGACAAAAGAAATACCCGGGATGAGTATTTCGTAAAAATTCCACTTAAACTTTCTAATTCTATTTCACTATATTCGTCAAATTCGTATAGAATGAAATTCCAATTCTAAATGGCCATAACTTGCTCATTTTAACTTCGAATTTCGCATATAATATACTGTTTTCTATCTATTCGAAAAGATCTATCTATTTCTAAGGTTATCTTTGTCATATAAGGTCATTTGGGTTTCGAAAATGTTGGGTACAAATTTAAAACAAATATTTCTAGATTTTTGTAAAATCATTTTTTAACTCAACTTCATTCAAAAATCCTTTAGTAAAAATATAGATATATATATACATATACATATATATAATTGATAAATCCTTTGAGTATATAGATAAGCTCACTTCATATGCAAAAATTCTAATGGTAGTGTCTCAACAATTCATTTTGAGTTGTTAAAACTTTAACTTTGACAATTTCTTTTTAAGTATTTTGAAAAAACTTTATATTTTCATAGGTTGTTATAAATGAGTATGTTCTTATTTTATTTTCTTCATTCTTTTTCCAAAAACAAGTAAATTTTCCTTTAACCTTAGTCTACATAAATTTTACTTCTAGTGATAAAAGATCAAATTTATCAAAAGTGTATTAAGTTGTTAAAAACCTTTTTATAAAATTGTATTTAGAAAGGTTTTAGAAAA
This sequence comes from Combretum micranthum, assembly GCA_024138025.1. Lineage (NCBI taxonomy): Eukaryota > Viridiplantae > Streptophyta > Magnoliopsida > Myrtales > Combretaceae > Combretum > Combretum micranthum. The sequence goes on along the minus strand of JAMXBD010000629.1, from coordinate 326,415 downwards.
TGAGTCTTGTCTTCTTATATTTATTATTTAAAATATAAGTTTTTGTTTTCTAAAACTTGTTCTTTTATTTCCTTTGAAAAGAATCCTCTTTTTTAATAAAATCCTTTGTTTTTAATCTTATCTTATTTATATTCTTTGAAGATAAGTTTCTTCTTTAGAAACTTGAAAATCATTATTTTTCCTAGGTGGGTTTATAACTTTATGGGTTGAATTCATCTTAACTTTGAAAACTAGTTTGTTTCTTAGTTTTGTTATGGAGTGAAAAAGAGTTTAATCTTAAGCTTTTTGTAAAAACTTTGAATATTAACAAATTATTTTACTAAAACTTAGGTTACCATAATACACAAAGAAAGTATTTTTTTTTATGTTTCATTGGTAAAGCTATCTTTGTTATTTAAGAAAACTTGTATTACTCTATTTCTGTGTTGTTGATAATAACTCCATTATTTTGTAATAAGTCACATAATATAAAATCTAGTTTTGAGTTCCTTTAATAAAGTAAAATTCTACTTTTAAATTAGTTGGGACAACATCATTATGTAGATGCAATTATTATGAGTATGTAAAATAATAAGAACATGAGAAAATACTAAAAGCAAAATAATAAAAAAAAATTTCAAGTATTGGGAACCTTAGCTTCATCAAGGTATCTCGGTCAAATATTGGGAGCCTTAGCTTCATCAAGGCATCCCGGGACTAAAAATAGAGTAGTCCCAATAGAATAAAGAAAATAAAGAAAATGTTGTTTTGACTTGATACGAACAAGTCTAAGACTAAAAAGACTAGCCTTAAAGAAATAGCATGAAATAAATAAATTGCAAAGCATGAAATTAAATAAATAACAAGTGAGCTTATATGCTCTAAAGATTATATATAAATACATAATATATTTAGTTAGATATGAATAATAAAATTAACATAACAACAAAATAAAATAGAAAGTTCATATGCAAGAACAAAACATGAACATGTTGTTGCTTTTACTACTCATATGAGTTTCAAAAAAACATCATAATCATGTTAAGTTACATGACATGGATAAACTAAGTGGTTGGAAGAAGTTTACCTAAAGTATTTATGTGGTATGAAGATGGTAGATGAAATGGGTATTATGTGAGTAGTGATATGTGGTAGATAGTTTGTGTATAAGGAATGATTTTTGTGAAGAATTGGTTTAAGAGAGTTTTGGTAGAGAGAAATCTTGAAGAGAGGATTTGTGGAGAGATTTTGAGAGAGTTTTGGTAGTGAAATGAATTGTATGAAAGAATGAAGGAGGAATGGGGTATTTATAGAATTTTGGAGTGAAATTAGATGTAATTAAATTAATTGAAAAAGAAAATAAATGAGGAGGGAAGAGAGAGAGAAGTGGACGGAAAAGAAGAGAAAGAGAGAGAAATTTGATTAAAAAATTAACTTTAGAAGAAAAGTGTAAGAAAAGTTTAGTAATATGTGGTGTAAAATTTTTATGGGAAAAGAAAATTATAAGAAATATATATGTAGGTGTAAGAATAGGTAGTAAGAAAAAGTAGAGATGGATGAATAGTAATAAATAGTAGAAAAGTACTATGAATAGTAAACTAGACATTTAAAATACTATAATATAAAATACGCATATAAATGAGATATTTGTAATTTTTAGCTACCGAAAAATTCTAAAACTGATATTTTTGAAAACCTTATATTTTTACGAGTCTATTGGTATTAACGGAATATTTTTGCCGTCCGGTGTACCAAGGCACGATTTTTGAAAACTGATCTCATTCGGATCCAAAGGACACTAGAATTTTACGAATCTGATATTTTTAGGCTTCCATATATTATTACGAACCATTATCAACAATTATTTCCATTTCGTTGTTTAGGGTTTAAGAGCGCAGGATTTCGGATCTTAAATACTAGAGTTTGTTGTAAGCTTTGTTGACTTTTAGGGTTCCGATGTGACTTCCGATTTTGTTGAGTTATTCGTAAGATCCTATAATTTTGGAGTTTTGACCGTATTATATTTTTAATTCGATATATATGGTTTATCTCATTTTATTTATGATTATTTAATAGTTTTCAGTTCTCGGGATCGTTTAACCGAGTCTGGGTTATGAGTTCACTCAGTTTGACTTTTTGTGAAAATTGAAATTTCTAATTCCAAAATTCACGAGTGTTTTAAAATCTTAGTATTTCATTGTCGAGCGTTATTTAAATATATCGTTTTGATTTGCATTTTAGGAATCGAGTAGATGATTTGATTGGCGTACGATGTTGATTCAACCGATAGTTGAATTTTCTATTTTGTTTTTCAGGGTTCTTTTTTTTTTTTTTTCAAGATTAAGAATTCTCGTTTTTGATCTTATTTAGAATTAAGTTTTAACTTGGTTTGATTTTTAGGGTTTCGATTCCGGTGTTTGACTCTTATGATTATTTTCTAAGAATTATGAAATTTTCAGGGGGTTTACAGGGAGTTGCACCAATGTGGCAGTTGCATCTATGGTTAAAAAATTGGAAATTGCTACAATATCACATCTTAGTCCTTATAGACTTCAATGGTCGAATGACTAGGGCTATTTCTTTGTTGATTATCAGGTTAAGATACCAATCACTATTGGAGATAGGTATCAAGATGAGGTGACTTGTGACATACTACCTATGAGTGCTTCTCATTTACTTCTTAGACGGCCTTGGATATTTGACAACAGAGTTATCCATGATGGATACTTGAATAGCTATAATTTTCAGAAGGGTGTTAAGGGTATTGTTTTACATCTTATGAAGCTTGAAGAGATTAGAATTGCTCAAGATCAGATGCATACCATACAAGAGAAAAGAACTTTGTTTATGAAGAGGATGCATATGGGGAGGAGTTAGAAAAAGAGGGGAGTTTCAACACTTAGATGGAGTAGTAATGTTGAGGCCAATATTTTGTTATATTTGTCTAACTCTTCCTTGTAGCTTCAAGATTTGAGGACAAATCTTCAACAAGCTCGAGAAGATGATGGGAATCGATTCATGACTTCATCTATCGGTTTACTTGAAGGAGTGAAAGGAAGCTCAGCAAAGGAAGCAAGTGGAGAAGATAAGATGGATTGCATGAAAGTCGACCCTAAGCCGGCTGCCTAGAACTCCAAGGCCTACGGCCTTGTAAGTTACATCGGCGGCTTACTTCTAGTGTACAACATTAGACAAACGAAGGCTGGCAAACTTTTTTATAGTAAGCCGACAACTTACATTATAGGTCGACGGCCTATCTTGCCAACTTGGAGATTTTTAGTTGTTTTATTTTATTTTGATGTTTTTATTTAATAGTTTTTCCTTATTTTATTTGCTAGGGTCTTTTGGGGAAACTATTATAAATACTTTTTTTTATTGAGAGTCATTAGTTTTTGGATATTCGACAAATCCGTTTGAGAGTTTTCTCAATTTCTCTTATCCATCCATTGAGTGATTGTGGCTAGATCTTGTTCTTATTGATCCTTGCGATCATGGCGAACAATCTTGTTCTTATCAATTGTCTAATTGTGGCAAATAACCCACTTTAGCTAATTTGTGCGTCACATCAAATTACTTAGGTGTAGTTTGGGTTATTATTGGTGCGTCATATCCAATAGTAACACCATCCATATCTTTTTATTTCCTTTCATCCAATTACAAAAACCCATAAAAATAACATTTCTATCATATGATTGAACCCTAAAATTGAGATCACTGTGTCTAGGGTTTTAGGCACATCAATTACTCCCTCAAGTTAATTGATTCCTAACTCTACATGAGATAATGGAGATCTCTCCCTCACTAACATCACATAATATTGCATAAAAGTTCATGATCTGTATAACAAGAATTGAATTCATATAGCAAAAAATCAAAGTTCCCCTACCTCTAGGTGAAATATGCAATTTTTCTAATCATGAGGATCTATCTCACTAGATGAAACCTCTTTCTATCTAACAAGAATCATACATGCAATTAATTTTGTGCACAAATCAATCACAAGACAATGAAATCATACGAATAGATACAAAGGCATAAACATCTCATTAATCAAAAAGCAATTTAAATCACATGGTTTAGGATTTCACAAGATGCAAGGTATAAAGAATTTACTCCTTGATGGAGCTTACGACAATAACAAAAAATCGAGAGAAGATAAAAGAAATCATAATTAAAAGAATAAATGATAATTGACGTCTAGTGATGTCCAGTGATTCTCAAGTTATTTCTCCCTTGAATTTCTTCGTAATTTCTCTCCTAAGGTTGGAAAAATGATCCAAACTTGTAAAGTTTGAAAAAAAGGTGCTATTTTTTGTTTTCTAGTGAATCTATGTTAGTACCGCCTCCTGCACCATCGTATTCACGGTAGGGTAAGATACAGAACCTTCACTTTCTACAATTTTTTGCCTCTAATGCTTGTTAAGTTCTTCCCTACAATTTAGCATGGCCATGCTGAAGGCAGTGCTGAAAACAAAAACTTTTCTTCTTGTACAAAGCTGATCCAAACTTGTTAATTTGCCTTGATTTAGGTGAATCATCATAAAAACTTCCAAATATGCTCCTTAAACCTTGACATGAATATTTCATATAATAAGTACCATTTTCTTCATCAAATCACATAGATTACATAACAGATATTTTCAAATAAGCACAATGAATAAGGGTCTCTTGACACTTATCATGATGCCTCCATTATTAGAGTTGGTGTAGTTCTTATGTAGGAGAGACATCTTATCACCTATTTTAGCTAAAAGTTACATGGAATAGCCTTGGATTATTATGTTTACGACAAGGAGTTGTATTCTTTGATTCAAGCTTTCACGGCATGGCAACACTATCTTTTACCTAAAGGTTCATCATATTTTCTAACCATGAATCTTTGAAATATCTGAGAGGTCAAAGTAAATTATCCAAGAGACGTGCAAGATAGGTTGAGTTTTTAGAGACATTTGCATACACTATTAAGCATATGAAAGGTGATACTAATGTGTTACCTAAAGCATTGTCAAGAAGATATGTATTGTTGAGTTCTTTGTAGGCTAAATTGTTGGGATTTAAACACATTGTGGGGCAATATTATGAGAATAAGGTATTTGCACCCATCATAGTAGCCTATAATGAAGGGAGGTCGATGGATATTTATCATATGGTCGATGGCTATTTGTTTGGGTAAGGAAAATTATGTATTCCACATGGATCTATGTGAGAAATGCTTGTTAGGTAAGCCTATAGTGGTGGCCTTTCTAGGCATTTTGGGAACCATCGTGCTCTTGATGCATTAAAGGAGCATTTTTATTAGCCTAACATGGCTAAGGATGTTCATAAATTGATTGAAGGATGTTCTACTTGTAAGAGAGCTAAAAGTAGAAGTGAACCACAAGGCTTATATATATCATTGCCTATTCCTACCAAACTGTTTAGCGACATGGCACACTTCATTCCATGCCATAAAACCGACAATGTGGCTTATATTTCTAGTTTGATTTTACAAGAGGTGGTTAAGTTCCATGGCATTTAACAATATATTGTTTCCAATAGAGATGTGAAGTTTTTAAGTCATTTTTCGAAGACCTTATGGAGAAGATTGGGTATGAAGTTCTTTTTTACTACTTGCCACCTGCAATCCGATGGGCAAACTGAAGTTGTAAATAAAACTTTGGGTTCCTTATTATGAGCAACAATTGGGAAGAATTTGAAGTAGTAGGATTTATGTTTGCTAATTGTGGAATTTGCTTACAATTGATCAATTTATGATGCGACAAGAAAGTCACCTTTTGAAATAAATTATGAGTTTAATCCTAATACTCCATTTGACTTACTTCCTAAAGCCCCTATTACTACATATAGTCAAAGTGGATTGGAACGTGCTCACTAAATTTAGCAGCTACATTAGAAGATATATGATTTCTTGCAAAAGCAAAGTGATAAGGTGAAAGAGAGAAGAGATAAAGGTAGGTGAAGGGTCAAGTTTGAGCCTAGAGATTTAGTGTGGATTCACCTTGGAAAAGATCTATTGCTGAAAAGGAGAGGTCATAAATTAGTGCCACAGGTTGATGGCTTATTCAAGATAATAGAGCAGATAAGTGAAAATGATTACAAAGTGGAATTGCCAAATGATTTGAGAGGGACATTAGCTACGTTTAATGCGGTGGACTTATCAACAAATCTTCATGAGCCTAGGGGAGATGTAAGAATCATGGTTCATCTAGACTAATAAGTCGGGCTAAAGCTAGAGGTTTGTTGAACTTAGCTCATTGGATCCTTATAGATGAACTGAATGATGATGAGTTAAGGCATTTCATGAAGATCGAGTTAGAGAAAAGATCACCCTTGGTGACACAACCTTGATCTAAGCTGTGATAGCAAATGCCCCCTCCATGCTACCTGTGGTGAAGTTCGTGAGAACATCATCGTCAGGAAAGTATAAAGTTAGAAGAGATCACGGGTCCAATAGTGCCTATGATGCCGATCATGACACTCATAATCGCAGTCGTGCTCTACTTGAAGGGAAGTGAAGAATTGAAGCGGAGGAGATTATGGCCCAAGTCATGGCCATGATCTATAGTATGATACAATCCTTGTTTGGTTGACTAAGCTTATCTAATTCCTTTTTACATATTTGTTTGACTTTTAATTATTCATATTTTCCCTTGCCCAATTTGAGGGAGTATACAAGGATTGTTAAAGTTATGTTTAGGAGTTTTGGCCTTCTTGAACATTATTATGTCTTGACTAGTTAGTATAAATAAAATTGAGATCCTTCTTCTCAATATTGTTCTTGATTGTTTCTTTTTAATCATGCATGATATTAATTAATTGAAACATCTATTTGATTTTCTCTTTAGTATATCATATGCAAGGATTGATCGTTCGTATCTTTTAAATTTTCAGTCTTTCTTAAATCACAAAAACCTTAATAAATACTACAAATCCTTATATCGCAATAGAATGTTGGATCCATAAAATACACGAATTCTCCAATCCTTATTAAGACATCTCCATGATGTATTCTCTTATGTTGTCATTTTCTTTGTACCTCATAGAGATTAGTTTTGCCAAGAGTGTACTAGTTTAGCATTTTCATTCCTAGCAAACCTTTTCCCAAGGTATTGAAGGTATTCCTTAGCTGTCTTGATCTTGTCAGACATAATGCTCTGATTGCCTCTAGGATGACACATTTCATTATCGTCAGATTCATGCAAATGCATCACTCCCACTTATTCGCATCCCTTTTTTTTCTGATTAGAGGTACTATAATTAGTATTAACAATAGGCCTATCTTCCCATAACATAAAGTCCAGATCTATGACTCCAAGAATAATCAGCACATTCTCTTGTCTTATCTTAAAATTAATGTCATTCATAGGAATAGAGTTGATATTGGTAGAGATATATGAAGTCAAGCTAGTAATGATAAAGAAATTAGCAAGTAAAAGAAAATTATACTCATGGTCAAATTAAAATAGGCAAATAATGACATAGCCTATCAAGAGATACCTAACACAACATTGATATTTAGTGTTTGGATAGAGATATCAATTTGTAAGTGATACTCTTGATACAATGTGATCAAACATTGATAATAAATTCCTATCAAATGATTAAACCTTTCTTTGGATTGACCAATCATTCACAAGGAAATCCAAATAATCATTACCACATTTACCATCATAGGTGCACATGTAAATTAGCTAGATACTAACCTTCCTTTAAGCCGATTACCATCCGCATGATTTATATACACATAGCCTTTTCTAATCCTATTCAAAACCGATGACTTATATAAGAGAGGCTACTTAACATAATATTTACCAATAATCCATCTTGAATAGTAGATAGAAAATTTTCATAATTTGAATTTCGAGTTTTTTTCCATGCCTTATACATTGTTCTGAAGAATGAGAATTATACTAGTATAATGTATGTTTTAAAATATGTATTAATAGTTAAACACTTGATTGCATCGAATATACCTTGCATGTCAAGCTAACCACTTGATTGCACATAACTACCATAACAAAATCATAAGGTATGTACATCATGTGATTATCATAATCAAGCTATAAACATGATTCAAAAATCTAAAAATCCTTAATAACACAATTTCTTGAACTAATAATAAATTATTAAACATGTATTACATTCATATTCAAATAAAGATTCAACCTTTATACATGTTTCATCAATTTAACACAATTGTCACACGAATAAAACCTAAAATATACTATATTGGCCTAGACTCTTAATCTTTATTTGCTCATGTCAATCTATTGAAAAACCTTAACTTTTAAGGATTAGGTAAGAGGGTCTTATACGAATTGTTAATGATATCAATTTTCTGGCTCTAATCTCGCATATAGTTACTCTGATATCACTCGTTGAGAATAAATCTTAAATCCCTAAATCAAGTAAAATTTGCACAAAATTAAGGCACAAACATATAAAAGTAATTGTTGAAAGTGTATCTAAATTCGTGATATGGAAAGTGCACAAAATCCTTTTATATGGACAGTTAGGTCTTTTAAGTCAATGTAGAACCTTTAGGAGATTTAGTTTCACTCTCTCCAGTCTAATGATGGGATGTCATATGATATGTAAGTCCATATTTTTTATTTCTCTACATCCGATCATATGATAGGAAATTTGCCTATCATAAAAATAATAAGCAACATATCCAATCATGCATTAAAGTCAATAACTCTGTATAATTACTTTACTTGGACTTTATATTTTATAATTGTTTTATTACACAATTATTTTATCAACACATTTACGCTTATCTAGCTAATTTAAGAATAAACCCAACATAACCAATGCCTTAAAAAAAATTAAACATATTAGACAAAAAGAAATTACATGAATACCAAACTATATTGTATTTAATACTTGCATGTGTCGCATATATTAAATGCAATAATTGTTATATAATATTTAATATATATGACAATAAGACACACATTCATAATATTGCATATATTAAATGTTATACTCATTTTTTTACTTGTATTTATTACATGTGACATACATTAAAAATATTATCTCTTATGTAATAAATATGACACGATATTAGTAATCTGGTAATATTTTAATATAATCAATATTTTTGTAATTTCTTTTTTAAAATAAAAATTAACATGAGTTTCACCTTATCATCATTTCTCTGAAAAGACATTGCTAATTATTTATCTTTTATCTTGATACATAATGTTTTAATACCACTAAATCTTTTTTCTTGTTATCCTCATAAATAATCTCGCATTCCGACTTCACTCTTCGTTTGTTTTTCCGTCTGTTGCTCCAATCTAAGCCTATGGGTAGTTTGATGACATACTTAAAGGAGATTAACACTGATTGTAGAAGTTTAATTTCATACATCCCAAAAGGAATTGGGTTTTTGGGTGATTTTGATATGGAGTTTAAAACATATATATATATATATATATGAAAATAGATTCATGTCAAAAAAAAAATTACAGAAATAGATTATTAAAGACGTTGTTATAAATAGTATCTTTGAATTTATACCGAAGGTGTTGTAATACTTTAAAAAAATCATTTATCTTGAAGGCGCTGTTTGTAACCACATTGTTAACACAAATTTGAAAGAAAAAAACATTATTCATGATCTATGAATAACATTCATCTGCTTAACAAACAGATATACAAATGGCCAAAAAAAAGAGAGAACAAACAGATATACAAATCCTACTAAGCCAGCAGATCAAACAGGTACAACAAGGTCATGACATTATGCGACACAAATCAATTCCATACAACACGATTTCAAATCCTCAACCAAATACAATAAAAAATTTTCAAAATTTGACCACACACGACAAACCAAATGGTGCTAATCTGAAATGGCTTAATCAATTTCACACTTTTTCTGCAAAATTCGGATGAAATCAGACCTGATCATTACACAAATTTATCACATCATCACCTTAGATCTAAAAACCATCAACATGCACTCAGATTACAAGAAAAGCGGGATAAAACTGATACGTGATCTAGATCTAATCAACCAAAAATCATAATCACAGAAACAGAAAGCGTGAGACTTGAGGTGAATTACTTACAATGCAATCGTCATCAATATTATAGTTTCACCTTTCCTTAGAGACCACGTAACCAAAGCACCTACAAGCAGAGTCCTTGAAGGAAATGCACGAAGCCTTGGGACCCAGGATGTGGTCAGTATCGTCATCAATGGCATAGACAGTAAGATAATGAATTTTTTTTCTTAAAATAATAATTTGCGTTAAAGGCACAGTTAGCGCCTATAAGGAAATGATGATTCTAAAAAAACAGCGTCTTCGGTATAAATTCAAAAACATTATCATAAACAATGCTTTTAATAACCTATTTTCATGAATTTTTTCAGTGTAAACCTTCTTTTTGGATTATTTTTTTTTAAATTCGTACCAAAATAATAATAGTCACGTGATATTATGACAACCGAATCTACTGTAACGATCATTGAAGTTAGCATTAAAAAAGATGATTATGTAGGATATATAATCGGATGGATATGATCGAATCAAGTTATGTAGACAGGATATGATAAAATATGGGTTTCTATCTCTACCATGTTATCTTGTTCATGATATAGTTTAAAAATAAGGTGTTTGCATGTGTATCATCTTGTCCATAGCATCCATCAATAAAAGATCAATTAAATGCAAGACCTGGCAAATTATATGGTATCCTATATGAGCATATATTATAACCGAGAGTCATATTATATAGATGTATATACAAATAGAGGTATTTTTCGTATGCATATGTATACATAACATATTACCTAAATCCTTACTTTATTCCAATTTTTGAGTCCTAATTTGGATTAAATAGGAAATCCAAGATTTTCAATCAAACTCCATATTAACCTCCTTCTAGTTATTGAAAAAAAAAAAATTATATGAAATTTTTGTGTTTTGTCAATGTATTTATAAGATTGATGGAAAAACCAACATAAAATTGTGAAGATTTGGTTTATTTAGTATCCTATTTTTCCATTCTCTTTCCTGATTCTAGAAATTTGAAACCTAACCTTTCAAGTTAGGTAACTTTAATGGTTTTTTTTTTCTTTTTACATAATTAATTTCTATAAAAAGTTAACCATTGAGGATCTGTCAGTCCGCCATATAATATATGCTATATTAATAAGTTTTATTAATATTTATACTAGATATTATATATTAATTTATTATAATATATACTATGTAGATATTAAAGGAAAAAAAAAAAAGATAATAATCCATTATACATGGCTACTTTATCATTATAATATATCCTATGAAGATAATTAAACCATTTTGTATTAATTCAAGTCTAAATTCATTTTATAGATTAACCCTTGTTCTAACACCCGAAGAGTCAAACCTCTTTATTGGAATATATTAAAAAGGTTTCTCTTGATAGGTTTGAAACATGGATTATTGGACCAATTTGTTTCCTCTTAGTCTTTTATATTCAGCTCATACGAATAAAAGACATAATCACATAAAACTCCATGTCCATTAAAGTAAGTATGAAAAACCTATATATAGATGCTCTTTTCTTCTCAATTAAATAAGACCATGGCTTTAGAAGCACGCCGTGGAGCAACAAAACCATGAACTATGGGATCAATAACTAAACTATTTTCGTGTCATAGGATGTTTAACTCTACTGGAGGAGTTGAAATCCGTTGTAATACCCTATATTGTAAGCAACATTTATCCTCAATTTTTTACCACTAAAAAAACACAAATCCTTTATCTTTTACAAGTAAAATACATCCATCTCCATTACAAGTATGTGACAGAAAATTCTAACATTGATCTTACATTGCATCCAGGCAATTTAAAGGGTGCTGCAAAAGAAATTGCTTATACGAGAATCATATACACCTTAGCCACCAGACCATGGCCCAAATATTTTCTTGGATTGTTACCCATGCAAGAGCACATTCTCCACCCTCCCTTTGATACACAGTAAACCTATACTCCAGACTAAAGGAAAGTGTCACATGGCATATCAGCGTGAATTAATCGAACCCACTGAGCATATCTATTCCTAAGAATACTGCTGTCTTTGTTCTAAATACTCTTCTAACTGTATCCAAATTCATCCTAGAAGAAATCATACTGCAGTCTTTATTCTTTAAACTCTGAAACATGGTTATGCCCACTTTCACATGTGATAATATATCCGAGTGACAACCCAACAGTCCTATTGTCAAGATCATACATTCTCTCTATCCAGCCAAACCCATCTTTTTATATCAACATAGCTGACTAACATATCCAGAAAAGTTTCAGCATATAAGTACCAGGGATTTTGCAAACTAAATAGATGTTATAAAAGGAAGCAGTACTACAAGACATCAACACACAGTACCAACAAGGCAAACATACTACACTGTCTTGTCATTCTTGAAAGCAATTTAGGAAGTCTAACTGATGGTCAGATAATATTCCTGAAGTAGATGAAATCATGGTGCGACAAAACAAGAAATTAGCCATCAGATTCTTGTGATGAACCCTGGGGTGATGTCACGAGTTGAAGGGCTGTATTAGAAGATTCAGTCCCTTCTCCCTCCAGCTGCAGATGCTGCTGTGGTGGTGGCAGCTGCGGTGGTGGAGGCGGAGGCTCTCCCTGCCAAGCCCACACGATGTCCTTTAGAGCTGGTCGGACCTCCTCTTTTAACATTTTCTGATACTCCAATGTGTCACCATGACACTTTTTCATTTCTACCATGTGGAAGTTTGGAGTGATCTCAAAAATTTCTGCATCTATCTCAAGTGCTCCCTTTCTTCCAGCCTTAGCACCTTCTAGTTTCATCAACCCACCATCTTTTTTTGCAATTTTAAGCCTCAGGCGCTTTGCAAGATCTTGAAGTTTACATATGATCGTTGATGCAGGTTTGTTTACTGTGAACCTGACTTCCCTCTTATGGTCTACCCCATCAAACAATGCAGACAAGTCAAAGCCAGCAGAGTATGAGATGATGTCAAAAGCATTCAAATTAAGAGGTTTAGACATATCCTGCTTGGAATCAACAGTGTCGCTATTGTTATCATTAGGACCAAATAGTGCATCAGCATCAAGAGAGGGCTGTTGTTCCTTTGATTCAGTGATGCAGCAAATGGTTTTGGGGTCAAGATTCTTCCGGAACCAAGAACTTTCCATTATTTTGGTCATAGAAATTCTTGTGTTTGGATTTGGATCCAAGATTTTCGACAGCAACCTTCTTACTTCTGGTGCAAACCAATTAGGAAACTTGAATTCTGCTCTCCCAATCTTCCGATACATTTCCATCAGATTTGAATCATGAAAAGGAAGGAAGCCAGCCAATAGTACATATAATATCACCCCACATGACCAAATATCAGCTTTTGATCCATCATAACCTTTCCTGTTGATCACTTCTGGTGCGACATATGCAGGTGTTCCACATGTTGTATGAAGCAGACCATCTTGGCGTTTTGACTCAGCTAGGGCACTTAATCCAAAGTCTGAAACCTTCAAATTTCCATGCTCATCCAAAAGCAAGTTTTCTGGTTTCAAATCTCGATGACAAACACCTCGACTGTGACAGTAATCCACAGCACTAATCAGCTGTTGAAAATACCTCCGTGCAACATCCTCCTTGAGCTTACCCTTTGCAATCTTGTTGAAAAGTTCACCACCTTTTGCAAATTCCATCACAAAATAAATTTTTGTCTTTGTTGCCAGGACTTCATAGAGTTCCACCACGTGTGGGTGCTTGATTAGTCTCATTACAGAAATCTCTCGCTTGATCTGATCGATCAACCCAACCTTTAAAACCTTCTCCTTGTCAATGATCTTAATGGCAACGCTTATACCAGTACAAAGGTTCCTTGCATGGTAAACCTTTGCAAATGTACCTTGGCCCAACAATTTTCCCAGTTCGTAGCGATCCATTAATATCATTCCTTTGGGATCCATCTCCAATACCTATTTTCAAACAATACTATCTCAACCAACAGACTGTTATAATTAGCTATATTTACAACCTAAGACTTAAGTTGATCAGATCAGGAAGATTTAACCATCTTCACAAACATCGAAATTCAACTCAAGGTGTTTTCTCAAATTATCAGCTGGTATATGCACCAGAACTCTGAAGTCTAATTTGCACTCATTCAGTTCTCCAATATCATCAAATATGAATGATGACAGCCCAAATGGAGCTAAATATTCATTAAATTCCACAAAAGAAATCTCAGCCGTCAAGCACATCTTTCAGCATTCCCTGGATTTTGGAGTTTCCTAGAGAAAGCTGAGATAAATGAAAAATATGACACTCCAACTTGTCCGCTTCCTGAAAACCAGTGAAAATAACTGGAGATATTTAATAACCCATACTAAGAACAACATGATGAACAGAAAAATATACAGCATTAATCGTGCATTGAAGTACACTACAACAACAACCAGCCTTAATCCCACAATGTGAGGCACACAGAAGTAAAATATAAGATAAAAACATAAAATACTGGGAGGAAGGTTAACCAATTGCATATGGGAGGAAACCACTAGGTTTTTTTAATTACCACTACAATTCCAATGATAAGATGGAACCTGTTGACTTTAACCTCGTAAATCCTCTATATAACAAATATGTAAAAAGGAATAATGACAAAACATTCAAAAAATAAAAGCAAGAACATCAATATAATTGCTATAGTAAATTATACTGTGCATCACAAAATCTAAAGCTTGTTTTTAGTTTGTCCACTCAAAAGATTGAGGGGGTAAGGGAAGAAAAGAGAGGGAGGGGAGAGAGAGAGGCTTGCTCAACATGCATCTGTTTTACGGAAAATGTTTTCATTTTTCTTTTCAGATATAGATTGGTTTCACCAAAACCATTGTCCAAAGGGTAAAACCTATAAAAAAAAATTGTTCAATGAAGAAAATCTCAATCAGATTGAACATTGTCCTGCTAGAAAGTAGAAATGAGAATAAAGATTTCCCAACTGAATATAGGAAATCAAATTTTTCTCAATTTCAGAGCCATGACAGATCCTTGACCTGCTCCAACATTCTCCACTAAAAACTATAAGTCAACTGTACGAGATTACCAACATGATATTACCCTTTATAAGCACTACGTTAGAACAAATCTTGTAACCTGGGAAATGATCCGACACAATAACTGCACTTGTCTCCTAAACTTTAAGATGGATTACTTTAATCAGGCAGAGCTCAACCTAATATAATTTACAACAAGAAAATCCACGGCCATATTTCCAGATGTCTAGGGTCAAAAAGTATCTTTCAAGCTGTATTGAACCTAATAGGAAAGCAAAGACTTCTCAGGTGAATCGAGTACAAGATCATAAGCCTGTAACAAACAGAAGATCACGGAACATATGAGTGCAACATAGCAATGTCTCTGTGACAATCTAGCTTGACCCTCTCATGAATGGCACAAAAGTTGCCCACTTGTGGTGAGCTGGTAAAAGTGAATGCAGTAAAGAGATTTTTAGACTGGAATGTCAGGGGGTACGACATCTTGCACAAATGTTTTCCAGACATTTTCAAATATTACCTTCGTTTGTAGAAAAGTTTTTCAAACTATTTTATTTTAATTAAGGCTTGGCAATGGCCAAACGGTATCATAGTATTGGATTCTCAAAAGATTGCAGATACTAGAAGTTTTCAGTAGTCAATGATGGTAAAAGAACACGGTAGTGGCCGACCTTCAATGGTAGAGGTTAACATTTAAAGAAGATACCAATAAAGAAAAGCTTCCCCTTTTTAAATAATGCTCCTTATTTTCCATATACAATTTCCACGATGGGTCTTCGCGCCTCGACTCGCCACTTGACTAGTAATTTCAATCTCTTATGAATGCTACCACAAATATTTGACAAAACTAAGGCTTTATGGTAATAAATGTCACGAAAGTTCCGAATATATCTTACTTGAAACGACACACCTTAAGTTTTTTTTTTTTTTAACAACAGTATTTAGCAAGAAATTGCATGAAGCAGTGCCTTTCAAGGTAGACATTGATGGGAGTGATCCAGCAGCCATTTTGTCAGACCGAAATTACAACCACCAGGACATTGACTACCGCTATACCACAAATTTTTGTTTTTTGTTTTTTTTTTTTTTTTTCAAATACCATCCATTCAGTTGATTTTACAGCTGACTATAAAATCGAATACCATGTTAATTACCTCATGTAATTTTTTCTTTTTTTTTTTTGGGGGGGGGGGGGGGGGGGGGGGGGGGGGGGGGGGGGGGGGGGGTTTAAATAGCTTATGTAAAAATTAATAAAAAAGGAGAACACAACTCAACACAAGAACTATGCAATGGCAAATTCATTCGGTTGCTAAATAATAACTAAATAAAAATTAGGTTATTAAAAAAAAAAAAAAACAGCCCTAAAATACGAAGAGGGACAATGAATGTTCCATTTTTACAGCATTAAAAAAAAATTCTACCCCAAAAACAGCAAATTCATCATATAAATCAGAAACAAAAGGTATGACAACCAAGAAAACAACGTGAAATGAAGAAAATAAAACGTTAACCATGAAGCAGTACACAGTCACATTACGCAATAAAGAGAGAGAGAGAAAGAAGATCTAAGCAGAATGAGATAATTAACCAGCTTTACCTGTCTGTCTTTGTAGGAAAAAGAAAAGGTCGGCGATTTGTGTTGAATGAGAAAGAGATACGAGAATGCTGTGTTTCTGTGTAGGGTACGAAACCTAATTTAATTCGTATTTTATTGAGATCTTACACGCTCGTGCTTTCTTCTTTATTTCGAAACGAAATGGAAGGTGATATATAATAAGTTAAGTTAAGAGAGAGGGGGGGGAGAGAGAGGGTGCGGGTCTGCCTGGATGATTTTGAATTTACCTTTGTTTTTATGGTGAGGGGGCGAGGTGCGGTACATGAAATATTAAATGCTTTGTCATGTAGTTATTTTTAGTTTCCTGTGCTGTTTTGTTTGTTTAGCTGACTTCACGCCAACTGCCAACCCTTCTTCTCGTTCTCTCGATGCTGCTGGTGCTCTCCCCTTCTACGTCCTACCAACATGGCACATGTACCTCGTTCGCCATCTGTGCCTTAATTTATTTTACGTATACGTAAATTTCGCTAAAGGACGACGTGTATTGTAGTACATTTAGAGGGGTGAATATCACTATACGCGGTTTCAATAGGAATGTATCACGTTTTAAAGAAAACTATACAATATAAAGTATAACGCAAAGAAAATGGCATATAATATTTTTTTTTACCGTTTTTTTGAATAAAGCTAATTTATCTAAAGAAACGAATTCGAACTTCGATTTAAACTCATAAGCTACCTTGTGGAAAGAATCTTTTAGACACGTGAACAAGTGATGAGTAGGCTCAATAACAAATTCATTAGGAAATTCATGAGTTTTATATTTATGATATATTATATAGAAATATATAATTAAAAAATAAAAGAATTAATTTATATTTAATATATATGTATATATATTTAGCGACCCTTTGTAATATTTTTTGGCTCAAAAAAAAAAGGAGAACAATTATCTAAATGAATTGAGGTCGAACTTAAAATTTTAGGTTCGATAAGAGCTCGGTAAGCTCAATAAAAAGCTTGGCTCATATCAATCTCAATTTACAAATGAGTCAAGTTCAAGCTTCAAAACAAAGCTCGTTCAGCTAAATGAAACTAACTTGATCCTAAATTTTAGACTCGACAAAAATAGCTCGGCTCAAGTTTAATAATTTTTAAGCGAGCTGATCTCAAGTCTTTAAAAACTCTACTCAGTATGTGGCCCCACTTGTCAAGGAAAACTCAATGGAACAAAACCTCTTGCTGCATTCCAATATGATGAACCAATTTCTTAAATGTTGTAGTTGGTAATGCCTTAGTGAATAAATATACTAGATTATCACTTAAGCAAATTTGTTGAATATTAATTTCATCAATTTGAAGATAATGTGTAAAGAAGAATCTTGGTTAAATGTGTTTTATTATATCTCCCTACACGTATCCTTTAATTGAGTAATGCACGTTGCATTATCTTCATATGTTATTTTAAGGATTTCACTAATTAAAGATCGATCACATGATTCGCCAATATGTTTGGTTCCTAATCTTAGCTAAATACATTCTCTACTTGCTATATGAGTAACTATTATCTTTGCACGATTTAAAGAAGTAGCAGCAATAATCTGTTTTATGGAACACTAAGTCATAAGTGTATTATTATATGTAAATAAACAACATGTTTGTTATCAACCTTTATGTAGAGCTAATATGTATCATGCATCTACATAACTAACTAATTAAGATCCAGATTCAATTGTGTAAAACAATCTTAAATCAACATTTCCTTACAGATATGACAGTATATGCTCAATATCATTTGAGTGTTTTCAAGAATATGCCTTATGTCATTTCAATGTCTTTAAGTTGTTGAATAAAAATAGCTTCAAGACCTAGAATTTTTTTTCATCATCTTCTTGATGTGAAAAAAAAAATGATCCTTATTTACATCAAGTAATTGAACAACTGTTGAACTACTTAATGGATGTGCTTTATTCATATAAAATCGTTTAAGGGTCTTTTCTATATAATTTGATTGTTAAACAAAAATCACATTTACTAAGGGTTCAATTTGTAAACAGGAATAAGATTTTGTAAATAATTTCAAGTTTATTTTCAATATATTATACTACTTTTAGAAGCTATTTAAGAGCTCCAATAATGTTCTTTACACTCTTTATTGTTGTTGTTACGATTCTTACACATTCTGTTAGAGCCTTTCAATTGACCTGAACACTAGAGTATCACATCAAGGACGCCCTCTTAGCATGCATGTACTTGTTTTGTAGGCTTTAAGTGTATGACGAACCTTAGTTAATGTCAAAGCATCAACTATTTACAACATTAACACCACTTTAACCACTACAATGCCTAACACTTGAAAAACTACTAACAAGAATAACCATAATCACTAGCCAAACAGTAACCCAGAATAACAACAATCCAAGACTGAAATAACCTAAGTTAGACCAACTAAATTAATATATATATATATATATGATTGTTGATTCATGATTTATATTGTTATAGTTAAGTTATGATAATTTGATTTGATGACATGATAAGTTACTAATATTGAAATGTGCAAAAATTTAATTGAAAGTGTGTTGGTGTAAATATATAAGTGTAGTAAGATATTGAATTGAATTGTGTTATTAAATGAAGTATAGTTTTCCTCAAATTTTTAAAATTAGAGGGTCTTCTTATGTTGCAAATTTTGTTGAAAAATTAAGCCTAAATATATAATTTATGAACTAAGCCTACACACACACAGAGAAGCCTAAGACCATGTCTTACCATTTGAAAGGCTTCCAGATATTCCTAAACTCAAAAAGCAACAAATATCCTACCTAAAATAAACGACAAACCATCATTTCTCTCTCTTTTATATCTATCATCCTCCCAAAATATAAACAAGCCTAAGTTCCACCTCAAAATCTCTTCTAAATCTTGCCCCATAGATTGTTGAAGCAAGGAATCGATCTAAGGAACAAGTAGGAGCAAGAATTCAAGCTAAGGAAGTAGCAAGAGAAGTTTGATTGATTCTAGTAGCCATAAAAGTAAGTAAAGTTGATTTCTTACATGTCTTATTTAATTATAGTTTGTAGTTGAGGTTAATGTTGAATAGGAGTAGAACTTTGATGTTTTAGACGTGTTAATGGTTTGATAACGTGTAAATTAGAATATCTGCAATATAGGCACATGTAAATGAATTTGATTTTATGATGAATTAATATGTGTGTTGATATTGTTAGTGATAAATAAGTAGAACTTGAATTATTAGAGTCATAATAGAGTTTAACAAGCATGAATCATGAGCTTATGTTTTTAGTTAAGTTTGTTATACATGTCTATATGAAAAAGTATATGTATGCGAGTAGACTTGATGATATTTGATATTGTGATTATAAGTTAGTTTTGATAAGTTTTTATAAACAAGTAAGGTCTTATTGAGGATTTAGAAGATATAGAACTTCAAAAATTTTGAAACAAGTTTCAAAGGACCAATACCTGTTCATAACAAACGTGTCAAAAGGCGTTATCTCTTTGAAACATTGATTTCCTGATGGTCACGACTGTTATGAGGGCGTGATCTTCTCTATTTGTTTTTAAAACATGAAACGGCCTTGATATGGCCATTACGAAGGTCATTATCTCCTCTGTATGGTTTTTAAAGCTTGATCACAACCATTACCAAGCTTGTGATCTACTCTATCTCTTTTTCTTAAAGGGCACGGCTTAGATTATGGCCATTACAAAGGCGTTTATCTCCTCGAATGATTTTTGAAAAAATTTAAACAAAGCTATTATAGGCGTATTCTTCATCACGACGTTATAGAGGCGTGATCTCCCTCATACGGGCGTAACAAGATAATGAGATATACCATGACCCAAGATCACGGCCGTGATGGTGCCTATGGTATACATCATGGCCTTTGTCACGGGCATGAAACCCTTGACTGTTCATATAAAAAATATAATCAATAAATAATATATAGATGAATAATGAAATATGATATGCATATTTGTACTTGTATACGATGTTGTGTGATGATTTGAATTATTTGAGTTTAATGAGTATCTAATGACTTAATATTTCATTGTGGATTAATATGTTTTATATGAAATGATTTTCTTTGATAGATTCCTATACTAGTTGGGTTTGAATACAAGTCTTTTATCTAATAAATCAGATTATTCAGGTACGCAATAATTTGTTCGTTGAGTGCTAGGTTAGACATTATCAAATCAAATATAACTAAATATTAGCTTAAAATTTTGTGAATTGTTTATGCATGTGCCATTGAATCCACTTTAGGAGCAGCAACGTGTTAACACAATAAACATGGTAGATTAGGTGCTTAGGCTATCCTATCATGGTGCAATGACTTTCATAAGTGGCTCAACGGATAATCAATTGGAGGAACGATTCATCACATTTGCTTATTCTTAAAACCAAATAATATGATTTAGCTCACGTTTATGAGACTGGTTGAACTAGGTAATGTCATGGATTAAGGTAACTAAAGTTGAGTAACAGCTGTGAATACTAAATGATTATTAATTGTAAAGTTATGTATGAGATATTCAATATTCAAACTACTTATATCAACCCTCTAAGAAACTACTGTTACTCAGAACCCAGATTCTAAGGATTGAAATCGGAGTTTGAATACTCTAGTGTTGAAATGTTTTACTCAAATAAAGATAAACAATGTTATTGTTTCTTACATTGCATTAGTATAGGAGAGTATGTCACTATGTATTTGTTTGTGTTACTGTGTACTGAGCCCTAGCTCACTTTTTCCTCTACAAGTATCGATGATGATGAATACTATGATGATGGGATATGGTACATTGGGAAGCATTCTTGGATGAGTGGGATGATTAGGGTGCTGGACTATATCATTTTTTTCTTGGAAAAGCCAAAAAGCGAGACCTTGTTTTGATCAATGTAATAATATAGACTAAGGCTTTCTCAAAGCTATGTTTTGTAATTTAAAAAACCTAAGTATTCTAGCATATGTTACAATTTTGGTTTTGTATCCTCTAAAGCACCATGTGTTTTGGTACTATCATATGTATTTATATAAAGTTGCCTACTCTTAATTGAGTAATATTTGTAAAGTTTGAGAAAGCAATTTCCATAAACTCATTCTTTTTTGAATAACCTTACATATAATATCTCCATTTATTGTATGTAGTTGGGGATTTGACATGTAAAGTTTTAATTATATACATGTCGAGTTTCGCAAAGATGCCACCTAATAATATCCAATAACAAATCAAATCAATGGAGCAAACTTGAATGCACTCTAAGATGAGAACAATTGTGTTCATGTAGAAGTTGACCAAACCATTCAAAAACACAACAAATCCCTTCACCAAGAGTAACATGATAAGTGATAACCTTAGTTATCCCATTGGCCCCAGCATTTCCCCTCTAATGGTAAAATAAAAGGCCATGTCATCTCATTGAATCAAAATAACAATTGTAGAGCTAACACTCTAAAGTTCTGTCACAATGTACTTTGCAAAATGTTACTCTCAAGGATATCAACAACATGATTACAAGGTTGACAAATATCAAAGAGGGCAAGTAATTTGACCCATGGGATGCTAACAACATTAATAGATCTCATAGAATTGACATTGTAATCAAGGTCATTTCGCACATTGAAAGCATCTATTCTAAGTAAATGGCATAATTAACACATAAGGGTGCTAAGGATGTTTATTATATTATTCTTGATAGGCTTTGTATAGTCATAACATAATTCAAAAACACAACATATGGAATAAGTATTCAATATAATTTAGTAAAGATGCATGCATGGAGCACGCACTAATTTTTACAAAGAATGCGCACTCTGTGAATGTGCCTGAAGTGGTTCCATAATTCACTCTAAAAACTATAACCACAACACCTACTCTCCTCTGCCACACACATTAGTCTCTTACTATTAGGAAAGCCTTCGACACTGAGCTTGGCAACACAATCTTTGTTTGTAATGATTGCATTAACTAAGCAAATAGAAGGAAGCTCGATGAGGAGAGCTTCAACTACTGCGGTCCATGTATAGATTCTAAAGACGACGATTTGAGTGAAAAAGTGAAGATGAAGATGAAAATGGAGACTGTAATGAGGAAGAAAAGCAACAGCATAGGAGGAGGAGGAGGAGGACAAGGAAAATTAGGTGTTGTCGAGGTCGTAGTGGGAGTGACGATGCATTTAGTGAATGCACCCTCTTCTGAGAAATAATTCAGGTGCATTCATGGAGTGTGCCTTCTTTGTAAAAATTAGGAAGCACTTAGTGTTTATGCTTTTGCTAAGTTATATACGAAATATTTATTATGTACACCTTACTTTTAGCATTTAGTTTTGAAAATAAGGTACAATAGTACAAACCCCAAGTATTGTCTCTCTATTTAAAGACCAAACTACTAAAGAGTCCACAAAAGAATTAACAAATAAAAGTAAAATAACTAGAACCATCAAATAATCTCTAATGCTTTACTATATAATATCCTTTGGCCAAATATACACCCAAATCAGTTCAATGTCATTCTGACTGTAATTTATACATTTTAAGAAATAACTAAAGTAGTAATATTTTAAAACGATAATTTTGTCATCATCATCATCATCATCATCTTGCTATAGTAAAATCCTCAAATGAATAAAAAAAAAAAGCACATTAAGTATACAATAATAAAATCTTTAAATTAATATGTTATGACATGGGGGAAATAGAATTAATGCAACTATAAATGGTGTATCAATAATGTAATAAAATTCTCAAATTAATTAGTCATAACAAAAATGGTCTTTAAAATAAATGTAACTAAGGAAGTCATCATATAAATAAAAAGTAACTGATTAATAGTTGGAATATAAAAAGATAAGCATCTAGGACTATATGTTACAATAGGATACCCTATGATTAATTTAAAATTGACATTTTATTCTTTTAATAAATTAGAATACAATAACAATTTTGATTAGGAGGATAGAAATAACACAATATGCAAGGGATTTTATAGTTATACCAATTATCAAGCTAATGGGTTGGCTCAAAAGGTGGAAAAGCCTATTTAATGATTTTAAGATCTAATGGCCTAGAGTGGTTAGCAAATTAAATATAATGGTAGATGTGAGAATTCAAAGATCTCAATATAACAACCAATCTAAAGATTATTAGTGAATTTGAAGATTTCAAATCCTTAGAATAGCAAATACAAAGATTTTAAGACCTCAACATGCTTTGAAATAACTTTTAATTATGGAAAACACTTATTAATCATATAACACTTCACAAATTAAATTTAAAAGCTAATTTGGCTTTTTCCCACTTTTATTATTAAAAAATATAATTCAAGGTGAAAAGGCCATCTCCTCAAGGGTACTTGGTCAAGTTATATCGACTAACAACAAAGTGTAGTTGATTTGGGATGGTTGATCCTTGTATGGTCAATTCTCTGAGTTGCTAGATTTTCAACAAGCTAACCAAGTATTGACCTAAGTTGATCTTAGCTAACCTTACCTACCTTAACACATGGTTTTCCATTATATCTCATCAAAGTATAAGGTTTTTCAACAATGATCAATTCCTAAGTCATTACATATCTATCTTCAACCTTAAAATTCTTTTAATCATGAATATTTATTCCATCTTTACTAATACTTGTCTATTTACTTTAGATCATTTAATATGATTAGTTCAAACTTTTAAACAATTATTCATTTGGATATAAATTAATTAAATTTTATAGATACGTAACATAAAGAAGTTTAGGGTTTGACAATCGAATAACAAGCTTTACTTTATTGAAGAAATTTCCTTCAACACCTTCCGCATTTAGTTCTTCAACGAAGTTTATTATGTTAAAAACCTACTTAGATTACTACATGAATATCAAGATAACCTCTTACATTAATTGTCCTTTTATGTTTTTCTTCGTCTTCTATAAAATCCTTTTAACAAGAGATTAGCGCTATTGAATTCTTTGGTCTATTAATGGAAAAAAAAAAAAACGAAAACCCTTGTTTAACCTCATCAGGACCTTAATTTTACTCTTATTGGTTTATAAACAGATCAAGAGAGAAAGAGAGATAAAATGGTGTTAAAGTTTTAAATGGAAAAGTTACCAGGGTTCAAGAGATGAAATGTGTCTAAGATAAATTATCTTTCTACCCTTAATTTAGTTTTAATAATAAGGTAACTTTATGAACTTTTTATGGATTTTAAGGTTATGAAGACACAATTGCACTAAGCTCGCCACAACAAGTTCAAGTACCCAGAGGCATGGTCACACAAAACCGATTTAAGAAACTTTGGGATGGGTTCATTGGTTACTATAAGAACTTCACGAAGGATCGAGCAAAGCATATTGAATTGATTGTGGAAGGAGAAACAAAGTTGTCAACATTGTGGGTCAAAATGGTGAAGATCCAAGCAACTTTATTATAGTAGATGGCACCAAGAAATAGTGGGATCACAAGCCGACCCAAAGCTGGCAACTCCGCCGGCTAACGCCGCTAGCCTTCTTCCTTTAAC
The DNA here is from genome assembly GCA_024138025.1 of Combretum micranthum. NCBI lineage: Eukaryota > Viridiplantae > Streptophyta > Magnoliopsida > Myrtales > Combretaceae > Combretum > Combretum micranthum. The sequence goes on along the minus strand of JAMXBD010000629.1, from coordinate 301,305 downwards.
GCTGCCAGCTGGTTGTACAAAATCATGTTTTTTAAGGCCGGTCGCTTTTGCTATTTAGGCCACCAGGTTTGATTATGCAATAGACATGTTTTATTTTGTGTCTTTTAGGTTTTCATTTGGTTAATATATGTAGTCCTTTGCATTTATTTGAAGAACAAATTACTTTTGATGATTGAAATCCTTTAAGAGAAATTCTTCTCTTTGAGTTATTTTAGGAGCTTATAAATTCTTCGAAAATTTGATATTCTTGTTGCGTTCTTCGTTATACCAAGGTTCTTGGTTGGTATTTTCTACAAGGTCGAGATCTTTATATCGAGGTTCTTATGATTACTCAACTAATGGGTCTAGCTTTTCCATAAATTCATACCAAAGTCGCAAAGTTCTTAGATATAGGATCGCGTTCAACTATACCTCTTATTATTTTGGATACTTCATCGGGTTAAGGTCGGCATATCGATTCTTACTAATCTGATGCATGCTTAGCATAGATTTGCAATTTCTTGGACTCTAAGAATCGATATGCGGACCTTAACCCGATGAAATATCCAGATAGATTAGAGGTATAATTGAACATGATCTTGGATCTGAGAACTTCATGAACCTCGATATGAATTGATGGAAATACCTTGACCCATTGGTTAAGTAATCCTAAAAACCTCGATATAGAGATCTCGACCTTATGGAAAATACCAAATAAGAACCTTGGCATAACGAAGAACGTAACAAGAATATCAAATTCTTGAAGAACTCACAAGCTTCTAAAAGAACTCAAAGAGAAGAATTTCTCTCAAAGGATTTCAATCATCAAAAGTAATATGTTCTTCAAACAAATACAAAGGACTACGTACATTAACCAAATAGAAACCTAAAAGGCACAAAATAAAACATGTCCATAGCACAATCAAAGCTTGCGGCCTAAAAAAAAAAGCGCCTTACCTTAAAAAACATGATTTTGTACAACCGACCGGCAGCGTAAAGCTATATATTTGCGGCGTTGAAGGAAGAAGGCCAGCAAAGTTGAATTCCAAAGTTGCTAGCTTTGGGTTTGCTTGTAATTCCACTATTTCTCGATGCCATCTAATATAATAAAGTTACTCAAATCTTCGCCATTTCAACCCATAATGTTGAATAACTTTATTTTTCCTTCTGCAGTTAATTCAATGTGCTTTGCTCAATCCTCCATGAAGTTCTTACAGTAACCATTGAACCTATCTTGAAGTTCTTTAGCTCGGTTTCGTGTGATCATGCCTCTAGGTACTTGAACTTGTCGTGGCGAGCTTGGTGCAATTGTGTCTTCATCATTCCCTTTCTCCTCGAAAGGATTCATCCTCAAATAGGTTTCACCTATATCAAAAAAGACTTAAATCAGAAACATTAAATGTAGAACTCACATTGTACTTACTTAGCAAATCCAATTTGTAGGTGTTATCGTTGATTTTCTAGACTACTTGAAATGGTCCATCTCCTCGAGGCTCCAGCTTTGACTTCCTTTAAGATGGGAACCTCTCCTTCCTCAAGTGTACCTAAACCTAATGACTAGGTTCAAAGGTGACTTTCTTTCATCCTTTGTTTGCTTGTTGAGCATATAGCCCATTCCTCCTTTCAATTCATTATCGCACCTGCTCATGTAATTTCTTTACAGCTTCTACCTTTTTCTTCCTATTCAAACTAGTTCTTTCACTAACTGGCAAAGGCAATAAAGCTAAAGGTGTTAGTGGATTGAAACCATAAACAACATTAAATGGAGAAAAACCTATAGTAAAGTGAACAGTGTGATTATATGCAAATTCAATAAATGGCAAACATTCTTCTCAAGACCTTAAATTATTTTGAATCACAGCTTGAAACAAGTTTATCGTTTTCCTATTTACCACCTCAGTTTGTCTATCAGTTTGTGGATAACAAGCAATAGAGAATAACAGTTTAGTGCCCAACTTACTCCACAAAACCCGCCAAAAATGGCTCAAAAATTTGACATCCCTGTTGCTAACAATGCTCTTAGGGACGCCATATAGCTTGAAAATCTCTTTAAAGAACAAGTCAACAATATGAGATGCATTGTTAGTTTTTGTAACATGCAATGAAATGTGCCATATCTGAGAATTTATCCACGACAACAAAAATTGAGTCACATTCGCTTTTTGATCTAGGTAATCCCAAAACAAAATCCATAGAAATGTTAATCCAAGGTTCACTAGGAACAGATAAAGGAGTATATAAATCATGGGGCATCACCCTAGATTTGGCCTTTTTGCAAGTCACACAACAACTACAAATTCTTTCTATATTCCTTCTCATGTGAGGCCAATAAAAATTCTTAGTTAAAATATTTTAAGGTTCTTATCACACCAAAATGCCTCATCAACTGTTCACTATTAGACTCTCAAACAAGCAATTCCTTCATAGAACATTGAGGCACACACAACCTCCACACTCTAAATAAAAAATCCTCATGCCTATAAAATTTGTTAAAGGTTCCCTCCTCACATGTAGCATAAATGGCAGAAAAATCATGATCACTAGCATACAATTCCTTGATATGTTCAAAGCCTAACAATTTTGCATTAAAGTTGAGAGAAGGACATACTTGCACGATAAAACATCAACAACAACATTTTCTTTACCTTGATTGTAGTAGAAACATAGGGGGAAGTCTCGATGAACTCCATCCAGCGGGCATGTCTCATATGTAGCTTTATTTACCCCTTCAAATGCTTCAATGATTCGTGATCAATGTGGATCACAAACTCCTTTAGCCACAAATAATGTTGCCAAGTCTCCAAAGCTCTCACCAATGCATAGAGCTCCTTATCATAAGTAGGGTAGCTCAAAGGTGCTCCATTCAGCTTTTCATTGAAGTAGGCTATTGGCTTGCCCTCCTGTATTAACACAGCTCCAATGCCAACGCTAGATGCGTTGCATTCAATCTCAAGGGTCCTGGAAAATCATGCAAAGACAACAAAGGTGTAGAACATAATTTATCCTTAACTAAATTAGAAACTTTTCCTATGCCTCTCTCCACTTAAAGCCTATAGATTTTCTTCCAACTTCAACTAATGGCGCTGCTAGTGTACTAAAGTCTTTCAAAAAGCATCTATAAAAACTAACAAGACCATGAAAACTTCTTACCTCACTGATGCTATTAGGCATAGGCCAATCTTTAATTGTCTTAATTTTCTCTTCATCTACTTCTATGCCTTTGGTACTAACAACATAGCCTAAAAAGACTACTTTTCCAGTCAAAAAGAACACTTCTTCATATTAGCATATAAATTCTCTCTTTTCAAAACAGTTAGTACACTTTTCAGATGATTTACATGCTCATCTAAATTTTTGCTGTAAATTAAAATATCATCAAAGTAAACTATTACAACTTTTCATATAAAAGGACACATGACAAGGTTCATAAACCTCATGAATGTACTAGGTGCGTTAGTTAGTCTAAAGGGCATAACTAAGTACTCATAAAGCCCTAATTTAGTTCTAAAAGCAATTTTCTATTTATCTCCTTCTTTCATCCGAATCTGATGATAACCGCTTTTAAGATCAATTTTTGAAAATACACAGGAACCATGTAGCTCATCAAGCATATCATCTAATCTAAGAATAGAATGATGATACTTTACCGTAATTTTCTTGACGGCTCTGCAATCTACACACATTCTCTAAGTTTCGTCTTTCTTGGGCACAAGTAAGGCTGGCACAGCACAAGGGCTCATGATCTCACAAACAAATCCCTTTGCTAGTAATTCCTCCATTTGCCTTTGTATCTCTTTGGTCTCTTCAGGACTACTCTTATAGGTAAGTCGGTTTAGGATAGAAGCTCTGGGTGTGGAATCAATTTGATGCTCTATGCCTCTAATTGGTGGCAACCCTCTAGGAATCTCTTCAAAAAATAGGTCTTCATATTTCTGCAAGAGAGATATAATGGAACAAAGAAAGGAAGAGTTAAGATCATTAGTAGAAATCATTGCCTCCTTGTAGATAAGTATAATCAAGGGCTTTTTCTCACTCATAGCACTCTTGATCTCACTCTTAGTGGCAAAACAATCCAATTGCTTTTTCTTCTCACTCTCTCCTTTTTTCTCACCAGCCACTTTGTTTCTTCTCTCTATCACTCATGTGTCATCCTCATTAGCTCTCTTGTTTTCTCTCTTTTTCTCACTGGTTTTTGACATCTCATCTTCCTGTTTCAACTTCTTTTGATCCTCCTATACTTGTTGTGGTATCAAAGGCTTCAAATGGAACGTCTCATCATCCTTTTGCACAATAAATTTATTTGAATGCCCTTCATGAATAGCATCTCTGTCAAATTGCCATGGTCTGCCAAACAAAATATGACATGCATTCATGGGTACTAAATCACACATTTCCTCATCTTTGTAATTTCCCAGTGTAAACAATAACTTCACTTTCTTATTTACCTTTACCTCTCCAGAATCATTCAGCCATTATAACTTATATGGCCTAGGGTGTTTAAGTGTAAGCAGCTTAATCAATTCCACTAAATTAGCACTCACCACATTGGCACAACTGCCCCCGTCAATAATCAAACTATAAATCTTTTCTTTCACTACAGCTCGAGTATGGAAAATATTCTCCCTCTACTGCTCAAGTTCTCCCTCATCCACTTGTTATGTACTCAATGTACATCTAATAACCAATGATAAATTTGAAGCATCCACCTCCTCATTATCAGTAACTTCCTCCAATTCAAGCATATCATCATCATCTCCTTCACTCTCGCTAGCCATCTTATATTCATCATTACCCAAAGCAATCATACCTTTCTTATTAAGGCACTGAGAAGCTATGTTTCCAATCCCATCACACTTGAAACAACGTGATCTACTCAAATGAGATTAGGATTCAGCCTTACCTTTGGTATATTTAGGAGTTTCCTCCTTAAAAAGCTTGAGTTGATTTTCCTTTCTTGTTCTCCTTATCCTCCTTCTTCTAGTTTTTCTTCCATGAAGTAGAAGAAGTACCTCCATAACTATATTTTTCTTTCCTCTTGAGTTGGCTCTCGAATTTCAATGCCATCTGATACATTTCTTCTAACTTCTTATAATGTTGTAGTTCTACCTTGTTTGTAATGTTTCTATTCAACCCATTCAAAAATCTGGCCATAGCTGCCCCATCAACCTCCTTTATATCAATCTTCATCATGAGTGTTTCCATTTCTATATAATATTCTTCTACGCTTCTACTTCCTTGAATGAGTTCCTGTAACTGATAGTATAATCTCCTATAGTAATGTGAGGGAACAAACCTCTTTCTCATTATCTGCTTCTACTCTCTCCATATACTAATTGGCTCCTCTAAATTTCTTCTTCTATTAAGGGTAAGTTGATTCCACCATATGCTGGCATATCCACTGAATTCCATAACAGCCAATTTGACCTTTTTCTCCTTCGAATAATTGTGATAGGTAAAGATCAACATAAGTTTGTACTCCTACTCCAGATAAGCATCTGGGTTATTATGGCCTTGAAAAGGTGGAATCTTGAATTTTATAGAATTCAAGTTAGTATCGATTTTCTCACCTCGTCGACTAGTGCTCTCTCGTGAACTACTCTTGCCTCTGGCTTTGGCGGGCATCCTATAATCTTTTTCATCATCAGAATTTGGCTTTCACTTCGATCTTTGATGTTCAAGGCAATCTATTCGCACCGTCAATCCTTGCAACATCTCTAACATTCGAGCCATATCACTAGTCTCTTCTCCTTCTTTCTTTGAGGTGCTAGACATCTTATGATGTTAGAAGATAACCAAACAAATAATAATAATAAAAAGGAAAAGAAACCTCACTACACTGCCTCATGTGTATAACTCATAAAAAAAATGACATTCAACCCTTGTGTGTCACTTAAACTTAATAATACACTTACTACCTTACCTCTCCATCTTTCGTCTTATGGTTCTTTATCAAGCTTGTGACCTCAATTTGCAAATTTTCTTTCCTGTATTGTTCATCGCGACTCCTCAATTTTTGATAAGTATATAATAAGATTGAAATACTGTAAGGAATAGACAACAGAGATGAATCACAAATCCACTTGAGGCTTCTTTTCACACAAATCAATTCCTTCAATTTTTTTTTTACATGGAAACAATTCCCACAAATTTGTTCTCTTATATATATATATATATATTCCTTTTCTTTTTATTTTTTTTTTTTTTTTCCTCTTCTTCTTTTTTTTTTTTTGAACAAGAACCCTAAGAACAAATAGATCAATCAAACAACTTAATAAAACAAAAAAAAAAAATTCAAATCAAATAGATATGAACGATATTAGTTAGGGTTTTAGGTTACCACCCTCAAATCGAATTGGATTGGTGATTCTTAGAAAGCCTTCCTTCGATACCAATCTAATGCATGCTTGGCACAGATTTGCAATTTTCCAGACTCCAAGAATCAATATGAGGATCTTAACCCAATGAAATATCTAGAATAGAATAAGAGGTATAATTGAATGTGATCCTAAATATGAGAACTTCACGAACCTCGATATGAATTGGTGGAAAAACCTTGACCCATTGGTCGAGTAATCCTAAGAAACTCGATCCAAAGATCTCGACCCTATAGGAAATACCAACGAAGAACCTTGGTATAATGAAGAACGCAACAAGAATATCAAATTCTTGAAGGATTCACAATCTCCTTAAAGAACTCAAAGAGAAAAATTTCTCTTGGAGTATTTCAATCATCAAAAGTAATATGTTCTTCAAACAAATATAAAAGACTACATATATTAACCAAATAGAAACCTAAAAGACACAAAATAAAACTCGTCTATCACACATTCAAAGCTGGCGACTTAAATAACAAAAGTGGCCAGCCTTAAAAACCACTATTCTATACAATTTGTACACCGGCTAAAGGCTGGCGGTGTAAAGCTATACACTAGCAAAGTTGAAGGAAGAAGGCCGGTGGTGCTGGCCAGTGGAGTTGAATTCCAAAGTTGCTAGCTCTGGGTCAGCTTGTAATCCCGCTATTTCTTGGCACCATTCGATATAATAAAGTTGCTTGGATCTTTTCCATTTCGATACACAATGTTGAACAACTTTATTTCTCATTTCGCAGTCAATTCAATGTGCTTTGCTTGATCCTCCATGAAGTTCTTGTAGTAACCATTAAACCCATCCTGAAGTTCCTTAGCTCGATTTCATGTGATCATGCCTCTGGGTGCTTGAACTTGTTATGGCGAGCTTGGTGCAATTGTGTTTTCATCATAAGGCTTTCCTAATAATTGCACCTAAGGTTGGGTTATCATCTAAGTAAAAATATCTATAAGTTTATATATTAAGCCTACTTTATATTCTTTGCTTTACACCTATGAATAACCTACTAGCTTTTATGATGTCATCGCAACCTATATAGGTTTTCTTTTACCCTAGTGTAATATGATCATGTGGTTAAGTGATGTTCTTCTTTCCATGCTCACTTTTAAAAGTCATACCACTATAGATCTCTTTCTTTCTTTCTTTTTTTTCTTCTTTTCCCCCTTGGTACATGAAAAAATCAATAATATAAAGCTTCCAAAAGAATAATACTCTATTAACAAAAATGAAATGACATAAGATAACATAAAAGTGGAAACAATTTGTCCAGCATTGATAAATAATGTGAATGGTTCTATAAATTATATTGAAAAACTAAGTAAGAACTATCATAATTATAAATTATCCACAAATATCAAGAACATGAAATGAAATATAGTCATAGTGACATATGAATGCAAATCTCTCTACCCATAAACTAGCATGATGAGAATATGGATTAAATTTGAATTATATATCCTATTCTTCTAAGAACTTGCAATAAACTTGCAAAATGTGATACCATTAATGACGATCTAAGGAAATAACAATTGTTTGAGACATAAAAATGGCTTAACGGCTCCACAATGCCAAGGCTCCTTGATAGGGTCATGCAAAAAAATTAAATAAATAAATAAATAATACAAACTTTGAGAGAATATTTTAATTGTAATTTATTTGTTCATGATTAATTCAATATAAAATTTAATTATATATGAACTTGGATTACTTTAATCAAACTAAGAACTAAAGGAAATAAGGGACAATCTTAAGTAACTAATATAAAAGGTAACTATTCTAGTCCGAAAACAAAACAAATATGGATGAATGTGTGCATACCAAACTATGTCGGGTGATCGAGTGGCTCATCCATTCTACCATGTCTCCCAGGCGATTGGCCCTCTTGTCCTCCATAGAGTCAATTGTCAATTATATATTGTAATCTGGTGAATCTGTTAAAGCTTTCATCTTTCGGTCATAAATAAACTAATAAAATACTCAAAGTAACAAAGTAACAAACTAATCTAACCCGAAATCATCTTTAGTGGTGTTTGATTATAGAGGATGAGAAACTAGTTACTACAAATTCCATATACGTAGTTACATCATTCAGAAAAAAAAAAAAAAAAGATTGGTTACTACTAAGTACTAACACGAGATGTGTTGAGGGGAATGGCATAAAAGCATTAATATAATTATATTAAGTGATAGTAATAATAGATAAGTTTTTAAAAACTATTTACATGTTAAAATTTTATTAGTATTTTTATGTTATTTATAGGAACACGAGGCATGTTGATATCAATGAAGCTTTTCTTCAGAAAAATGCTATCATTTTTTTTTTAATTTCAGCACATCAAATAACATATATTGGATCTATTATGATATTTTCAATTTTTTCAAAGAAGAGTATTATTTGCAATTTCGTCATTGATATCAGAGTGCTTTCAGCACTATCACTACTAGAAATTTAGACTTTAGAGATAAAAATTCTATTTTTAAACATAAGTTTTACACCATAAAAACTATCGTCATTGATTTTATTTGTAGAAATATAACTTGTTTTATCCATTTTTTGTGGCAGAATTTCTTTCTCTAAAAACAATTTTCTTGTAGTGATAGTAAAATATTTTTCTACTCCGTCATTATGATATCAAGAGATAACTTGTTCCCCCATATTCCATATTGGCCCCTCTATTTGTTTTTTTTTTTTTTTTTTTGGTGAATTGACAAAAGTGGGGCAATAATGGAAACATGAAGCGAATTAGATGTTTCATTTTAGTAGAACTTTCAATTTTTAACATGAAAAATACAAAATTGCCTCCAAAAATCGTATTGAAGTATTTTACAGTCATTCCTGGATGGCTATTGGAAATGAGAAGGTGTTTCTCTAATCACTAGAAAAAAGATAGATGCTCTTGCGTAATTATTATATTATCATATTATCAAGTGAAAACATTTTTTTTCTTTTCCTTATTTTCAAACGCACCCCTGCAACATGTATAAGTGTAAAGACATGTAAATCGGTGTTAATTTACAACTTTTTTAATTATAATAAAAGCTACTCTTTCAACCTTGAAAAAATTTTGATAGACTTAATATGTTTCATAAATTTATTGATAACGTATAGATATTGATAAAATTTTGACTCGCCTACTCACTATCTTCACCATTTGGTGAAATTATATTTATATCTACTCACAATTCATTTAGATATATATGTCATGTTGGGTATAGGGAAATAAAACTATGATTTTGAATTTCATTCCTTTTCCATTTTTAAATATATTTTTAGAAGTTGAAATTGCAATTTCTTATAATTGATGATTTTTATAGTCAAGAAGAAAGAGAATTTGATTTTACCAGTCATGGAATTACGATTCCATTTTGGCTTTGTTAATTATATGTAGTTTAATTACAATTAAATACTATTATACATGTATAATTCATAGGAATTACGATTCTATTTCAGCTTTAAATCAGTTTAGATGTTAATATTATTTTAATTAGATTTAAAACTATTTTTTAAACAATTAAATTTAAATCAATTTAATTGAGTCAACCTTGAGTTTGGATAATGCCACTTTGAGTCAAACTTGAGATTTAAATATTAGGTTTGGTCAAGTTCAGGCCGGGTTTATGTTTTAAAATTTGGAGTTGAGTTTGAGTTTTAGTTTTAGTTCAGTTTTGTACTATCTCAACTCAACTTGTTTACAATCCTCGTACGTAGCCAACTAGTATGTTTAAAAAAGAGAATAGTGGTTGTCTAGATAATAATATTTATATCCAATTGATTTAGAGATGATAGTGGGAGGATAGAATAGGTATTTTCGAAATATATCATATTATTTCATTTACTTGCAAAATTGACTAAAAATATTTATTACCGACAATTTTCCTTATTCAATATATATAGAGCTTAATTAAAACCACTTGATATGTGCTTTTTCTTTATTTCTTGTAGGGGTGTAAACAAGTGGAGCCGAACTTTTAAAAGCTTGAGCTTGGATTGCTTAAAATTTAGCAAGTCAAGCTTGAGCCGAGCTTTTTATCGAGCATGAAATTGAGGCTCCATCTTGGCTCGTATAGTTAAATGAGCCTAAGTTTGAGCTTAAGCTCAAGCTCGAACTTGAGCCTGAGCCAAGCCGAGCTTTTTATCAAGCCTGAAATTTAAGTTCGAGCTCGACTAATTACATATCTCATTTTTCATTTTTTTAATTCTAAAATATAATATATATATATATATATATAAGTGTTGCTATAGTATATATAAATAATTATTAAATAGTAATTAGTTTTTATTGTTTTTATTATATAGTTATAGATAATATATCTTGCATAAAACAATCCACAAATTTGTTAACAAGCCCATTAATGAGTCTAGTTGTGAGCCTATTCATGAGCCGAAACGAGCTTGTTCACAAACCGGTTCGTAAGTCTAAATTAAAGCTCGAGCTCAGCTCGTTTAGATAAATGATCTTTACTTGAAGCTTAGCCTTGATTTGTTTACTAATCGAGCTTGAGCCAAGCCAAGCCTAAAGCGACTTGAGTTCAAGTAGCTCATGAGTAGCTCGGCTTGTTTGGAACCTAATTACAGTGGGAATTAGAAAAAAAAAAGGAGTGTATTTTATCCTTTGTTAAATATGAAATTAATAAATTACAATTAATAAATAGGGCGTAATGATATTTTTAATTTTTATCTTCAATTTAATGCTGCAATTTAATAAATTAAAGCATATTTAAAGTAATAAAGCTTTAAATGAAGTAAAGTTAAAATAAATCATTCATTCTCTATTTATAACATTTATCTTATAAGAATTACAAGTAAATACATCAAATTGCGTATGAATGTCCAATTGGACCTTCACACCGAACTACCAGACCATACTTCCATTCTCTGCATATAACAACTTTTACATAGGGTTAAACGTTTATCAGCTCAAGTTACAATGTTTACGAAGAAAACGCACTGGCCGTCACAATTCATGGGATGTCAATGGATAAGTACGTACTTACGTTAGGATACAAGCAAAACAAGGGTTACGATATAGTATGTGATGATAATTGGTAAGCGTATGCTTTGTTTTGAAGCCAACATAGATTCAACTGCAAACTTTAAATCCAAACAAGGAAGCACCTTAACCTTAAGCCAATTGGCCATGATGAAGTTTCCTCACGCAACTACTTATCAAAACGGACGGTCGCCCCTCATGACAAACTTTGTAGGAAAGAATGACAAGTGACAACGATAATGTCGAAAGTTTCGATGTTGATGTTTGGCTTCTTCTTAAGGGTTCTCTGCATGATGCCTTTAAAGTCCCTTCACGGCTTTCATCAATCTTATTCCAAACCATACGCGTGGCAAGGTACGACGACCGTTGGTAAATATGTCAAGAAAGTACTCATCTTATAATCTTCCTTTTCACATCGAAATTTCGCTGATGTTTCTTTATTCACGGCTATATATTTTCAAGTAAATTCTGTCGACAAGTGCTGCTTAAATGGATGATAATAATAATAACCATTAGATTAATTTTACTCACGATATCTGATCTTTTTTTATTTTTTACAAAATTACACCTTAAAAAAATTTACTATAAAAACAAACCTGAATTTTTAAAACGTTTGCCCACGATATCTATAGATGGAATTTGTCAATTTTTCCATCCAATTACCGATGTGATAAACATACCCAAATAAAATATTATTTTCTTTATCCTACGTAGTTTTATTATTTTTTAATATTTTTTAAACTTTCCTTAATTTCTCTCTCCTCTCTCTTCTTCTTTTTCTTCTTCTTCTTTCAACTTCCTCTTCTTCTATTGAAATACCCCAAAATTTCCATCCTTAGTTAATTAGATATTAATAGATAATTAGTATAAAATACGGATAACTTTGAATCTTAATCTAAATTTAGTTTAGACAAGGGTAAAAAACACACTAACTTTACACATACCAATATAGGTATCAAGTATAGTATAAGATGATTGATTTTTAGGGTCTACTAGATAGTAAACAGTAGTTTAAAGATGAATTATTAGAATTGAAATATACATGATAAAAATAAAAAATGATTAATATCTACCAAACTAGAGTTCAAATAAAAATTTTAGATATGCAATTATGAAACTTATAATTTTTTGGACCTATTGAGTATAGTACCTTAATTTGACCTGTCGGACCTAAAAACCTTAATTGCATATGTGAAATCCCTAAAATGATTAGAAAATTTAACATAATTGCATTAAAAAATGGAGATTTTAATATAAAAAATACCCATTTTAATTGTAAGGATCTTACTTACTCTACATTTAAAATTCAAGCAAGTCAAATCGTCCGGCCATGTATAATATCTTAAGTATTACACGCATGGGTCTCCTTTATAGATTTGTTTATCTCGAACATTGCTAACCAATTTTAATTCTTAAAATAATATAGGGTTTGTTTTTTTTCTGTATCTATATCTGTATCTTTTTCAAAATGATATAAGTAAATATATCCGATTTGCATCTATATTTTGTCTATTTGATCTTTTGATGAGAACTTGTACTTTTTTTTTTTGCTGTATTTATTTCTTGATAAATAATTTATTAGAAAAAAGTTTGAAAAAAGTGTTTGTATCTACCCAAAAAGCCAAACAAACAGACCCATAATTAAATTCTAAAAACAACTAAATTTATGATTGAAAATCAAACTTTATAAAAACATTTTATATTCTACTTCCATGAGTACATCATATTTCAGAAACAAAACCATACCATCAGGTATCTCTTATACATTTCATGATGGTAAACAAAGCTTTAAAAACTTAAGTTACAAAACTTAGGCTCCACTAGACCCTCAAAAGAATATTACAAAATTCAAGATATAAATCTTGTTCTTAAATGAAAAAAAAAAAAGATCTAACGTTCCTAAACTACTTCTCTCTTCAACAAACTTCTCTTACATCGACCCATACTCAAGATAATCATCATCATGCAATCATCATTGATAACATCATCTTCATCATCATCATACTCATCACCTAGAAAGAGAACAAAAATAAGCTAAAGCTCAGTACGATAGCAACACAAACACACACGGATGGCGCACAAGCCTAACTAAATGCATTGTAACAACAACATGTTATTATCTTTAATCTAAAGCAAAGCAGACAACACTAGAGTACTTACACTCCATTAAAAAAAAGAGATAATAATCTCTCATATCTTTATTTATCTGCTAAAGGAAAAAAATATTTAAGTATACAGTCTAGTCAAGAAAGGAAAGAAAGCCTAGTCAAAATACAAGGAAGAAAAAAAAATCATCTATTAAAGACTAGTAGAATCTTCTATAAAAAAAGACTAGCAAAATCTTCCATAAAAAACTTGAAACTAGAAAGGAAAAATAAAAAATATAAAACAGAAAAATAAAACATTGACCAGGTAATAAAAAATCTAAAAATCATACACCCCTCCTCAAGCTAAGGAAGGGATATCTATCATTCCTACCTTGCATAGAATTTTTGTGAAGCGACTACTTGATAATGACTTTGTAAGAACATCAACAACTTGATCTCGAGAGGGCACATGATGTAATTTTATTCCTCCATCTTCAATTTTGGACTTAATAAAGTGTCGATCCAGTCACACATTTTTCATGCGATAATGTTGTACTAGATTTTTCACAATATTTAATGTTGATTAGCTATCACTATACAAATGAGTATCCAGTGTTTGTTTGTTTGTTGGTAGATTACAGATACAAATACTTTTTTAAAAAACTTTTTTCTAACAAATTATTTATAAAGAATTAGATGCAAATAAAAAAAGTTGGCAATTCTCGTTAAAAAATAAAATATAAATATAAAGTGGACATATTTACAGATATCATTTTGAAAAAGATACATATATATATGAAAAACAAACCATCCAAACAGACTCTTAATCTCTATTCCCAAGTCATGTAAGAGCCTTTAGAGCCAAATTACTTCACAAATTTCTTGTGCAATTGAGCTGTGTTCAGCTTCTACACTACTTCTGGTCACATCACTTTGCTTTTTACTTCTCCAAGTTACAAGATTACCCCAGACTTTAGTACAATACCCGATATAGATCTTCCATCAACAATATCACCTCTTGAATCAACATCAACAAAGAATTTAATATCTCTATTTTGTGTCTTTCGAATAAATAAACCCTTATCTGGAGTACCTTTTAAATACCTCAGAATATGGTTCACCATCCATATGATATTTAGTAGGAGAATACATTACCTGGCTAACCATACTAATAGATTGAGCCAAATCAGGTATAGATAGAGATAAATAGATTAGCCTTCCTACTAACCTTTGATATTAGCCTCTATCAATTGGAATATCATCTACTGGAGTAAAAGTACTTTTCCAATTTTGTGGTAAAAGAGAAGTCATAAGCTTGCACTCTAACTTGTTTGTTTCTTCTAGCAAGTCAAGTATGTATTTCCGTTGACTAATAAATATTCCCTTCCGGCTCTTGGCAACTTCTATTCCTAAGAAAAATTTCAACTCCCTAAGCTTTTTTGTCTCAAACTCTACTTTAGTTTTCTTCTTCAAGCTGTCTATCTTCACTATATCATCACCAGTGCTGATTATATCATCCACATATACTATTAAAATTGACTTGAGTCCAGAATTTCCTTATTTGAAAATCAAGGTGTGTTCAACCTGACTTTGTTTGTAACCTAGTTGCAACAATGTATTAGTAAACTTTATAAACCAGACTCTTGGAGATTACTTCAACCCATACAAGGATTTCTTCAATTTGCATATCTTTCTTTTATTGCTATTAGATTGAAAACCAAGTGGAATTTGCATGTAAATTTCCTCTTCCAATTCTCCATTTAAAAAAGCAATTTTTACATCCAACTGATGTAATGGCCAATCTAAATTTGCTACAAGAGATAGTATTACTCTAATGAAATTCAACTTTATAACTGGAGAAAATGTCTCTTCGTAGTTAATTCCATATGTGTGTGTGAATCCTTATGCAAGTAACCATGCCTTATAGCACTCAACACTCCCATCAGATCTATACTTGATATTGAATACCCATTTTCTTCTAACCATTTTCTTAGCCAAAGGCAAGTAAACTAATTCCCAAGTATTGTTTTGGTATAAAGCCCTCATTTCTTTTAGGACCACTTCCTTCCATCTTGGATATCCTAGAGCTTCATCAATATTCCTAGGAATAATCTCATTGTTTGCACGTACTAAGCAAGCTCTGTACTTTGGAGATAACTTTGAAAAAGTTACATAATTTGAGATGGGATTGTTAATTCTCTATAAATTAAGCTTTGATGATAACAAAATACTTAAAGAAGCTAATTACATTACTCAGTGTGCAGGACTAAAATAGAATTGTGATCTTAACCAATTAACAAGAAATCTAGATGGTTTTATAGAATGTTGCTTAAAGAAATAAAAGCTATTTTAGAAAACCAAAGGATTTTACAAAACTTTGCTTGAACAAAGATATGTGCTATGTTAGAAAGTATGGAATAAATTTTGAAGATCATCAACTGAGAAAAAAAACTTTAAGAAGTATTTGCAAAAGGCATAAAACACAAAAGAACTAGGAAATATTTCAAACAGTAGACCCAGAAGGTGTTACAGAACATTTTACAGAAGGTATCACAAAAGGTTATCTACAACTTTTTGACAGTAGATAAGAACATGCATAGTTGAGGCCCAAATCTTTTTTTTTTTCATTTATACTTATTCTAGATCAGTTTAAAATAAGTATATTAAAGAGCTAACTCCGAGAAAATAAGTATATTTGGGTAATATACTTATTTGTTCCACTAAAGTCGGTTAATATACAAAGGAGATTTTAGTTGCGTGAATGAAGAAATTTTTGCTATAGCTATTAAAGTTCAAATGATGTTAAGACGTGATGCTTATGGATTCTTTATTGGATCTTATCTTATCAGATTTAAGATATACTTGGACGAATTCTTAAGATATGAAAAGAACAGTTATTAAAGATAAGTTTCAAGCAAAAAGATAATGTTCACATTTTTTAAATAAACAAGAAGATTAGTTTTGAAGATCATATCTGAGATATTATGTGGAAAATCTTACACGAGTTTTACTCAAGTTTTTGAATGGAAGATAAAATTGTATCTGAAATAAAACAAACTCTCGAGTTTTGAAATCAACCCAAGATGAGCTACATGAGATATCATCCGAAATATTTGGAAGATCTTATCTAAGCTCCTGCAATAGAAATTTTGAACGTTGAAGATTTGAAAAATATATTAAAGGCTCTTTTCTAATTAGAGAACACACGATGAAAAAAAGAAATAGAAAGATAGAGTTCAACTAAAATATATGCATCTTCTACACCTGCTGCTTCTAACCCGAATTTATGTAATTTTTTACTTCTACAACTTTCTTGTTTTCTTCTTAATTTACTTGTTCTAAAGAAGGAACTTGTTGTTGCCCTCTAGTCTACAAGATTAGAATCTATAGTGTCGATTATTAACTTGAAGAAAGCTGTGAGAATCGAGTAGAGGAATTGTACTATCTTGTAAATTGATTTGATTGGATATAGTGGAATAAACCCATATGGATTTGGGATCATCAGCTCGGAGCTGGAAGAATGGACTAACACATAAGGCAGAACCACCATATATCGCTGCTTGATTTTTTTTTCCCTACTCTTTTAATTTCCTGCAAATTTCATTTCATCTATTTATTTAACTTGTTCTCATATTTTCAAATGACGGGGATAATTTTTGTTTAAAGCTAAAAATTTAAACTTTTGATAATAATCAATTCAACCCCCTTTCTTAATTATTAAAGTGGGACTAATAGGGATATTTGGCACAAACCCATCTCTCTTTTCTCAAAGTTATAGGTAAATCAAGATTGTCCTCTTGTGGCACATCTTTATTTGTATTCAAATTATTAATGTTAATTCACTAAGCATGTGTTTTGGATTGAATTTGGAATTCATGTTCAATTAGGATTGCAATTGGAAAATTCTTTTCTGATCAATTCTATGATTAGCTAATTGGAGTTCAAAATCACAGGATATGGGTTTTAATCCAATAAGGGTTTAGTAAAATTATACAAATTAGCTAATCGATCACTTTCCTAGGAATAGGGAACATTGATTAGTTAATTTAGGATAATTGCTCACTTTGGAAAAAGGGGTTTTTTATGTGAGCTTAATT
Organism: Combretum micranthum; assembly: GCA_024138025.1. Classification (NCBI taxonomy): domain Eukaryota; kingdom Viridiplantae; phylum Streptophyta; class Magnoliopsida; order Myrtales; family Combretaceae; genus Combretum; species Combretum micranthum. The sequence goes on along the minus strand of JAMXBD010000629.1, from coordinate 283,785 downwards.
GATTGATAATGCTAACCCATTAGCAATTTGGATTTGCAAGCATTTCTTAGTCAATAGCAGACATTCAATTTATTTCCAAATTTGATTGGCTCCATACCTAGTTCTATTTGAGGTGTGGAAAATCCCATAATTTTTGTAGGTTAGTTATATAAAAGAAAATCCAAAAAGAGAAATAAATTTGATTTGCTTAGCTATGATTTGGACTAATACAATTGATAGCTAGTCCTCACTCCCTGTAGGCACGACTCGGTATTCACTGAAATAATATTATTGCACACACACCCTGTACACTGGCCGATAAATATTTGCAAATTTTGAAGAAATTTAAAAAGAGACTAAAAAAAGTTTTTAGAAAAAGGACATATAGAAAAAGTGTGATCACCTATATAAACTTTGAGTTCATCCTTTTCTTGAATAGATTATGGCTTGGAGGGTTCCAAAATTTGATCATTCTCTAAAGGATAAATATGATTATGGATAGGTTGCGGCTGATCGATAATGTCAAATGATGAATTTGGTAGATGGGAAATATTTGGCAATGATAACTCAGGTTTAGAAACAGAAACCTTAGAGTTGAAGTAACCATGATCTAGAAAAAGAGGTAAATCATGTTGTCTTTGTTGTATTTTTAAGTCTCTCTTATTTGTTGAATTGAAGTATGGTTGATTTTCTAAGAAAAAAGTTATCTGCAGTAATATAGACACATTTTGTGGATGGATGGTAACATTTATACCGCTTTCTAGATGAAGAATAACCAATGAACATCCCTTTAAGAGCTCGAGATTCTAGTTTATGTTTATTTGGAGTATTGTTTAAAAGAACACAGTACAACCAAATACTTTTGGTGATAAGGAATTCAACAAGGAACGTGTGGGATATGTGTCTAGAAGAACACCTAGAGGTGGTCTCAAATTAAAGACCTTAGAAGGAACACGATTAATAAGATAAGCAATAATTAACACAGCATCACCCCAAAAAGTGTTTGAAACAAAGTTAGTGAACATCATGGCTCTTGTGGTTTCTAGAAGATTTCTATTCTTCCATTCTGAACATGAACTTTGGTGTACCATTCTCATTAAGATAGTGCCCAAATTCATTAGAGAAATACTCCTTAGCATTATCGGCATGGAGTATTTGAACGTTTTCGTTGAAAACATTCATCACAAATTTATGAAATTGCTTGAACACATGGAAGACATTTAATTTTTCTTTCAAGAGAAACACCTAACAAACCTATGAATGGTCATTAATAAACGTAACAAACCATTTATAACCATTATAAGTACATATTGAGAAGGTCTCCAAATATGACTATGAATCAACTGGAAAGGTTTTCATGGTTTGTATGGTTTAACATGATATGAAGATTTTGACAGTTTTTCCATGATACAACATTCACAACTAAGCTTATCCACTCTTTTATTCTTAAATAAGTTTGGTTACAAATGGTTTAAGTATAGAATACTAGAATGACCTAAACGTTTATGCCATAACATTATTTCAAGGTCATTTAAGATTGAAACAAAGGAATTGGACTTAGAATTACAACCAGATCTAAGTTGTATTTTAGCTAAGTACTAAAGACCATCATGCTCTTTAGCACTACCAATCATCTTCTCTAAACACTGGTCCTGCAATACACAATTGCTTAAGGTGAATAACATTTGGCATTTCATATCTTTAGCTAAATTACTTACTAATAGCAAGTTTTGTTTTAACTTAGGAACAAATAATGTATCTTCTAATTTCAAAACACCTCAGTGCACTATCCCTTTTCCTCTTGCAACTATAAAATCTCCATTAACTATAGATATCTTGCTCATATTATCATAATGCTCAAATTATCAAAGTATTGTTTAGAGTTATAAATATGGTCAGAAGCTCCTATGTCTATGATCCAAGTATCACCTTTCAAATAATTAAAGAGATATAGACAAGTACCTTGTTTGGCTATAGTTACTAAGGAGGACTAATTTATCTTATTGTCCTCACAATTAATTTGAATCTGACCCAATATCTGTTGAAGGAGAGTTATTTGATTTGACGTCAAATTTAATCCCATATTTGGACTTCCTAAAGGAACAACTACTACTGCTGAAGTTCTTAAAGGAGCAACCTCTACCATTTGGGCATCTTAATCACCTTGGTGCCCTCTTCTACTATGGCTTAGTTTTTGCATTTTTATGGCTTGCCATGAAGCTTCCAGCAAGTATCTCTTGTATGGTTGGGCTTGCGACAATAATCACACCATTGTCTTTCTCATGGAAGTGTGCTTTTATGAGAATCTCCAACCTATAACGAATGAGAAGAATTCGCAGCCAACGCTAAAGCACTATTGTTAGGATCATCTTACTTTGACACTAACATCACTCGTCTATGACTTCCCTCATGACGAACTTCTGCAAAAGCCTCCTTAACTGTTGGTAATGGCTACTTCCTAAGTGAACGACCTCTCAATTTGTCTAAGTCAAAATTCAACCAATGTAGAAAATCAAAGAACCTATCTTTTTCTTGCATCTTTCTATATTTTGCTCCATCTTCCATGCATCGCCAATCTATCTCATAAAAGGGAACATTTCCTATCACAATTCCATTAGCAAATTAAATATTCTATCACACTCATATTACCTTGAATAGTTGTTCTAAGGCGAGATTTTATCTCAAAATACTGAGATGTATTCTCTAAATTCGAATAAATCTATTGCACATTCTCCCATATCTCCCTTGCTGTTTCATAAAATTAGTATGTTCTTCCAATTCGTGGCTCCATAGAATTTATAAGCCATGCTATCAAAAGAGAATTCTCTACCTTCTAGGTTGTGTATTCATCTGAACTACGATCAAGAGCATTAGCAGTATCGGTTAAATATTCTAGTTTTCCTCTACCACAAATCATTAATTTTACTGACTGAAACCACTCTCTAAAATTTACCCCATTCAATTTATGTTGGGTAATTTGGAGAGAATGTTGATCAAGAATTGATGGTGCTGTAGATTTGGTATTTTATGTTATACCTTCACTAGAATATGCACCAAACCTAAGTTTGGTTCTTAGTGTGATGGATTGATTTTTTGGAGTGGAATCATCCATAATGATTCTACCCTAGTCGAAAAAGGAGAGAAATCAACTAAGCTCCGATACCATGAAAAAAAAAAAAAGGTAATAATCTCTCATATCTTTATTTATCTGATGGTGGGGAAAATATATACAAGTATACAGTCTAGTCAAGAAAGGAAAGTAAGCCTGGAAAATACAAGGAAGAAAAAAAAAGCACCTATTAAAAGACTAAAAAATCTTCTATAAAAAGACTAGCAGAATCTTCCATAAAAAACTTGACCGATAAAGGGAAAAAATATATATATATATATATATATATATAAAAAATAAAACATTGACCAAGTAATAAAACATCTAAAAATCTATACTTAAAACAAGCCTTAGGAAATCTGAGAGTCTTAAACAACAACTTCTCAAGGGGTTTATATAAGTAGCTCGAATACTTATATCTTTGAAATCTAATCTAGAAAGAGAAAATAACCTCATTCGGGTTCACAGCTATTACAAAGCTTTACTTATCTCAGTCCATTACATCATTTAGCTCAATCGGTCCCATATGCGAACTAAGTCATGTTACTTCACCCCAAGCCTAAGCAAATGTTTTGTCAATACTATTTACCCCATCAACTACCCGCTGAGCCACTTTTGAATCGTCATTGCATCCTGACATACCATTGCATCATGGTATTTATTATTGCATCATGACAGGGGTGACATAAGCACCTAAACTACCAAACCCGACTCTGGATAGGTTGTCACTCCCTGAACTAGATTAAATGACACAAACACAAGAAACACTCATTAATTAAGCCATTTTTAAGTTTTAGTCCATTAGGAAAGCCTATACGAACAAACAACAAGCACATTACTGCGTACCTTTTATATTTAAAATCTAAACAGGGATAGAAGACATTTCAGAATCCATCTCAGAAGATAAACCAACTATCTACATATCTGTTCAAGAATTAAAATCATACAAGCAATTTAAATAATTATCCATTTACATCAAATTTTTATTAAAATCCTATTTAATCAAACACTAAGTACGAAACCCACCATGGCTATGGAGATCACCCCACCAAGATATGAACAGTTTGCCATTGTCTGTCAAATTATTTCTTTTCCCTTTGTTTATAGTCATTTATTATACAAACAACATCAAAGCATTCACACTAAAAAATACTCATATTTCCTAACAAACAAACATTTGATACAATATATTCCCCATGTTATATATGGTTTATCCTAACATATTTGAAATACACCAAACCTTCATCTAGATTAGAAATTGAGTTTAGATAGATTAAAATGAATCGAATGAAGTATAGGAAATAATTAGACAAGTTGATATAATTAAATTAGTAATTAATTAAGTTGAAATTTAGATTTTGGATTCCTAAATTTCCTAAACATGTTTTAAAAATGTTTAGAGGATTCCTAAACTCTTGATTCTTAGCCTAGATACTAATTCCTAAATTTTTACAAAATTTGAGTTCATTTGTTTGTATAAAAATATCAGTTCTTAAACCTGAACTCAAATTAAATATCATTTTATCTAAAATAAATTTCTAAATTAAGTTCTCATATAGAGTTCTTAATTTCTAACCTATTGGTCCTAAAATTATCTTCTAAATACTTTTAGAACTATAGATATTGATCTGATAGTTCTAAATCTAGTACCTTATTCCATAATATTTTAATTATATTGTTATCCCTTTACTTTTCTATTTTTTCCCTGCCTTGGTTTTTCTATCCCAATATCGTCTCTCTCTTTCTCTCTTTTCTTTCTCTATTCTTCCTCTTTTTTTCTCTCTTTCATCACTTAAATTCATTTCTCTAAATGTCAAATCCAAGAAGACAAAAAGAGAAATCAAGGTTAGAAGATGAAGATGGGAAGAGGAAATCAAGTAGAACAAGGAGAAAAAGAAGATGAAGTAGAGAGAAGGAGAATTCAATTTCACGTTCTTGCCTAAAAGCTAAGTATATTTGTTTAATATCATTTTTATTATTGTTTTTATTTATATGTGATGAATTGATGTTAGATTTAAGTAGAAACTGTGATGAAGTTGATGAATATGTTGGTTTAATGTTGATATGGGGTGGGTGTGTGAAGAAGATGATGAATAGTAGTTGTGGGGTTTGATTGAGGAATTAATGGTGTTTGATGTTGTTGAATGAATATAGAAGTGTTAGAAACATGAATACTAGTTTGTGTGATGTTTAAATGATGTTTTGATGGAAGTAAAATATGTGAAAAGTGTTAAAGTTGTAAAAAATTCGTGTTCAAAACAAGGGGTGTCCAAAAACTGTCAAAAACCCTATAAAACGGCCTTGGCAACGACCCCGTTAGGAGGGGTGTTGCGCTCTCGAATCAAAAATCTCATTTTTCTTGAGTTAAAATGGCCTCCCAAATGGCCCCGTTGCCAAAGGTGTTGCGGTTTTTGATTTCATCCCTGTTGTGACACTGTTTTGTAAATTAGCCATAACTTTTTTATCCGAACTCTGATTGAGGTGATTCAAGTTGCGTTGGAAATCTTATGTTTTGAGTTTCTACAAATTCAAAAATTATCCATGCTTAAATTTTAGTTCTTTCCAGCCATTGTGTTTTTCAAACTAAGTAAAAAACTTATGTTTTGCTTATTAAATGTGTTTTACTTAAGAAATGGATTTATGAGCTAAAATAAGATAGATAAGTGATATTGATGTGTTATGTGAGTTAATTCATGTAATTAAGCCTGAATTAAGTGGATTTATAGATTTAACAAATAATTAGATTAAATCTAGAAGTTAGTTATAAAATGAACTTAGTTAACAAACCTAAGTCCAACTTGACTAAACGAACTTGAATGAATAAAAATGGATTAGATTGTTTAACTTTGATGAATTTGGCTAGGTTTAAGCTAAATTAAGATTAAGTAACATGAATCTTAGATATATAATGAATTAGTAATTAATCTAAGTCCAACTTGGCTTAATGAACTTTACTAAGCTAAAACTAGTTAGATTGTCTAAGTTTAATTAACTTGACTTAGCAAATGACTTAAATGAATAAATCTAATCAATTTGGCTAGGATTTAGTTAAAAGGAGTTAATGGTTAATAATTGGTTTAAGTTAATGAGATAGGATAACCTTAGATTAACATGGTGAATATGTTGTTTCAAATGTGTGTTTACTTGGAAAAATGAATGTTTTTGGTTTATGAATTCTTTGTTGATGCTTTTATAATAAAACACTATAAACAAAGAGAAAAGGAAATACTTTGACAGACAAAGGAGAACTATCCGTATTTTGGTAGGGCGATCTTTACAGCCATAGCGGAGTTTCAAGTTAGTGTCTGATCAAATAGGGTTATAATAAAAGAAGTTTGAGATGAATTGATAAATAACTTAAGTTCTTATATGAGTTTGATGAAGTGGATGATTAGTTTGGTTTAATTTCTTATATGAGTTCTTTCCTTAATAGAAGTGGATATCTGATTTATCTTCTGGATTATCTTCTGAAATTCCTTCTGAGGCTATGTTTGGATTTTATATTCAAGGTACGCAGTAAGTTACGTGGTAATTGTTAGGATAGACATCTTAAATGGACCAAGAACTTAAACTCGGTCTAATAGTTGTTTGAATTGGTTGTCTATTCCTCCGTTTAAATCCATTTCTGACCTGAGATGGCAGTTCGGTATCCTGTCCGGGGAATGGCACCTTACTTAGATTAGGGGCAAGGTAGTTTTAGGCGCTTAAGCCACCCCTGTCATTAAGATATGACTTTCATAAGTGGTACGACGGATAGTCGATAAGGTTATTAGTATCGGCATAACATTTGATTAAATTTGGTGGGAAATTCCATAGTTTAGCTCAACGTTTATGGGAACGATGAGCTATATTCATGTTGTTGACTGAGTTTATCTAGATTTGGGTAATGGCTGAGAACCCTAGATGAGACTATTATTTCTCATTTTCGGATATATTATCTAGGAGATATAAGTATCGGGGCTGCTTATATCAACCCCCTGAGCATCATGATCGTTACTCAGGTTCCCACGCTATCCCTGTTGTTTAGAGTTTGAATACTCCCGTGCTATTTGTTACTTTAAAGAAAAGATAATAATCCGTTATTGATGCATTGCATTTATTTAAGCTCACGTACCACTCTGTGTGTGATTATATTATTGTGTAATGAGCTTGGGCTCATTATTGTTATTGTTATTCTTTTTACATGTGTTATTATTGATGAAGATGGTGATGATGAGATGTTGAGGATGATGTTGATGTTATTGAGTTGTTATGGTTGATCTTGTAGTTAATGATAATGCTTGTTTCGAGTTTTGGGGCGATCCAAAAGACCTGTGAGAATGAGTGAAGTGGGTTAGGGCCGTTGAATGTCTGTATTTTCTTTTATTTTGATTTATTTAGTGAGAACTGGATTTATTTACAAATTTGTAATTATTTTAATGGGGCTTGTTAATACCCATATGTTTTGTAAATGATAATCTACCCTCAATAGTATATTGTAAAGTGTTTTTATAAAGTTTTATTGCTTAGAAAATTGGTCTGCTCTGTAGGGAGTAAAGTTTTATAAATGATTTTAATAAATTGTTTTCCGTTGCTAAATCCGATTGTTGCCAGAATCTAACTGAATGATTTCATAACCTAAAAATGAGTAGCAATATCCAACATAAACAAAATCTTTTAAAGAAAACTTTAGCTTGTAATACTTTAGAGTATTATACGTGGCGGTAGCACCTTATGTTATTTAATTAATCGAATTGAATTTTTGGGGCGTTACAATATTAGTCTAAACGAATCATTAGCTATTAAGTATATTATAACTTAATCTTAGCCAAATTGATTATAATTAATTATTTAATTCAATTACTAAGTCAAGTTAATTAAACTTAATCAACCTAATTCTTTTCAATTCACTGAAGTTCATTAAGCTATGTTGAACTTGAGATTATTAACTAAGTTTATTTTATATCTAACTTGTATGTTTAATCCAATTATTTATTAAATCTATAAATTCACTACACTCATTCTTAATTATATCCTTCAACAAATATAACATATCAACTATCATTTATCTTTTTCATTTTTTTTTATTTAATTTTTATGAAAAACACACATCTAAACAATTCAACGTGCATCTCTTTGTATTTCATGTGTAAATTTGACTCGGAGAGAAGCGCGGCGTGATAGAATACATCATGTTTTAGTCGTGTTTCTCTTTGAGTTAAAAATAAATAAATAAAATAGAAACAAAATGCAAGAATGAGCTATGTTTTGTTTTAGGGAGAAGCACGGCATGACAGGACAAGCCATGTTTAAGTCGTGCGTCTCTTTAAGTATAAACACAATGGAATATATATTGGGTTGTGTTTGTCTTGTGTTTTATTTAATATGCAAAGCATTCGAAGATCAGAGAGAAACACAGTCAAATAGGATAAGACGTGCTCTGGCCGTGTTTCCTCTTACCATATGAAACATGTGAGAAACAGAGAGGAACACGAGGAGATAGATTATCCCATGTTTTAATCATGTTGTTCTAGGAATTGAAACTGTTTTTGTTGAAATGAATCAAAGAGAAGCACACATGATAAATTAGACCGTGTTCCAGCTGTGTTTCTCCTTTTATGTGTAAATTTAAAAAAAAAAAATTCAAGTGAAAATAAGGAGCATAACTAGATACAATTTCCCATGTTTCCCCCATGCTCTTTGCCCTTTTTTTGTTTCAAACTTCAACCTATTTTACTACTTGTTTTGCATTATTTTTCATCATCTAACATCCTCTACTTATCATACAAACTTAGAATCATCTTGCATAATGTCTATATTCAGGTTTTTACTTTATAAATCATCTCAATCTTAGCTCAAACATGTATGATCTTACATAGGTTTTAACAGACAACTTCATATATATCAATATTACATGTTTTATCTTAAATCCTATATGTAACTATCATCAATCCATCATATATACTCAGAAACAACAATAAAAAATAAAATAAAATAATTATACTTATCTTTTAGAAAAATTGTGTAATTTGAGTTTCTTTTCTTGTTATTAGAGTTGCTTCTAACTTGATTTTCACTTCCTATCTTCTTTTCTAATTTTGATTTATCTTTTAGTCTTCTTTAAATTGAGATTAGAGAGATAGAAGAGAGTAAAGGTGAGAAAGAGAAGAAAGAAAGAAATGAACAAAACGAAAAGGAAAGGAAAAGAAAAGGAAAACAGAGGAAGAAAAGGAAAAAAAGGAAAGTTAAGAATAAAACTAAAGATATTTTAGGATAAATGTATTAGATTTAGAACTTTCATATCAATATCTTTAGTTTTGAAAGTGTTTAAGAAATAGTTTGAGATTCTATAGGCTAGAAATTAAAAACTTGAAATAAGAACTTAAGTTAGGAACTTATTTTATATCAAATTAATATTCAATTTGAGCTTGGCTTAAGAACAGATATTTTTAAACAAGCAAATGAACACAAAATCAGTAGGGGTTTAAACATTGGACTTTAGAGTAGAATTTAGTGATTTAAGAATCCATTAAACACTTAAATGACATGTTTAGGGGTTTAAGAATTCGAAATCTCAAATTTCAACTTAATATATTATTAATCTAATTATGTCAACTTGTCTAATTACATCGTATTATTCATTTGATTCTTTTAATCTATTTAAACTCAATTTTTAACTTAGGTGAAGGTATGAGGTATTTCAGTAACCTATCAAATTACTCCAATTTCCTATCTCCAACATACCAAGCTACTCAATCCCTTTCAATTTTCGATTTAGGACCCATTTCTCAAGTTGAATTACCTAAATTCCTAATTCACAAAAATTGAACCTAACCAAACTTCACAAATTCAACCACCTAAACCCCTAAATACTCAATTTACCTACTTTAACCAGAATTCCAACACCTTAATTCCTAGAACTTCAAATCCAAATTTCTGCTAAACTACTAAATTCCAAAATTTAAGCTAGATATCAATTTCTCACTAATCAAATTCCTAAACTAAATGTCTGATTCAATTTATTAATCTCTGCTTCTAAATTAATTTATCTATTCCAACATATTCAAATTATTCAATACTCTCCAACTATCACCTTGAACTCTATCATCAACTTTAATCGCCTAAGTCCCAAAATATCTAATTTAGCCATTTTAAATTCATACTCACTTAAATCCTATAAATTTAAATTATTTCCTTTAAAGATCAATCCCTAAGCCCTAGATTCCTAAATTTAAGTGAAATATTAGTCCTCAACTAATCAAAATTTATAATTCAATTTAGCAAGAACTCCATTTTTCATTTCCTTCTTTTCCAATTCTTCAAGTCTATAATCTAAATGCCTACGCCCATAACCCAAAAAGCCTAATCCATCACCTAAAAGTCCAGACCCATTAACATGAATCCAAACCCATATTCAACAAGCCCATCGACATGAAATCAAGCCAATGGATCAAAGCCTATCGAGTCAAGCCTATAAGACCATGCATTAACATGTTCCATCACACACCATAAAATTCCCTAAACTCTAGAGAAATTTAATAAGTGAAATGAACAAAATAACCTTAGCCAATTCTAGAGAATTCTACCCATGAGAAAAGACTAAAATGCCCCTAAACTAATCAAATAAAATGACTAAATTGCTCGTAACCCTAGAGATAATTACAAGGCATGAAACAATATAAATACAAGCCTTAGAAAACCCTAATTCCTTCCTTCATTTTCAGCAGCCCCATCTTTCAAAATCTCTTTCAAAAATGTCTCAAAAAAGGCACAAAAATCCCTCCATAAACTAAGCATACAAGAGGTAAAACATTACTTAAGTTTATATTTCTTAATCTCCTCATTTATCCCTAGTAATCTAACATTTATTTCAATTAAAATATTAGGTGAAATTGAATATTTGAAACAAGGTTGAAGTTAGGAAAATAACCTTGAAGAATTCATCAACTCTTGAGTAGTGGTGGTGTGGTAGTAGAGAAGATTATTTGGTTGGTTTTGTTAATTCAAGTAAGTAATTATATTAATTTGTTTGATTATATTAATGATATTAAAATCATGTAAATTACTAAAAATAAACTTAGATTAAGTGTTAATTAATATAGTATGTATAAGCATGAAAACCAAAATATATATGTGAATAGGCATGTTTGTTAGAAATTTAAGTATTTGAAATTATTGCATGTTTATATGTATGTATGTATGAATATATGTGTAATATATGTTGAATTGATGTATTTTATTAAAATGAAATCATCAAATAAATATATGTATATATTAAATATAAAATTCTATTGAAATATGTATGTGTATGTTATGTTGATATAAAATAGAAATTTCAATACATTAGTATTGATAATGATGATTTGAGCTATGATTTGTGACTTAATTTGTAAAATATAAACCTATACATATCAAATAAAATAACCTATAATAAACATGTTTTAGATGGTTTCCACGATCCTTCCCCTTTGAGCAATATGTAAAAAATCAGCACTATATTGAACCCTCATACTTCCAAGAAAATAGTTCTCTAGGAACTCTTGTCGGAACATCTCCATGTCACGGGTGGCATCAACTTACGTCTCTTAGACTCCCACCTGACTCAGGTATTGAGACGAAGTATATAAGTGCCAAAGGAAATCCTCAAATGATGAGGCACTTTGAAGGCATCAAATGATCTCTCAATCTGGGCTAACCAGTCTTTAGCTTCACCTGGCTTACCGAAAGCTCCATCAAAATATCGGTTACTCTTAATGAACTCGGGTAAAGAGTTTTAGTATGGTCTGGGTGGTGGCGGTGGCAATAAAGGCACAGTTTGAGATTGTGCACTTCGTAGGGCGGGTACTTCCATCAAAGCTTGTGGCACGGGTTGTGGTTGAGGTGGTGCAGGTGCTTACACATTTTGCCTTAGAGCCTCCAACACTTGTGCTGGTTGTCCAAGTGTAAGCCCCGGAAAATTTCAGTAAATAATTCCAAAATGAACTTCGAAAATAAACCCTAAAAATCACTCCAAATTAAAACTGAACTTTGACTAATCCTAAAACATAAACGAATCCAAAAATTTCTCAATCTTGAGGAAAATAAGAATTCTTAAAAACAAAATAAGAACTCATCATACTTCGATTCCAAAATCATTACATACGACAAATTCCATACATAACTCCGACTTATAAAATCGGGTAATATAAAGCCCCCAAAAACAAATTATTAAAAAGTAAATAACGATTAATTTTCGGAAATGAAACCCAATTCAAAGAATTCTGAAAACGTCGAGAGATATTAAATACTTACAAAAATCAAATTTAAAATAAATTTCTGGAATCAAATATGTTGTATAAACATAAAATATCAGTTTCCAAATTGGCAAAGATCTAAACCTGAAAATCACCCGGAAACCTTAAGTGGAATACAATAGTTTAAGTCCGGTAATCTAGCGCCCTTAACCCTAGAGGCCGAGGTGTAGTTTAAATATGTAGAATAGCTCGTAGTAATATAACTTTGCTTAAAAATATCATATCGGTAAATTTTTTTACTTATTTCGAACCCGTTCGGATACAGACTTCGAAAAGCGTGTCTTGGGACTCGAGATATCAAAAATATACCATTAGTACCGTTAGACTCATAATTTCATAAGATTTCCAAATATATCAGTTATATAATTTTTCGGGTTATAAAAGCTACAGTTATAACCTTTTTATCCGTATTTCATTACTACCGATAATTAATTAGTCTTTGCACTATTCACTTCCATTTCATTACATGATTTTATTATTCTTATAAACCCTTATATTTTTAGATAAATATTTTATATATTATAGAAAATTTTGTTTTTCTAAAATTTAGTTCGTTTCGGCTTTTACGAGATCAGATTCTGTTTAGACTCGATACTAAAAAAAATAAATTTAATTAATTAAATAATTGAAAAATATTTTTATTTTCATAAAATAATTTTTTAGAATTTTTCGGGTTATAAAAATATCATTTATAACCTATATTCGCGTATTTTGATTATACCGGTAACATGTTTGTTAAAATACTAAAATAATTCAAATAATTATTTAATTTTATTTATGAAAATTCTGCCACTTATCTAAAAATATTTTTCCTAATTTTATTTTTTATTTTTCTTAATAAAAAACACTTTTTCCAACCCATACTTCAAGTACACCTTTCACGTATCACTTCTTTTTCACTTCAATCTTTCTATACTCTATCCCACACTTCATGGCAGATTTTTTTCTTCTTTTGGCTGCCATTTTCCTTTAATTTACTCCTATTTTGACTAAAATAAATATATTTCAATCCTTCTTCAAAAAGCTACATAAAACCATTAATTACACAATTCAATTTCAAGTCAAAATTCAACAAATTCCCTCTCTCTCCCTCTCTCTTTCACGTGAACCCCCCAATTTTTCTGCCCTTATTTTATTTTTTTTTCTTTCTTTCTTCCATTCATTTAATACACACATTCTCTCTCTCTTTCATTTACACATTTTCCCCTTTACCATTCCTTAACTTTTTCTCTCTCTTTTTCCTCTCTTTCTTTCTTCATTTTGCTCTTGTTCTTACAATGAACCTTGCTGCCCCTATTCTTTATTGGAGCTCTCACACATATTTCTTGAAGATTTCTTAAGTAAACTTTCTTCTTAAGCTTCCATAGGTGATATAGGTAAAGTATAGTGAGAGTTTCATGCATCAAATGACATTCCATTATCTTAAAAGCTAAAGATGATGATGCCAAAAATAAAACACTCCTCTTCTCCATAATTATTATCTTGAATCATTATTATTTTCTTGTTAAAAGTAGTTATATTTTGTAGATCTAACTTTTTGTAGCTTTGATTTTTGTTTATGCCTTAGATCTTGTTATTGAAGTTATTATATTTGCTATTGCTTATGATTTATGCATATATTCACCATTCACATAACTATTATAGTGTTCATGCATTTATAACTAGATCTAGTTGTTTTAGGTTCATACATGCATTAGACTTTTGTTTTATGTTCATAAACAACTTGTAGTGGCATGATGATAGTACGAAAGTTTTAGAAAACTCAAGATCTATTTTATTTTCAACAAAAATCATTTTTGAAAATTCGGATAAAAAGGACCCATATTTAGAAAAGTTATTTTTCAACTTTAAAATGTGTATTTTTCATTTAAAATTAAGGGCTTAGGGAATAGATAACATGAATGAAAGATTTTGATGAGTAAAGTTTAAATCTATGAGTTTATAGTTTACTACCATGGGCTTCTTTTAGATTTATGTTCATATTAAGTGTAGATCTTGGTTTTAAACTTAAACAAAAATGGTGAAATTCGTATTTTGACAAGACCCCTATTTAAAAACCACTTTCTAAGTGTCAAAATGAAATTTTAAATTAAGATAATGAAGGCTTAATGTATGTATATCATCAAGACTTCTTTTTACAAGAATCAAAGGTGATTTTCAAAAGTTATTTACAAAATAAAAATCTCATTTTCAGATTTAGGCCAAGGCATATTTTAAAAACATGTTTTCTAACTCAAAAATGAAGTTTTTATTCAAGATATGGAAGGCTCTTAAGATAGGATATGTAAGGAATGGATTTTCTTAAGTTTAGGTAGATTTTATCAAAACATATGTCCAAAAATAAATTTTGTAAATTCGGATCCCAACCAAGACCAATTTTGAAAACCCATTTTTCAACTTCAAAACAAGACTTTTATTAAAGAAATGGAAGCCTTAAGGGGTAAGTTTGATTAGGAAATGCTTTTTGAAAGACTAAATGAGTTTTACAAAGAAAACAAGCTCAAATGAATTTCTCAAAATTCGGATTTGAAAATAGCCACCATTTAAACACCTATTTCCAAATACCAAGTTTTGACAAGTATAAGAAAGGTTTATCAAAATATAATCTTAGAACAACAAATGGTTTCCAAGAATAGGTTAAACAATGCTTTCATTCTTTAAAATTTTGTAAAATTCATACTTAGGCAAACCACCTATTTAAACATCTACTTTCTAACCCCAAAATGAAGGTTTTTATTGAAATAATGAAGGTGATGGTTATATAGATCATCAAGGTTGAGTTTTGATAAAAGAAAGTATGGTTTTACAAGAAGAAAAACTATTTTTCTTAAGTCTAGTATAATTCAAAGTTTTGCTAAGTAAAAGTTTTCAAAAAGAATTCTTGGTACTATATGTATACATATAGGTAGATCATCTCATAATCTTCATGACAATAGCTTGTAGGTGATACATATATGCATGATGCATGGTAGAAACAAAATAGGAGAAAAATTGAGTTGTTGTCATTTTTAAGAAATTTGTAATAATAGAGTTATGGCATGAAAACCCATATTTTTCAAACTCAAATTAGAAGCTTTATCAAAGAAATGAAGTCCTTAGTGGTTGTGTATGGTTGAGCCTTAATTTTCTAAGTATCAAATGATTTTTACATAAAGGAATCACCACAAAAACAAGTTTTGCAAAATTCGGATTTTGAGATGAACCATTTTTAAAAACATGTTTACAAAGTGTAAAATGAAAATTTTTATGTAGAAATGAAGGTCATAAGTAATAAATATAATGAAGACTCAATGTTAACAAGGATAATTATATTTTCTTAAGAAATAAATCCAAAACAAATGGAAATGATCAAAGTTAGGAAACTAGTTTTCTTGAAAGTAAATAGCCATGGAGTCTTACAAATAAAAAGTTTCTAAAAATTTCTTTTAGTAAATATTGTCAAAAGCATGCATGCATTAAACTCATCACATGCCTTTCATGTTAGGAAATCATTCATGTTTCATGTATTCTTGAATTATCAAATAGGAACATTTCAAGCAATTACAAAACTATTTTTGGTGGGTGTCGAATCCAACAAAATTAAAACCTACTTTAAAATTTGTATATAATAGTGAGTAGGTTCGTCTCCATAGGGATTGGGGTAAATTTATTTCTATTTAAGAAAGAATGCAGATGAAAGAAGATTGGGGGGTTTGTTTAATCAAAAGCAATTAAAGTTTAGTTTATCTCTAAAGCTAGCAATTACAAATAAGAGTTGAATTCAATAATAAGAAATCTCTAATCAAGGTGGTACTACAATTCAATTCCTAGATTCGATCATTGATGCAAAGATCATTATTCTTTTTCTGACTAGATCGGTTATAGATTTCAATATGCTCTGAAATCCTATCTCTCCTTACTGAATTGATAACCAAGATAAGATCTTTAATTATTTCCCTTATTGATTAGATAACCCTAAACAAGCTCTTAGGATTTAACCTATCAATAGCAATAGAAATTAGAGAGACTACCAATCCTAATTAATAATCCATAGAGCATGAATCATTTAAATTAGATATATCATCACAACATGAATTAACTATTTGATTTAATCAACCACGTTGTTGTATTACTCCTATTAGAATAGATGAACAATTACGGATTCAGTATTCTAATTAACAATATATTGTTTTGTCAATTGTACAACAGGCCTAAATTGTAACAATCAAACACAACAATAATAACAAGACAATTAGATGATATATAGATAATCAGAAGAAAAGAACAATTGATTAAATCGAATTAGATCTCACAAATCTTTGTAGAATTGAATCTGTAGCAATCCCCCTTGATTAGAATAGATGTTTAGCCACTCATAACTTTCAAATTTTCTCTCTAGAGTTTTTCTTAACAAAGGATATCTGAATTATGGAATGAAATCTCAAAGAAACCCTATAAGATTTTTATATACAAAAGTGAGTAATTGAAAGGTCATCATTTAATGTAAACTGGCAGTTACACATAAACGCTGGCGGCTTAAATTCATCATGGCCGGCCTATCTTCATTTGGCTATTCATTGTCCCTTTCAGTTTCATGATAGGCCGGCATTTTCCCCATAATGGCCGGCGGCGTTTCTCTTATCTTAGCCGGCGTATGTTCTCATTCATGAATCCAGTGTAGTAATGGCCGGCGGCATTGATAGATAAGCTGGCGGCCTTTATATAGTGTCCAACATCGAGAGACGAAATGGCCGGCGGCTTAAATATATATACTGCCGGCGTTTAATGTTGAACTTGTTCACTGGCGAAATTCAAGATACACTGGCAGCCTTTGTCAATTCTTCTACAGCCTTTGTATGTTTATATTAAACGCCAATGAAATCCAATAAAGGCCGGCGGCTTAAGTCCATGAATGGCCGGCCTTTCTTGCTGATTTTTGTTCCTTATATATATTTTACTCCAATTTTGTATTATTTGCTTCTTTTGGATTCAAAGACCTGATATTCATATAAATCATGATTAAGTACCGATTCCATGTAATTTCTACAAAATTAATAACAATTAATCCAAATTAAATCAATGAATTATTGAATAATATTCATCTTAACAATTTTTCAGAAATAGGGATCGTTAGTGCCCAGATATGATCCCTCTGTTTCATGACCTAAATATTTTCAAAACTTAAATATAATATTAGAATTAGATAGATCTTTCGAAGTAGATAGAAATCGATATATAATTTGCGAAATTCCGAGTTAAAATGATCAAGTTATGGCCGTTTTAAGTTGGAATTCCTGCTTAGGACGAGAATTAAGAATTTGATAGTTTGGATTAGTTAAGTGATGAAAAACTTATTAGAGTATTTCTTACTTTTTAGGTGAACCCGAAATCGACGATTCCGTACCACTGGATTATTTTTACTAAGAGACCGATGATCCAATTGCTGAGTGAGTTTTCCTCTTATTTTGTTACCTTACTTGTGCTTGTAGCTAGTTGCACTAGAATTAGGAAAAGATAAAAATTGTGATGAGTTGTGGTATAATCTTGGTTGAATGAATGATAAGTATATCGAGACAAGACTTGTTGCAAAATCATTGTATGAGTGCATAGACTTAAATTGTCTGAAATTCTCTATGATCGCTTTTAACCTACATAATTAATATGCCATGATTATATGAATAAACTGTGCATGCATATCACATGTTGAGTCACATTGCATTGTTGATATACCTTTGGTGGGAAAAAATGTATATTAGTGGATGGCGAGTAGGCCAATGTTAACATTAAGGATGCGAAATCGCTTAAGTTAACCATAGTGGTGTAGGCACTTGAATCAACTACGATAGTGGTGTAGGCACTTGAATCAACTACAATAAGAGAAAGAGATCGGGATTGTGGTTGCATGACTTATGGACCACCCCACTCAATATTAGAATTGTGGCTGCATGTCTTATGGACCATCCTAACCCCGAATGGAGAGCATAAATCCATTCACATATGGCTACCGGAAAGTCATATGCTTGTTTACTCATGTGTTTGTTCATGCATAGCATATGGATGAATTATAACTTGCTTGTCATGGTGCGAAATTAAGGGAGCTCTCACTAAGCTAGTGTAGCTTATACCCCAATAGTTGTTTGAATAAACAGCTTAATAGGAGAAGTTACTTGGGGACTGAGATGGTTAGAGCCGAATGTAACTTCGGGATTTCAGCAAGAAGTAAGAATGCTTGGAAATATTAGCTAGTTTTTGTAAAATGTTTTGTAATAGATTGTGTAGTGAAATCTTTTGATGAATTGTATTTGAAGTATAATGATTCGTATTTGAAGTATAGTGATTTGTATCTGAAGTGTAGTGAATTGTATTTCCTTTACATTGTTACTTAAGTTGTATCAATATAAAATGTATCTCTCCAATGTGTCTCCTCTATGTGTTAGACGCCTTGTACATAGTATGGAAGCCTTCGTATGACTGAGGCGGTCATTCCTAGGCTTTAATATTGTGTACGGTAGACTGTCACATTTAGGATACTCTTCAAGGCGTTACACCAAGAGTAGCTTGCAAGTTTACTTGCGGGTCAACAACAGGTGGGTTTTGTGGAGGAGCAGCAGGTTGGTTTGCTTCTTCCTCGGGATGGTTCGAAGCACTTTGCTCTTGGCGTCTTCTCCCTCTTCTTCGGCTATTTAGATTTTACTTTTTGTGAGCTTAATCCTTTCAAAAGGTTTATTAAGTCTTCAAACGAATATAACGGAAACCACAAGAATTTATCACATACAATTATAACCTTGAAATGGAACTTCATGAAATAGATAAGGAAATTTAAATCAAGATCGAAATCCACATAAAAATTTTTCATTGAAATGAGAAATTGGTACAAGGCCCTTACATAAAGGAAATTGAAACATAACACCATGCAACAACATTACAAGGAAAACACAAACAACACCTTTCCTCAAAGCATAAAAATCTAATCAACCTAACATTCTAGGCCTTTTACAAAACTTTCTATTGGACTATGTAAGTAAGCTTGGGTCAAACTCTTAACTTCTTTCCTTCCTCCTTCCTTCTTTCTCTTTGCAAAACCTCATGGGGATGATGCATCACCCGAGTTTCTACTTGACGAGCCTCTCAGCCTCTTTATAAAGTTGCACAAATATCAGTGCACAGTCATCCTTCTTTTCTTTACAACTTTCTTTACCCTCTCAGGTAGGTTGGCAATCACATTTTCTCTAAGTATTCCATCATCCTCAGAGAACAATATCCGGTTGAGTCGGGAATCTACTTCTGGGGAAAATTATGGGGTCCGTTTTCGAGATACACTTCGATGACTAAGGGAGTACTCACTTTACTCATAAGCATTCCTCCACAAGCGGGGTTCCATCGTGCCATCTTCGGGTTCGACATTCATGACTGGGGGATTGAATGGTATGGCATCAACCTCCATTCCCGTGGTAGTTTCTTGATTTTTAGCTACCAGCTGAGCTTGTCGCTCCTTATATCATCATCTACTTCCGTGTGGGTCATCCTCCTTCTCAGTCCACCACCGATCTTCCCAGGGTATGGTAGATTCATTCTCTGTAGGTGTCTCTTCCAGATCTTCCTCCGGGTCTTCTTTGGGATCCTCTTTAGGTCTTCTTCTTCTTCTTCTTCAACCTTCTCTTCAGATTCTTGTTCCTCGGCCTCACCCGATCCAATATCTACTAGAACTTCATCGTCTTCAAGCTAAAGTCTCGTAAGTGACGGTGGTTAAGGTTCTTTATTACCGGGTGGCTTAAGCATATTCTGGTACATACCATGCCAATAGAAGGCTCCTTCACAATCGGCTTTACACCATTCACTGTGGTCTTTCAACTCATCATGAGCATAGAAGAATAATGGTCCAATTTCCTTCCAAGTTTGGAAATAGGGAAATGTGGGTGCTCCTTCTTTCCTCGATACAAAAGTCGCTTCTTGAAGCATGGATTCGTTGTTGGTGAATAAAGCAATATTCTCGATTGCGTAGATCACTTCTTCCTCCGACCACTTCTTCCTCCTAAGGGGGCAATATCTTACTATCACAATAACCTTGGCCCATTCGGTGTATTTCAACCCCTTCTTCCATAAAACAAACATCTCCTTCAACGACTTGGGTCTTCCTGCTAAAGCAAACTCTTCGCAAAGGACCCTAAGTCTCAGCCGATAATTAACAAGGGTTTCATTGGGTTCTTTTCGAAATTTCTAGGCTTCTAAGTGGGCTTCTCCTAGAGATATCTATTCACAAAAGAAGAGGTATCAAAAAACTTATTCTACCCATGCTAAACTATCTAAGTCTTTCTTATTTCCATTCTACTTATTTTCTTCTTAAGTCCATTTCTACAGTTATGATATAAAATTCTTAACCATGCTCTGATATCAACTTAAACTGTCACACCCCAAAGGGTACCCCAAACGTGACAGTCTGCCACACTTAATATTAAAGCTTAAGTATGACTACCTCAGTCATCCCATAAGTTTCGATACTAGGCGTAAGGTGTACGTTCACAATCATAGAGGGCCAACTTTGAAACAAGTTGTTTAAGAAGACATTCATATAGCAGTTTAAGAATGGAAATCATAACATAATAACTTGAAATAAGGAAACATGTATAAAGGTTTTACAAACATTAAGGGGCATTCCCCTGCTAAAATATATATATAGTTCATTATAGTCTAGCGAAGCCTAATCAAACTAATTACAAGGAGATTTACTTAGAAGTCTAAGTCTACATCTAGTCTTTAACTTCTTCCAAAAACTCATTAAGCTAAAAGGTAATACCTGAGAGAAATACCCCCAGGGCTTCAACCATAAATGGAGAAATTGCAAGAGATATCTATGATGGGGTAAGCTTCTTCGCTTAGTGAGAATTAAATCCACATGTACAGTACTCAAAAATAAATAATTAACCAAGTTGTTTAATCAAGCATATAAAATGCAAGCAATTACGTGAGTAAATAATACATACGATTTTCCGAGAATGATTTGTTTGAATGGATTTACCCCTCCATTCGGTGGTTAGGTGTTCTGAGCAATAAAGCCATAGTTCACAAATGATATTTTTGTAGTTTCATATTGATTCCTACCAATCGCTAAAATGTAGTTGATTTAGGTACCCACTCACCATTTAATTATAGACAATCAAAGTCATAGATTATGATTTCAAGTCCTCGACCTCATTACTATGCCCTCATCCTACCAAGGATATTATAATGAATGTAGTGTGACTCACTACGTGTCATACATGAATCATTTAATTTCAGTAATCATGGCATAGCATTAATCGTTTAATAAGTGACCATAGAATTTGCAAACAATCAATATTAAACTAAATCACACAATGGTTAGTTAATAATTCCCACCTCGATATACTTATCATAACTTCAATCATGTAAGTAAAACACATGCGCTTTCATATTTTATCTTTTCCTAAATCTAGTATCACTAAGTTACAAGCAAAAACATAAGTACAATTGAGAGAATTTAAACTCACTAGGCCATATCAGAAGCTCCTTAGTCAAAATAGTCCTCCGGCTAGGGTAGCTCGGACTCCACATCACCTATACAAAAAAAATACCCAAAATGAGTATTTTTTAGAAGATCTACTTAAACTTGCAACTCTATTCTACTAAGTTCGTCAAAATTCGCATAGAGTGAAATTCCAATTTAAAATGGCCATAACTTGCTCATTTTAACTTGGAATTTCAGATATTATATCGATTTCTACCTACTCAAAAAGATCTATCCATTTCTAAGATTATTTCCTACATATAAGGTCATTTGAGTTGCTAAACACCTCGGTACAGATTCAAAACGGAATTTTGCAGATTTTGCAAAACAATTTTTTAACTCTACTTTATTAAAAATTCCTTTAACAAAAATATAGATATGTATATATAATTGAAAAATCCTTTGTGTATATATATATAAGCTCACTTTATGTGCAAAAATTCTAATGGTAGTATCTCAACGATTTATTTCATAAAACAATTCATTTTGAAGTGTTGAAACTTAAACTTAACAAATTTCTTTTCCAAGTATTTTGAAGAAACTTTATATTTTCCTAGGTTATTATAAATGAGTATTTTGTTTTCCCTTTCCTTTTTTCAAAACAAATAAATTTTTCTCTTAACTTCGTCTTCTACAATTTTTACTTCTAGTGATAAAAGAACAAAGTTATAAAAAATTTCATTAATTTGTTGATAACCTATTTGTCTTTAGAATGGTTTTAGCAAATGAATCTTTTTCTCTTATATTCTTGTTTATGAACTCTTTAAAAAAATTAAATTCTCGTTTCTAAGACTTGGTCTTTTATTTCCTGTACAAATTTATTTGAAAAGAAATCATATTTATTGATAAAATCCTTTGTTTTTTTATCTTATCATACTTTTATTTTTGTTATTTCTTTGAAAATAGGCTCCTTCTTTAGAAACTTGAAAATCATTATTTTTCCAAGTGGGTTTATAAATTCATGAGTTGATTTTATTATACTTTGAAAACTAGTTTGCTTCTTGTTTTTGTTATGGAGTTTGAAAAGACTTTAAATCTTAAGCTTTTTGTGAAAACTTTGAATACTAACAAATTATCTTTTTACTAAGACTTAGGCTACCATATTATGAAACGAAAGTGTTTATTTCTTATATTTCCTTAGTAAAGTTATCGTTGTTATTTGAGAAAACTTGTATTATTCCATTCTTATGTTGTTGATGATAACTCTATTATTTAATGATAAGTTACATAATAGAAAATTTAGTTTCAAGTTCATTTATTAAGGAAAAATTCTACTTTAAATTTAGTTAAGACAATATCATTTTGTAGTTGCATGTATTATGAGCATGTATTATGAGCATGTAGTATGTAGATGATGAAAATATAAGATAAGAAGCAAGGTAATATTAATAAGCAATATAGCAATAATAAGTAAGATATTATAGTCAAGTATTGGGAACCTTAGCTTCATCAAGGTAACCCGTTCATGTATTAGGAGTCTTAGCTTCATCAAGGTAACCTGATCAAGTATTGGGAGCCTTAGCTTCATCAAGGCATCACAAGACTATGTCCCAAAAAGAGAAAAAGAAGAAAAGAAAAGGCAATAATAAGCTTATTAGTGAGTTAATAAGCATTTAGGCACTAAAAGATATATAGATAGATAGTAACATATATATGAAGTTAGGTTAGAAGCATGATAATAACAATAATAAGATCATAATAACAACATAATATGAAATTTATTCATGAACAAGAACAAAACATGAACATAGTGTTGCTTCTATAATATTGGAATGTCTAAAAATCATATACCATGGTCATGTTAAGTTACATGACATAGTAGAAAGAAAGAGGTAAGAACTTTTACCTAAAAGAAAGTATGGAAGTGGTAGTAGAAGAAAAGCTTGAATGGTGTTTATGTGTGTAGGAATTTTGTAGAAAAATTGGATAGTAAAAGCAAGAAAAGAGAGAATTTGGTAGAGAATGTTTGAGGAGAGATTTTGGGAGAGTTTTAGTAAGGTGAATGAGTGTGTGAAAGAATTGGAGCGAAATGGGGTATTTATAGAATTTTTGGAGTGAAAATTGAGTGAATTAAATAAATTGAAAAATATAAATAAAAATGTGTGTATGGGAGAGAGAGGGCCGACGCCACTTATAGAGAGGAGAGAGGGAACGATTTTGATTTGTTTTGTATTTTTGTTAATTAAAAGTAATAAGATGTTAAGTTTGATGTGAATGAAGATGTATGGGAAAAGTAAAAAGTAGATAATAGATATGGTAGAGTGTGGAAATAGGTGTAGAAAAAGTAGAGATAGGTGAATAGTAATGAATAGTGTAGATAGTACTATGAATAGTAGATAAGACAAATTAATACAGATAGTAAAGAAAATACGCGTAATTAAGTTATATATGATTTTTTAGATTCTGAAAAATTATAAAACTGATATTTTTTGAAATCCTTGTATTTTTACGAGTTTATTGGTATTATCGGAATATTTTGCCGTCGGGGGTACTAGGGCATGGTTTTCGAAAATTAACCCCGTTCGGATACCAAAGACACAATAATTATCGAATCTGATATTTTTATACATCCGTATATTATTACAAACTATTATTCACTACTATCTCAATTTTGTTGTTTCGGTATTAGGAACACAGGATTGCCAGATCTAATCTATTAAGGTTTTTTGCACATGAGTTGACCTTAGGGTTTTCAGTTGACTTCAGGTTAGGGTTTAAACATAACCGTAGCATAAAATCTAGGGGATTACACTCCTGCTTTATCTTCTAGTCTATCTTTTGTTTGTTCAAAGTATAGATTTTATACCAAGTATGCAGTGACTTTATGTGTTGTATGTTAGGGTAGGCATTCTAAATAAACTAATGCTTAAAGATGGATTTAATAATTACTTGTTGCTTATGCGTGACCGTTTTTGAGACCTTGTTCAAGGGGTGGCAACCTTGCTAGGCAGTGTCCACACGGTTGTTAGGTACTTAGGCCACCCCCCATCATTGATATTGGAAAAAGATGGTTATCAATGGCTCGGTGGGTAGCTATTAGGGGGAACGGTTTTTGGGTAACATTTATTCATATTAGAGAGAAATTGTATTAAGCAGTTTAATATATGGGCTCTGTTACTCTGCTTAATCATAATGGACTAATATAAATGGAGATGCGTAATTGTTGTGACCCCTAGACAAGGCTATTCACTAGATGTTCCTATAGAGGATATATGTATTCGGGCTGCATATATCAATCCCCCTAAGTAATTGCTACTACTTAGAACTCCCAAGTTTCCAGCATGTTGCCAAAATATGAGTGCTCTACTGTTGTTTTGCTACACTTTAATTTTAAAGATATAAATTGTTGGTTGTTGTATTGCATATAAAATAGGCATGTGTACCCATCTCGCATGTGCACCTATCTCGCATGTGCTTGTGTTGCTATTATACTAGGCATCGGCTTATTCTTTTCTTTTTTCAGGTTTTAATGACTTTGATGATAATACTTATGATTTCACAAGGTATGGCACGAGTTTTGAAGAACTACTCAATGAGTGGAGCAACCAAGATTGCTAGATAATTATCTTTATTCTAAATTATTAAATTTCATTATCACACTTATATTTTCATGAGGGCCTAACTGTGTATCCGTGGTTTGTATGTTAAAATACCTAAAACTCTTATTGAGATTCCTTGTGGTATGATACTTATATATAAATGATAGTCAACTTACGAAAGTAGCCTGTTTAGAAATCATTTTGAGAAATTTATTTTTTCATTGTAAAATTTGAGTTGTTTTCAAAATCTAATTTAATGATTTCAAAATCTAAAATTTATTTGGAAATTATCACGATAAACTATAGATTAAGTTAACCTTAACATATATTACCTGTTCACTTGGCATGAATGACTATTCATTCCCTCGTTACTCTACGTAAATATGCTATTATAGTGTTCACTTAAGAGGAATGACAATTCATAATGAATTGCTATTACATGAAATGATGAATAGCCATACATGTCCCATAAATTGCTATTAAATGGTTTATTTTTCAATTTTTCATAAATACTCATATCTTGAAAATATCACCTATATAATTATCATTTTTCTTTAATAAATATAAAGGGGCATTATAAATATTTCACATTTTACTACAATAAATACTTGTTTTACTTTTTATATCAAGTGAACATTGTAATAACACTTACAACCCTATTGCGTTTCCTTTGAATTGGAATTTCATTCCCTCCTTATTCCATACTGCTAAGTGAACGAGCCAATAATGTGTAAGTGTTATACGTGGCAATTGGACACGCCTTGACCTAATTCGGGCGTAACATCTATTCTAAAATTTCATGATACGACAACAAATTTGTATCAAAATTTAATATTTTCTCAATCATTAAACAACCAAAAGGTGAAAAGAAAAAAAATCATTTCATTTTAGTTCATTTCAATATCAACTCAAAATGATTCTAATATTCCAACCAAAAATCAAACACACCAAGCAACAACCCAAACCAGCTGTCTTCGCCGACCACCACCATCAACCACTACCTAAATACACAACTAACTACGAAACCCTTTAGACACCTCCTTCGAACTTAGCCAAATACCCCGCTGCAATCCCTAACCTCCACTACCTAAATAGTCAACACTATAGCTACCTACCACAACAAACCTAGCAACCCTCGCTGAATCACCACACAAACCCCCCAATTCAAACTTCAAAATCGCCATTAGCTTAGTGAAAACAAAACCCCCAATTACCACGAACTCACCATCCTCTAGGGCTTTGGAGATTGATTCCAATATAATCTCAAGTGGGTTTTTCTGGGTTTTCGATGTAACATGATAAAGTTTTAAACTTGAGTTTAATTTTGTGATTGAAGTTGGTGGATTGTGATGATAACCCAATTGGAATAACATGCAAAGATTGGATTTTTTTTGAGAATTTTGAGTTTGTCAAGATGAAATGTTTATGGAAATTGAGGATTAAGCGTGGTAGGGGAAATTGAATTAGGAAGTTATGTTTGAATTTTAATGAGGATTGAACTAAAGAAAGGGTTGTAGCATTAATGAAATTGGAGTGATGTTGAATCAAGTAGGTAAAGTTGTTGGACAGTAGACAAAAGGGATCAAGTGGGATGGTTCGAGGCCCAAAGCATTAGTGCCATCAATGATGTCCATGCGCTTGAGGAGCTGACCAAAGGTAGTAGTAGAGGAGGATTGAAAAATTCAAAAGATTAAACAAGAAAATTTGGGTGAAGTTGAATCGGAAAAATGATCATAAGAATGCAAGTGATGCATTAGGTAAGAAGAAGAAGAAGAAGAAAGAAGAAGAAGAAAGAGAGGAGAGAGAGAGAAAAATGGAAAAATGAAAAAAAAAAAAAATTGATGGCTTGTAAAAAAAATAATATTTTAATTAATTTAATATGTTACGTTAGTAATTTGATGGAAAAATGGACAGATCCCATCTATAGATACCGTAGGTGAAAGTTTTAAAAAATTCAAGCATTTTCTTATAGTGAAATTACCTTTTTAGCTACAATTCTATAAAAATTGAAAAAACTCAGGTACGGTCAGTGAAATTGACCTAATAACCATCATCATCATCATCATCATCATCTTCATCTTTCATAAGTTTTTTTTTCTGCCAATCCCTAATTATTATAATGGAAAGAAATAAGTTAAATCTATTCCATCCCTAAAAGGAATTAATATTAATACTAGTAATCTATAGAACTTTTATCTTTTGAAAACAAATGATAAATGAAATATATATGTATATACACAAGTTTCTCTTTAGCTCTTACTAAATGCCGATAAAGAAGAAAAAATCGACCAGTTAAGATGTTTATTTTAAACTTACCCCATAGCTCAATGGCATCTTTCTTGCTTCTTCAAAGAATTTTTTCTCCTAAATATTACCACTTATTAGATATCATTTGATTAAAGCACAGCAAGATGCATAAGCATGGCCTCCTTTAAGTTAGTTAACTTGTTCATATGTAACTCGCGACATGCAAGAAAAAAGGTATTTTCAGATTCTAAACTCATCTAAAGCCTTCCGCTGTTTTCCCCCTAGGAGAAGAAAATGATGAAATCGGTACTGGATAGCTCAAATAAATTATATTATCCTACACATAAAGGATAACAAAGATAACTTTGTCTTCTCATACCCATATCTTCTTAATTAATATCATATATCTTTTTATCTAGAGTTTCTACTAAACTTGAGCATTGAAAAGTCCGGGATATCCTAATAACTCCTAGCTCACTAATGTTTGTTGTTTGTGTAGACCAACCTACATGTTGGGAGTTGTAGGATCCATTGGACTTGATGCAAGAGTAAATTATTAAAAATATTATGTCAACAATGGTAATGTGTTTAGAAACCATGTCATATAATTATAACACAAACTTGACATGTAAGCTCATAAAATTGGTAGGTTTTAAAATAATTATTATAAACATCAAACATGCGATATCTATTAATATTTTTATTTAATATTTATATGTATAGACATAGGCACGGTTAGGTTTCGAACCGGAACCGTCACCGGCGGTTGTAGAACCGAACCGGTTAGAATGTTCTAGAACCAACTAAGGAACCGCAGATTTTCCGATTCCTAGACGGTTCAAGACCTAGAACCGAGTGGAACTAGCGGTTCCAACCGATTCTATTAAAAAAAAGAATTATGTAAAAAAAATTAAAAAATTATATTAAATATATAATTATTAATGTTTACACTATTTCATATGAATAATAAAATTATTACATGTTTACAATATTTAATGTTTTATTGTCAATAATACAAATAAACATAATTTAAAATTATAAATAATTTACTTTATATAAACTTCTCCTAAAAACAAAATTCATTCTTTAATAACGTGAGATTAATTTTTATATTATAATTTTCTTGTTATCATCTAGAATATTTTGCGATATCATATTACTAATTATAATTGATATTAATTGTGTTTATATATAAATAAATGTGCATTCTAATTTTAGAAATTTTGGATAAATAATTTAATACTTTTAAACTCAAAAATTAATTATTTTGAGTTTAAAATTTATTTTATTAAAATAAAATATTTATTTTTTCATTTAAGAAAAAGACGGTTCTCCGGTTCCAAAACCAAAACAGAAAACTGTTGGTTTCATAGAATCGAACCAAAACCGTCTTTCACGATTCCAATTTTAATTTCTCATTTTCAACACCTGAAACTGATGATTCTGATTCCGAAACCGTGATAATATATATATATATATATATATATATATATCACCATTCTCTCAAACCTGTTAAGATTTTTCTTTCGAATTCATTCAGCACGTGGGATGTTTATTTGCTGCCTATTTTTATTCTTTAATTTAATGATGACAAAGAGCATTATTAGTCTGACAGAAATAACATTATAGAATTAGTAATGATACCATGATGGCACCATATTTGAGGGAATCACAACTTTAATTTCCCATGACATCGTCCCAACAATGGACGATTAGACACATGGAAAAAAGGTTATTATAATAATATAGCGTCAATATATATGTTTCTTGTTTGGTTCTAGAGATTTCTATTACAGCCTTAATGCGTGCAGGTCGATGGAGAACTGATGATTAGATTAGATTCTAGATAGCACGCGTGCAAATAATGCTGCAAATAAGAGTTTAAAATTGCAGGTATAGGTATGTATCTCCATTCTCCATCAATAAATGGATTATTATTATTATGACTACTACTATTATTAATTATTATACGATACAGAATTTTTTATAATTCAACGAAATGTCAAAACTCTTATATGTATATGTATATATATATACTTTCTGATCTAGTAAAGTTAAACCGCGATGAAGAAATTATCTAACATGAATAATTATGGAAAATAAAATTTGCACTAGAATTTCTAGATAGATTTGTTTAACAATCCTACCTCAAGTCATTCTATATATGTTCGATTACTAGTCGCCCGAAAAAAAAAAAAAATCATTTGTTGTTAAATTTCTTTAACTTTGTTGGGAACATTCCATCTTGGCCTGCTATTGTTAAAAATTGGGGCTCATCCAAGAAATCCAACCGGACGAGTTACTGTAGGCTATTCAATCAATATGATTGTTAAAAACTTTATAGGATTTGAGACGGATTTAGAAAATTTCTCACGATCTATAGAGATTAGAGTCAGATTATAGGTAATATTTTTGCTTAATGAAAAACCTTATGTGTACAAATATTATAAAATTTAAGGCTACAAAATTAGTCGCTTGTGGTCATGTTTTCCATGAAAATAGTATCTCCATTTACAATTCCTGTCCTTTCGTCCAAATGCAAGGTTTTTATATAAAACAATAAGCTAAAATCTTGTTACTTTTTTTCTTTTTTCAAATGTCCTATGTTGTGAGAAGTTAAAAGTGAAATAACCTTTTTTTTTTTTTTTTTACTTTTGTCATGTTTGAGATGATTAATATGGTAGATTTACCTTTCCTTTTTCCCCTTTGTTTATGTAAGTAAATTTGATTGATGATCAAGTTTGTGGGAGAAAAATTCTTCACGTTATTAGTCGTCTATTTCAATGATTCAAATTAGAATACTCTTCTAAGAGTAGCACATCTCCTTTTGGAATTGTACACTAAAAATTGTTTTATTTTTATTTTATTTTTTTATGCAAACGTTTAGCTTCATATATATATATATATATATAGTATAAATTGAGTGCAACATCTTTTATAGTAATATTTTATTGTAAATTAAAATAATAATTTTTTTGGAAAAATTAGTCAATAATTACTTAAAATTTATTTTATTTTATATTATTTTATTAATCATAAAATAGTTAATTATGTCTTTTATATTATAATTTATGACACAAATTGAATAACAGGTCAAATGGGGTGGATCTGATTAAACAGATATCCTATAAGGTTGGTGTAGGTATAACAATAAAACTTGAGCTTTCAAAAACCCTATAATTAAATGGGATGGATTCGAATCTTGACTCATCCTAATGTACCTGACTTCCGCCCACCACCAAGTTATAATTAGATATCGTTTGGAGCACATGATTGACATATTTTATTTTTTTTTTTTAACAAATCGTTTATCAAGAAATATATACAGGTTCTTCTGAAGCTTAAAGAAGCACCCCACCTGTGAAAAAACACTGGACCACTTGAAAAGAGTAAACAGCTCGATCCCGCTCGGCCAGAGTCTTTGGGAAACCACTTAATTTCATTATTGTCTGTCCCAGTGGGATTGGAATGAATAGATAGATGCGGAACGGGTGGTCTTGAAAGCAGCTTTTTCAAGTGTCAGTAGCGGGACGTTCTGTCAATCGGGGAAGGTTTTTGGTGACAACACCTGGAGATATCAGAAGTGAGAATGCTGACATGAGTAACGATAAATCCTGTGAAAAACACGATCGCCTGCCAGTGGAAGGCTTTCTGCGTTCAGTCAATCTACGCAGAGTGAATCGGTCCCTAAGGAACCCCCGAAAGGGCTGCCGTCCGATGGGTACACGAAAGTGACGAAGTTGCTTTGACTACAGAACCATGCCTGTCTGTTGGAGCGAATTGGATGATCGGGCCGAGGGCTGCCCCCCTCTTCCCCTCACTCTCCTTTCCCTAATATACCGGGCAATAAGGTTATGATAGCAAGCCCCTCCCCGGCCGGAGAACCTCTAAGACAAGGGGGCAGCGGTCAACCATCCACTCTTGAGATTCATATTGATCAATTGATCTCCACGTCCTGCCAGTTCGCTAAGTAGAGTAGACTCACTCTACCAAGGGGCAACAAAAAAATATTGACTGTTCTGATTAAAAGAAATATAGATGAAAAACAATCATTCAAATAAACCATCATCTTAAAAAGTTTTTGATTGCAGAAATGACCAAGAAACAAAGTTTCAAACTTTATTAGGTATTGAACTCTGAAATTGATTAATATAATAATAAAAAAACTTTTTCATGTATGCAATAATATCTTTATCAAATTGGCCAACACTATCATTTTATGTGACATTTAATTTTTAATCAAAATGATGGATGTTGGTCTTGACGAAAGGTTTTTTTTATTATATTAATTAATTTCAAAATTTAAGTATTATATCGATCAATTTTAAAGTTCATGCATTTAATTATACTATTTTACTGAAATTTATTATCATTTACTATATTTACCGTTAAATTAATTCGTGCCCAATAGACAGAGGAGGAAACCAATAAATGATCTTCTTTCTTTCTTTTTTTTTTAATCATACTTACGCATACGAATTCAACAGTTCATTACGTCCCTGAATTGTGTTATTTGTTTAACATCCATGGCTGTAAATTTGGAAAAATAACTTTTGTTGAATCAATGGCATTCAAGAATACGATGATCAATTCTGACAAGCCCATGATTACATAACCAATATATATTATTAGGTCGTCAATGAGCTCGGATTGTTTGAAAAATTACTGTACTTAAACCAAACTGAACTTTTTATGAGATTGAAATACAAGTTTTAATTTATTTATTTAAACAAGTAAGATTTATCTTAAACTTGAGTTTGAATCATTTATATATTTAGCTTGAGTTGAGTTGAACTAAAAATAAACAGTTCACGAACCTTAATAAAGTAAAGTTCAAGAAGATGAATATATAAAAAAATAAAATATCAATAAAATGAAGAATAGGTAATAAATAAAGATTGGGTTATCTATATAAATTATTAAGAAATTTTCTTTTTAGTTTTTATTATAAATATATTATATATGTTATATGTCTAACACATATAATTCATGATTTTGCTCGTAACAATATGAGCTTGAATTCAACTCACTTAAATAAATAAGTTATTGTTAGGATTTAATCAAATCCAAATTATTAATCTTAAATAACAGGATCAACATATGTGAAAATTATGGAACATAATAAAATGGAAGTGTACATTTCTCTGAGTAATGGAGAACTCTATAAAATAAAAGGGTACGAAAGAATAGTAAAAGTCTTTCTATGGACTCACAATATCTTTGTAGTTTATATAGTGCACATGTAGTTTGAGACCATAATCTTAGAATGAAACTTATGAGCCAGGCTACTAAAATAGCTCATTTATTTTAGGAGTAGTCCTAGGATATCTACATATAATATATATATATATATATTATAACCCCACACTATTATAAGATGACAAAGCATATTATAATATTTTAGATTGATCACTAATATAAGTGCTAAATAATTTAATTTATTTGTAATAAACATACAACAAATTTTTACGGAATTGCATGTGTGTTCACATGCCCATATGCATTAAACCCAAGTGCACATGAATTAAGTCCAAATTCTAACAATCTCCCACTTGGATCGTACATTCATGTATCAAGAGTATCCCCTAATATTGTATGAATACACAACTCATTAAATAGTTAGCTATCAAATAATCTCATCTTAACTAATCATGTCCATTGGTCTTTAATACATGGATCAAAAGGGCTTTTGCCAAAACTAATCCTCACTAAACCCATAATTGTCACATACATTAAATCAAC
This sequence comes from Combretum micranthum, assembly GCA_024138025.1. NCBI lineage: Eukaryota > Viridiplantae > Streptophyta > Magnoliopsida > Myrtales > Combretaceae > Combretum > Combretum micranthum. The sequence continues at coordinate 250,395 of JAMXBD010000629.1, read as the reverse complement.
TAAGTGACCTAGATTGAGTATAGATGTGTAACATGGAAGTTACATGTCATTATGGTCAATACATGTCTACTTTAACTAGTCCTTCCAAATTGAGGTGATTAACCAAACACACATTCAAGTGAAAATAGAATATTATATAACTGAATAAATCAAATACAAATGTCATAAAATAATAAGATAGCTCAATTGATTAAACAATACAAACTCTCACTAAACCTTGGCATCATCATAAAGTTTGTATCTATATGCTCTATGCTAACTAAACTATTCTGAGCCATTTCTTTTACAAAAAGAAACTTAATGTCAATGTGCTTTGACTTTGACAAACTCTTGTTGTTATTCGAGCATGGACTACTAAGCAACTATCATAAAATAATTTAAGTGCCCTCTCAATTTCATGAAAGACATACTATCTCGAAATAAAACTATGAAGCTAAACAACCTAATTAGTCACATCATAATAAGCTACAAATTCTATTTCCATAGTAAAAGAAGCAACAAGTGATTGCTTAGCACTCTTCCATGCAATATCTCCTCCTACTAGTAGAAAAATATAAACTAATGTGGATTTTCTACTATCATAGCATCTCGTAAAGTCGGAATCTGAATAATCAATGACCTCAGCTTTATCTGACTTTCTATATCTGAGCATCTCATCCTTTATCTTTTGAAGATATTGCATAACCTTTTTGGTTGTGACCCAATGGTCCTTACTAGGATTGCTTCGATATCTTCCCAATATCCCATAAATGAATGCAAGGTCCAGAAAAGTATAAACTTGCAAGTACATCAAACTCTCTATTACTGATGCATATGAAATTTCCTTCATGGCTTTAGACTCAAAATCACTCTTGAGGCATTGATTTAAACTACATTTATCACCCTTACTCACAAAGGGTATCTTGTCATTTACAATATGCCAAACCTTTGTAGGACCTTCTCAATGTAGGCCTTTTGTGAAAATCCCAAGATTCCACGGGAATGATTTTAGTGAATTTGGATTCTTAATACAAAAGAAGTCTCCTTAAGATTCTTCATCTCAAAGTTTTTGAAAGAAAACTTTTGGTCTCTAGTAACAGACCAACATCGCTACTAGTAAGAAAATTGTCATCCACATAGAAAATTAAGAAAATAAATTTACTCTCATAGAACTTATGATACACACAATCATAAACCATATTTACCTAAAACCATATGATAGTGTAACTTGATGAAATCTTTGGTACCACTGACAGGAAGCTTGTTTAAGCTCAAAGATAGATTTTCTTAGTTTGCAAACCATTTGCTTAGAGTCATTGCTAATTAGACTCTCATGTTGTGCCATATAAATCGTTTCATCGAGGTTTCCATTGAGAAATGTTGTTTTAATATCCCTCTGATGAAGCTTTAAATCAAAATGCACCATAAGTGCCAAAATTATCCTTAAAGGATCTTTCGAAGAAACTGGAGAGAAAGTCTCTTTTTATTCAATGCCCTCACATTTGGTGCAACTCTTAGTGACAAGATGCTCTTTATATCTCTCCACATTGCCTTATGAGTCTCTTTTAGTTTTGAAAACCGACATATACTTGGTGGGCCTCACACCATTTAGTAATGGGATAAGATCCCAAACATCATTATTCTTCATGGATTTCAATTGTTCATATAGGGCATCAATCTATTAATGCACATTCGAACTTTCAATGCCTTCATTGAAAGTGATTGGGTGATCTTCCAATGGGTTAATGATTTTGTGATTTTCATTGAGAAATACAATATAATCATCTAATATTGCACTTCTCCGCTCTCTAGTGGACTTCCTTAAAGGTACTAGTTCTTAAGGTTGTTGAATAGTTAGAGGAAGAGGAACATTGTCATTAAAATGTTCTTAGACATCACTAGGAGTACACTCTAAATTTGGTGTCGAAATAACAAAAGGAAGAGAAACATAATGTTGTTCAGCACTATGCTCCTGACTTGGAGTATGAACAATAGGCAATATACTATGTTCTTCTTCAAAGACAAAGTTCTTGATCTTATCTTCCCCCTCAACCTCAACATCCTCAAAGCATTACGTGTTTCCCATCTCAAAGGTTATTCTATTTAAGGAATCATAAAATTTACAACCCGTGATCTCCCGAACTAGCCAATAAAGTGACAACTAATGGTTTTTTAATCCAATTTCTTTCCATCAGGCTAATGAGGCCTAGCTTTAGATGGACATCCCTAGACCCTTATGTGCTTAAGGATAGGTTTCTTACTGATCCATAACTTATATGGGAGTTTAGTTGTTGCTTTAGTTGGTGTTCTGAGAATGTAGGCTTTAGTCTTTAATGCTTCACCTTAAAGTGAGTCTGCTAATTTTATATAACTAATCATACTTCTTCCCATATCTTTAAAGCTCCTATTACTTCTCTCAGCTACCTGATTCATGCTAGGCAAACCAGGCACGTTGTACTGATGAACAATACAACATTCCTTTAGGAATTTTGTAAATGGCCCTAGACGTTATTCACCTGGACTGTCGTTTCGATTGTAATATTCACCTTCTTGGTCATATTTAATAGATTGAATCCTTTTGCCTAGTTGATTTTCAACTTTAGCCTTAAAAGTTTTGAACATGTCTAAGGCATGTAACCTCTCATGAATTAAGTATATGTAGCTATAACGAGAGTAATCATCTATGAACGTAATAAAGTATTGTTGACCATCTATGAACGTAATGAAGTATTGTTGACCATTCCATGAAACCGTAGGAAACAGGCCCGCATATATTCGTATGTATTAGTTCCAAGACTTCCTTAGCTCTCTCAGCTCTTACTCTTTTCTTGTTTATTGTTTTACCTTTTATACACTCAAACATATTCATTTATTATCTGAATAGTAAGCACATTAAGCATTCCCTTAGTCACAAGCCTATCAATTCTCTCTTTATTGATATGTCTTAGTCACTTGTGCCCCAGTAGTGCCTCTTGAATTAACACACAAGGTTTCATATATTGAATTGACTATTTCAAGCATATAGAGATTGTCCATTCGAGATAAAATGCTGGTGCCCACAAGGTTAGAATTAAGAAAGAGATGGCATTACCTATTTCCAAAAGACAAAACATAACCTTCTTTGTCTAAAATATACGCATAAACCAAATTCCATCTAAAAGATGATATAACAGATGTCTCTTTTAATTCTAAAATAAAACTAGACATCAAGGATAATTTGAAAACACTAATAGCTTAAACTTTAACTTTACCGCCATGCCTCATATAGATAAATCTTTCATCATCACTTGGTTGGTGATAACTCTAGCAAACTTGCATAGATATACTAATGTGACTAGTGACTTTCGAATCTAACCACCAAGTAAATCTAGGCACTAAAACTAAATTAATCTCTAAACAAAAAACCGTTAGAGGCATACGTCTATTTATGCGCCAAGCACGATACTTAGGATAGTCCTTCTACATTAGAGGGGTTTTTACATAAAAAAACACTTTATGTTCTTAAATTTTTTTTTCTTCTCTAAAGCATCTACAACCAATTTACTCTTTCTTTTCTCGGAACCCTTAGAGGTGGAAGCAAAATTAGTGCTCTTGGTCTTATTTTGCCTCATCCTTTCCTCTTCTTGTACCAAATGAAAGATAAGCTCGCTAAATGACAAATTTTCTTTCTGACAGTTATAGATTACTTCAAAATGACCAAATTTAAGAGGCGAGAACATCAAAGAAAATATATTAGTACTTCATCAGGAAGCTCCAAATGTGGTGCCTTTAGCTTTGATGATGTATGAGACATCTCAAGAACATATTCCCTTATATTTCTTGAGCCATGGAGACCAATTTATGTGAAAGTGCAATGATTTCTGCCATATTACTTTCACAAAGTGGTGCTTTAACTGCTCAAGTAATTTCACTGCATTTGACTTGTCTGTCATGGTTCCAAGGAAAGTTTCTAGTATTAGACTCTTCATAATCGTCAGACTAAGGTGGTTAAAATGTTCCAATTGAGCCATTTCCTTCCATTGTTTAAGAGTACTCTCCTTTATAAGCTCGGCAAGATGTAGCTCCCTAAGTTCCAATTCCAAATCAATGCAACCCAAATGAATTGTGACCTTTTTATTTCCAAAGCTTAAAGCTTAAACCATTGATTTTTTGAGATGTTGTGGGAAGAATATGGAGCAGGGGTATATGTAATAACTGAAATAAAATAGAAACATAATCAATTACATGCTCATGAACATAAAGCAAATGAGAAAAGGGTTAAAAGTTATAATGACTACCCCATTGCAAGAAAAATGATGTATGATGATTGCCTTCAAGCGTAGTTTTTAAATTTATAAAGTCCCGTTCTTAATTCACTATAAAGGCAATAGGCAGTGTACCTATCGATTGCAGAATAGAATACGGTGTCGTCCTCTAGGATCTGGGTATCAATACTAGTATTACCGTTTCTCTACTATGTAACCAACAATTTTGATGATTCTATTTATGTAAATTACTTTGAACAATATTAACACAGATCTAGTAACAAACAAGCAAGATTCAATAAGAACAAATGATCCAGGTTTTGTCTTACCTCTAATTTATCATGTGAATACTTGGCAACTCATACTAGATATTTAAGATTTAGTTCTTAAGCTATAGAATTCCTTAAGCAAAATGTCAATTCTTTCGAATCTAACAAATTGTCTAAACCTAGGTTAATCAATTAGGATGTTTCCTCAATCAATAGCAACCTAAATTTGCATTAATAACATGAACTCATAAAAATAATAGAAGATTCTTGCCATTCTATGTCTAGAATTACAAACAAATCTCTTCAATTGCATAGATCAAATCATAAAAGTAATCTTTCAATTAACTTCAATGAAAATCACGCATAAATCTGTATTTCCGGACATACAAACTTAAGAAATGGTTAAAAACATGTAATTGAACAAAAGAACTTCAATCTTTCATTAAGCTCAAAGCTTCATCACATGATAACATAGAGTTCAACAAAACCCGGATCTGAAAATTTACTCTTCCATAGTAATTAATGAAAATACATGAAATTCTAGAAACAAACTAGAATTCATGATATCACCCGAGAAAATGATGCTCAAAATTGTGGATCTTCGATCCAAGATAATCTTGACTTGTTGAAACTCTAAAAAACTTTATGTATGAATTCTATATGTTCTCTCTCTTTCTTCCTTGCTTCTATTGATTCTTCCTCCATCTTCAATTTATAATGATTTTTGCATAAATGGAATTAAATGCTCATTGATGGAGGAAATGGGAAGTTACGGGAGTTACGGGTCTTTTGGCTTTTCAAAGTAACACCCCTTTAATGTACAATAGACGTTTCTTTAATAAATAGGGGGTTGCTATTCATTAAAAAGTTGTTTCTCAAAAAGTAACGGACTGTCAAATCGACAGGTTTAGGGACAGGTCATGTCACTTAAATGTCTAGCTGTTTTCTTCACTATGGAAATCGACATGACTAGGGACACGGCTTGTCCCAGAAATGTCCCTTGCTGTGTTAATTTTCCAGATTGACATGGTTTGGGATAGGTCGTGTCTCATAAATGTCTTCCAAAAGCTTAATATTTAGCCCTTAATTTTGCTTCTTCTTGTGGCTTGTTCTTGTCATGTTGAGTTCTTCTTGATTCAAACTTTACATTTTTGACCCGTCTTCACTTTCTTTGAAAACTATCTCCTTTAAAGACCTGAAAGCATAAATTAATATTTTCAAGTGCCAAATTCGTAATATTTATCAATAAAATGATCAATAAAAGTTCATTTTAGCATTCATAAAATAGGAATAATTTTGGTTTATCAATGTAAAACTGAGTCTAGTCTTTGGATGGAATCAGCTTACAGAAATTTCATGTTGTAGCAATCAAGCATAAGCAATGAGTTTCTAGTCAAGTGTTAGTCTTCCTCTCGGCCGACTAACACTTACAATGAACACCTATCAATCGCTAGAGCTCATCATCACATGTGATTACAAGTCTCAGCCTGATGGTAGGAACCTTCCTTTGGGCTGATTACCACCCGCATGAAACTCGTAATGACAACATCTCAGTAGTTTCCACCTAATGGTTTCCGCAAGAGAGCTCACTTTGGTGAGGTACCGTTTCGACCTATTGGATATACTACCAGATACGTTCTATAGAATTTCTAAACTTTGACAATTTCACATAAAAATATTCACTTCAACCAATTTGAATTTATCAAAGTAAATTAATTAGAGCAACTTTACGTCATTATAAGTTTATATATATTCTTCAAAAGCAATATCATAGCATCACAAGCAACATTTGAATCATTAAAACACAAATATTGCACAACACTATAAGCAATTTTGCTTATTTGGATTCACATTTAATAACCATATAGGTTTTTCTAATTTGAACTTGGTTATAGCTTAAAATCATATTTTCAACAACATTCAATTCCTTAACAATTTGAATACGGTATTTCTAATAGAAATTTTGGTTTTGAAGATTTTAATAGTAAGTGTAATTTTTATATCCTTTACATGTAAAATTAGGCTTATGCTAGTTGAATCATAATGGCAATATATCAAAAATAGTGAGAAAGAGTAAGATGAATAGATATGAGATGAATGATGGTGGATCTAGTGATATTAAAATTAATAGTGGTGGATTTGTATTGGAAAAGGAAGATAAAGGTTTCAAAAAAACCATCAATCACTATGATTTGTTAAGAACTAAAAAGAGTGTGTGGTAATCTTAATTATTTTAAAGGTTATGCTATTAAGCACAACATTACAAAATTTTGGTTGATATACTGTCGAGCCTATATTTTTCAATTTTGGTCTGACTTTTTTTAGTTTAGTTTGCACAAAAACTCTAACACATTTGATACAGACCTTTAACTAAGAATTAAAAGAAATTTAAATTTTGTAAAACTTTAAGGAATCGCCATCTGATTGAAATGGGGAAAAATTTATAAGTTAAGGTCAATGGATTGGTTGATCTTAGCTTTGCTACTAGTCTATAAAAAATTTTATTTATAACCAAATTTGATGAACTAGTAATTTTTGGATTCATGGACTACCCTATTAAAACTATATAGTTACCATTGGAAATTCATAAATTAAAATTTTATCCTTTTAATGCTAAAAAATTTATCAAATATCATGAATTTCAACATTTACAATTTTATCAAAAAATTAGTGACAAATCAATTAAGGTATATAAGAATAACAAATTAGTTATATGTGCAAAAGAAGATAATGGAACAAAAATGAAAATTTCAAATTTCATACCACTCTAGAGGTGCCTACGTACCCCTTAGTCGGGATCAAATAACACATAGTTCTTTATAAAAATTTAATGGATTGATTTATTTTAATTTAACAACTATTATGCTATAAGTACATTATTTTTTATAGTTTTTTAAAAAGATAAAGTTTTACGTGTTATAAGGCCTATAGACTATCAATTTTATTTTAAATTTAGAAAAATATGATTATCTAAGTGTAATAAAGAAACCATTATTTATATTATTTAATATGAATTCATTTTTTTATTTTCATATTTCCCATGATTATTATTCTATCCCACATACATATTGCTTATTGATACTAATTTATTTCTTTCTTTTTATATATCTATTCCTCTTTGATTATTAATTTAATTTATTTAATTAATTAAAAAATCACACTTACCTAGAAGTGGATGAGCGTGGGTAGAGTAGATTAGGTTAGATTTTGAGTCAAATGACTCGACTGCTGCAGTTGGCCAGCGGAAATTGAATCCATCGATCAAGTGGTTGTTGGTTGCAAGGAGGTTGTTAGATGGAACAAAATGGGGATATGGAAGACCCCAGTAGGTTTAGTTTGTCTCAAAATTGGCCGAGACGTGGTGGTTTCAAGTAATAGAGGTAGCGGCAGCGGCAGCGGTGGTCATTTAGTGGCGATGCAACAAGGAGCTTTGGATGAAGGGGAAAGCTACTAGCTAAGGCTTTCACCACTATAGATCCAAATATAGCTCTAATTTTCTCTGATTTAACCTTTATGATAAGTCATTGGAGAAATTGAAATCGAAACCCTAAACACTTCAAACTTGATTCAAAGTTTATTAGTGATTGTTGGAAGTTTTTGATGCCATGGATGAAGGATTCGACCCCTATTTATACTATTTAGAGGTTGAATTGAGCAGGAAACAGCCATTAATGATGAAGATGAAGCATGCACGAGTTCAAGTTTACCAAGCTTGAATGAGCATATTTTGAAGCTTTTGATCTTAGTAAACATTGTGAAAGGATCCAATTGATTTAAACACGTGTTTTTGAAAGCTAGCACGGAAAATTAACTTGAAATTCAAATTTTTCCTTGTGGGCGAAAATAGTTTTTTTTCCAAATTTAGGATAAAAAATTGAATGCCAAATCATCAGTTTTTGGACTAGTTTTTTTATCCAAATTTGTAGTATCCCATGTCCTCTTTAATTCCCCTTCCTCAATTTGGTGAAAAATGAAGGGAAAATAAGTGAAAAATGAAGGGAAAATAGCTTTATAGTGTAGGAAAAACTGGCCTTCATTAGGCAAGATGAGGCGCATGTGTAAACACTCGTCATACGCGTAGGTGCATATAATGCACATACTTAGTGGAAAAAAAAAAAATTTTGCGTGCTTGTGCGGAATCAAGCTTTGGTCTTTCATGTGTTTGTGCATGTGTTTTCCAATAGCCATTAGCTTGTACCTTAATCACGTAGTCACTCAAATAATATTTGAGTTGATTTGGACTAAGGCCAAAATGGCTAATGGGGCTTTATTATTATTATTATTATTATTATTATTATTATTATTATTATTATTATTATTTACTTTTTATATTTTATTTTTTAAGAAAAGAAAACATATTTAGTTGTTATATGTTTTAAGAAAACAAAAGACAAAAATGGGGTGTTTACTTATACCTTTAAAAATATTTAAAAATAAGGATAGTTTGGTAATTTTATACCAACCTTTCCTTTGTATTAACCTCTTAACTTAACTCTTCCCTATTTTTATGGAATTGCCATACCCTTACACTCTCCTTCCTTCTATAACCCTAACCTTACATCACCTTCTATCGATTCAGTTAAAGTAGTATGATAGAACTTATATATACATATTTTTATGAGTAAATTTTAATATTGTTTTTTATTGTTTTTACGTATTTCATAATATATTGATACTAAATTTAGTTATATTTTATTCAAGGGTTGAAGAGATTATTTAAAAAATTTATTCAAGTTTCATAAAGTTTTAAAGTTGTTTTAGATATAATTAAGAAGCTTGAAAGAAGTATATGTCTGGCGAATACACTTGAGCAAGTGATTACGTATCTAGAAATTGAAAAAATTGAAGTTAAAGAGACGGCAATTTGGTACGTGCTTGTGCATTTCTTCTATGCCTCCATAGAAAGATTGCTCGTTGATTTAAGATTTACCTAGAAGAATACTCTTAAGTGCATGGTCACACTCTTTTTCTATGCTATGCTCTTGTTAAAATTATCCATGTTGCTCTAGTTTTCATGTATATATATGAAAATGTATATATATTCTTGAGAAAAGATTGAAGAAGGGAGAGATTTACATTCATCATAGGGAGATGGAGAACCACCAAAAAGGAGAAGAAACAATTTTTTTTTTTTTTAAGATTTACACTACAAATTGCTTTTGTTTTACTCTTTATTGTGTTTCTTTTTTTTGATAAATCTTTTGGAGCTGTAAATTTGTAACATCTAGGCGTTGATGGACCTTACAAAAACCATGTGACAAAAGTTTTAATTTGTTTCCAATAGAATTGAAATATTCCTTAAATATGTTGAATTAAATTTGGAAAGTATAATAAAATCATATAAAGATACATACAACTTTGGATTTTGATTTAAGTTTACTATAATGATTGAACATAAATAATTAAATTAATTGAATTTAATAAATCATATATATGGCTAGATTGAATAATATAAGTAAATTAGTAATTGAGTTTCAAAACATAGAGAGCCTGATTTAGTAAGCTTAAGCCCTTAAATTGCTTGTTCCATTAAAAAAAAAGGGTACCATTTTATGTGAAAATGAGAAGGAACAAGAGTCAATTAGGACGAACAGAAGCAAAACAGAGCGTTATAGGCGAATTGGAGCAAAGTTGGACTATAGGTCGCCAGCCTCTAAGCCAACACCACTAGCTTTGAAGAGTAGGCCGCCGGCCTAAGAGCAACTTCGACAATGTCATTTGTTTCGTTGTTTTTTATTCCAATTAATGGCTGCCAACTTTGTTATTTAGGCCACTAGCTTATCTTTTATGTCGTAATGACTTTTTGTTTTTAGGTCTTTTGAGTTTTTTATGTCTTTATAAGTAGTTATATTTGCTATGTATCAAATAGACTTGGATAATAGAGTTGAGATTTTTCTCTGAGAGTTCTTGTGAGAACTTATAAGGACTTATTGGATTCATAATCCATGGCATTCTTGTTTTTATAATTGACTTATCAATCAAATTACCTTCTTTAATTGTGGCATCTATATGAATTATACCAAGGTTCGTGCTTTTATTTTAAGCGATGGGTCAAGGTTTTCCTTTGTTTGTTGGTTCTTCCTAAGGTTCGCAGCATCGGTTGAGGGTTATTGAATCATAATTATTCAGATCTATTCATGCCGAACGTGGAACAAATCGGAGTGTGGCTAGATTCGTATCAGTTAGTATCAGAGCAGTAGGTTGTGGAGATTGTTCGACGCAATTTATGGCAAGATCTCTGAAATTTTATTTATCCGTTTGAAATTATTTGGTTGATATAGATAAATTATTGGAGAATTAGCTTTTGGAGATTTGATTGTTAGGGTTTGTGAGATTTGATTGCTGAAGGTTTGTGGAATTGATTACTTTTGTTGTTGTTGGGTTGATCTGTTATAATTTGAAAAAAATGAGTGGGGAAGAGGTTTCCTGTTTCTAGTGGAGAGTTGAGATCGTTTATGAAGTCTATCCAGGATCAGTTTAATGCGATGAATATGAGATTGGACAATATAGAATCATCTAGCAAATTGAAATCTGCTAGAAGGAGATGAAGTGGACTCTGATTCTAATGTGGCAGTTTCTTAGGAAGAAAAAGAAGGAAACATCAGTGGGATAATAATATGGGAAGTATCAAAATGAAATTTCCTTCATTTTAGGGTTAAAATGACCTTGAATTATATCTTGAATGGGTGGGGAAAGTTGAGCATGTATTTGACTGCTGTAATTATTCTGAGGAAAAGAAGGTGAAAATGGTAATTGTGGAATTTACTGATTACGCCAGTATTTGGTAGGATCAATTTGTTTTGAATATATGGAGATAAAGAGAGAGACCGATTAGCTCGTGGGTGAAGATGAAAATTGTGTTGAGGAAGAGATTCATCCCTTGTCATTATTATAGATATTTGTGTAGGAAACTACAGAGTTTGACTCAAGGCTCAATGAGTGTTGAGGAATATTATTAGGAGATGGAAAAGGGGATGATACAAGTTAATGTCGAAGAAGATCGTGAAGTGACGATGGCTAGATTTATTGGTGGTTTGAATCCAGATATTGCTGACATTGTTGATTTACACACCTATGTAGAGATGGAAGAATTGCTTCACAAAGCCATCAAAGTCGAGAAGCAACTGAAATCCAGGGGCAAATCTAGGTATGGTTCATCATCTAGATCATCATGGAAATCAAACTGGAAGGAGCATAAATCAGATTCAAAATCAAAGGATGAAGTGAAGATTAAGGAGTCTAATTCTTTTATTAAAGATAAGACTGATAAATCCTCTTCTAGAGCAAGAGATATAAAATGTTTTAAATGTTAGGGGCTAGGGCATATCGCTTCTGAATGTCCAAATAAGAGGGTTATGATTATTAAAGATAATGGTGATATTGAAAGTGAGAGTTCGAATGATGACATGCCACCACTTGAGGATGTCAGTGATGAAGAGCCTGCACAAGGAAAGTTGATTGCAATTGGGAAGAAGGAATTAGTTGAGCAAGTGAAAGAGAAGATGGAGTGCAGAGAGAACAAATTTTCCATACCAGATGTTTAGTGCACAATCAAGTTTGTAGCTTATTGATTGACAATAAAAGTAGTACTAATATTGTTAGTACCTTATTTATAGAAAAGCTACATTTGCCTACATTGAAGCACCTTAATCCCTTTAAACTCCAATGGTTTAATGAATGTGGTGAAGTGAAAGTGACGAAACAAGTGTTATTGGAGTTTTCAATTGGTATCCATAAGGATAAAGTCCTTTGTGATTTAATGCCAATGCATGCGGTGCATATTCTATTGGGCCATCCATGGCAATTTGATAAGCGGGTTTTATATGATGGTTTCAAGAATTGCTATTCCTTTAATTTGAACAACCAACATGTGGAATTAGCACCTATCAATCCAAGTGAAGCACATGAGGATTAGCTTTTATTATTGAGAGATTTTAGAGTGAGAGGCAAACACACGAGTGCTTAAGCCAAAAATAAGAGTGAAATACTTATGAGCAATGTTAAGAGTGTCATATTTGCTAGGTAAGTTGTAACTAACAATCATATTGTGTCTGTTTCTGGAAAGAAAAATTCTTTATTGTAGCACTCCAAGGATGAAAAGACAACAAGATTAGTCAAGCAACAAGTGCATCAATTTCTTTTAAAGCATTAAGGACCATCAAAGACTCATGGACGTGTAGATTCGAGGATGAATCCTTCCAAAGAAGGAGGGATTAATGTGAAAATGAGAAGGAACAAGAATCAATTAGGACGAACATGAGCAAAATAGAAGTGTTATGGGCGAATTGGAGCAAAGCTGGACTATAGGCCACTAGCCTATAAGCTAACGCCACCGGTTTTGAAGAGTAAGTAGCCAGTCTTTATGCCAGCCTAGGAGCAACTTTGATAATGTCATTTGTTTCGTATTTTTTATTTCAATTAATGGCTGCCAACTTTGTTATTTAGGCCACTAGCTTATCTTTTTATGTCATAATGACTTTTTGTTTTTAGGTATTTTGAGTTTCTTAGGTCTTTATAAGTAGTCATATTTCCTATGTATCAAACGGACTTGGATAATAGAGTTTTGAGAGTTTTCTCTGAGAATTCTTGTGAGAACTTGTAAGGACTTATTGGATTCATAATTCGTGGCATTCTTGTTTTTATAATTGACTTATCAATCAAATTACCCTCTTTAATTGTGGCATCTATATCAATTGTGCCAAGGTTCGTGCTTTTATTTTAAGCAATGGGTCAAGGTTTTCCTTTGTTTGTTGCATCTTAGGATTGTTATTCCTAGGGGTCGTAACATTGGTTGAGAGTCATTGAATCAGAATTATTCAGATCTATTCATGTCAAACATGGAACGAATCAGAGCGTGGCTACATTCATATCACCATTACTATAGTGGCAATCCTTTAATCAAGGGGACATTTCTTTTCCAAAAAAAAAAACCCTTTTGGTATTTAGAAACCTTACTAAATATTCCACTCTTCTTCATTTTCTCTTTCCACTGAATTTTGAACCCTCAAATACTCCTCCAATGTAAGGACCCGCTATCACCCCTATATTCGGAATAGGAGATAATGGTTCCCCAACCACATATAACCCCTAAGATTATATGTAAGGTTGCCTGAAGGATTTGTTTGAGTAATTGTTTATCTAATTCCATAAAGATACTATACAATAGGAGACATAATTTTTTTTTTCTAACCTTAAACAAAACTATACTACTACACTACCAGCACATTTTGCAAAGGAGTACAACTTAATTTTTAAATAGCTAAACACATACATATATACATATATATATTACATCCAAAGGCTTCTTACAAGCCTTAAAAAACTCCTCAAAACACAACTCAACTAAAACTATAATTACATCATCAACCAAAAAGAATCACATCTAATCTATTACATTCATAGGGGTCCATTGAGTCCATGGTCATCTCTAATCCTCCAACCCATCAAGAAAATGCTCAAAGTCGGTTCCGTACCCCATACTCGTATAGAACTCATCGAAATTATCGTCTGAAATAGATAAAATATGAGCCAAAGGCCTAGTACACAAGTAACGAATACAAAATGCGAAGTGGATCACACATTCTTAGGCTAAATGCATTATGCAACAATCACTTGTTTATTATTAAGTCTTTAGTTAGTAAAACAACACGGGAGTATTCAAACTCCGGATAACAAGGATCTAGTATTACGTCCGCCTCCCTGAGTGGTCCCTACTGTTCATACAGACTAGGCAGCCCCACCTTCCGGGATAGCCCGTGATACTAGGGGATCCTGAGTAACGCATCACGACGCTCAGGAGGTTGATATGAGCAGCTCGGATACTCATATCTCCTAAACAATTCTATCCGTTAACGAGGAAGTACCCTGCCCCCAATCTGAGCAGGGTGCCGCTCTCCGAACCAGATTCAACGGCAAACAATGACAATCAACACTCATTTATCAATAGGATTTTCTTAATTTAAGGTAGCTTGATTTTGATGCCTATCCTAGCAAAGAGACAAGCAAGTTACTGCGTACCTAAGATAGCTCGGGAATTAACGGGGTTGACTGGGCGAGGATCTATCACTGTTTAAATCAATATTAAATTTCACATTTATCCTAAGTACTAATTAACTAATTGAAAAATACAATGAATCAAAGAAATTCAAATAAATTAATACAAAGTCATAATAAAGCATTTAAACATCCTATTATATCATAGAACACTTAACAAATACATAATTGATCATATATCACACTTTGGAAAATTTTGAAGAAAGTTTTTAAAATTCAAAAGTGCAGGGGATACGCCGGCACTCAAAGCCAGCGGCTTTGAGCCGGTGTTCAACACTATGAAAATCAACACAGCCAACGCTGGCAGCGCTTAAGGGTACACCGACTGCCTTCATTCTACACCGGCGGCTTTGAGCCGGTGTAGAATCCAAATACAAAATTTTTCAAAACGTCCAGAGAGGTGCAAACCAGCCACTTACACAGATACGCTGGCAGCGTCTCACTATATGCCAGCGGCTTTGATTCCCAATAGCTGGCGTACAATGTGAAAGGATGAACGCCGGCTGACTTTTCCAGCGAAAGCTGGTGGTGTTCGATCGGCCTTAAGAAATTTGATTCTGTGGGCTTCCAACACTGCCTATAGGCTGGCGGCGTAGAAACCCAGATGCCGGCGTACGTTCAAATTTTAGCCTATACAAAGATGTTTTTGATTTCCCCTGTTTTATTACAACTTGTTCATTTTTCAAAAATTCTCCAAATTTAGTCCAAACTTTCTAAAGCTTGTTATATGACCCAAATACTATCCTAACAACATGAATTCTACTTCTAAGCATCAAAACACTAATCACACTTCAAATTCACATCTCAACTACTCAATCTTCAATCTTTTAAAATACTCATCCCTACACATCCACACTCCTATAAGATATATACTACCACTCCATTAGTCACATAATCTCATTCAAACTATCATCAATGCACCAAATCAATCCCACACCAATTATCACATCAAAATCATTTCTATTCTAACATTTACAAACAATACAATATAAAACATAAAATAAAAGATAAAGTTTGTATTAAACTCACATGACTAAATCTTGGTTTGGAATGATAGTCAAATCCTAAAGCTTGTAATAAATCTTGGCTTTGGGATGAGAAAGGAAGAAAGAAAGAAGGAAAGAAAAGAAGTAAAAATTCGTATGAAAAATGAGGCTGTCAAAAAGGAGCGCTTAACTTGTCTAATTAAAATCATTTGTCATCCAAATCTTACCATTAGGGGTATATTTGTCCTAGGATTAATTTGGGAAAATTTCAAATGCATTTGAGTTGTATTTAGGCTCAAAAAGTGGTTTTAAAGTTTACCAAAATTCTGTCATAATCTAAGCAAATTCAAAAAAATAATTTGATTAGATTCTAAACATAACACATGCATATTAATTTGAAAAAGACACACATATTCATTACACTATATGCACATTTACACATATCAAACAATAACATTAATTTCATAATACTATTCACATATAAAATAACACATTCACTAATTATATTAACTAAGCACACACACACACACACTATATATTATATATATACAATTTCAATAACACATTAATATGTAATTTAAGGAATCCATGACTATTTCATCCAACATATCCGAACACAAAAGTAAACAAAGCAATATCCTCTCCAAATCCTTAAAAATAAAAAAAAACCTCTAATTAACATAATTTAGGTGGAAATGAAAGATTAAATTTGAAGATAGGAGTTGAAGTTGGATTGAGAAACCTCATCAAATTATGGGTAGGAGCAATGAAAGATATAGAAGATTAAATTGCTAGATTTTCAAATCTTACTAAGTATATATTTACATTATTGTTGAATTTTTATGTTGTATGTGTAGTGGTGTTAATGTTGAAAATATTATAATATGTTAGTAATAAAGTTTGATATATTTTCAAAATAAACTTTGATAATATACTTGATATATAAATAAGAATGGAATTTCATACATTTGTTTTAATATATGTTTGTTTTAAACTAAGGAAATTTGTTCGTAAATGTCATATTACATTGGCTTTATATAAATATATATATATATATATTTACGTAATGTGCAATGACTCCCTTTTTGTGAAAATTGATGCCAAATTGGACATCATAGGCATAGTGATCTTATTATTATTATTATTATTATTGATAAAGTAACCTTGAATAAATTCATGATAATGTCTCTATGATTATACCAAAAATCATATAAATATATATGTGTTTTGTTTTGTATTAAATTAAATTGAGAATAATTGTATAATGATGAGTGTGCGCGCGCGCGCGCGTGCTTGCGTAACGAACTTGTTAATTTTAATTTGTGATCCATCAGTAGATGAATTATCTAATAATAAACTGATGACATAAATTAGAAAGTATGGAAATGAACGAATGTTAATATTGATATTTTTTTCAGTTGTTGAATATTAAATCTTAGCGGCAGTTTCATAGTCCAATAGCACCGTCTTCGTATAAATCATCAAGTACTGGAAAATCTAAGGAAACCCCTTTATTATTAATGAACGTCTTGATATTTCATATTTGAGTTATACAAAGAAAAGTAATTTATTAAAATAAATATATATAATCACTAATACTAGCTAATTGTAATCTAGGTATATATTTGACAACCGGCCAATATAAACTGTTCATATATTAAAATATATTTATATTATGATTTTGATATTTGAATGGAATTAGTAAATCATAATATGGCGATGATTTAAGTTTGATCAAAATGTTGATCTCACGTTATGTAATAATTCAAGCTTAATCTAAATATTGAGTTGATTTTTTAATTTAATTTATTTTTATTTATTATATATATTTTTACAAAATTTTCAAACATCTAAATAGGTGTAGTAGGACGTATGTGTGATTGTGTGAGGATGGATCTAGTCCATTGATGTTGAAATTGAATTGAAAATGATAATGGTGTCTTCCTGTTTAGTCATATAAACATAAGTGTAGTTTTGATTTGATAAATAATTAATACTATTTTGACCATGGACCGACCGATTTAATTATGTACCAAATTGAACATGTTTATAAGTTACAAAAATATAATATTATATTTATAAATATAATCATAGGTATTATTCAATGGAAATGATAAATAAATATAAGTTTTAGCCTTTAATGATTGATTATGGGGTTGGATATTAGATTAGGATCCAATTAAAAAAAAAAAAAAAAAGAAGCTACAAATGGGCTTCAACAACTAAAATGGCTTGTAAATATAACCTTAGGTCCAATAACTTGCATTTCTGCCAATTAGGCCTATTTACATTTAAAGAGGGCCAAATTAAATTCTACCAAGTCTTTCCTAATCAATTAAGGCCTAAACCTCCCAAAATATAGTCAAATATTAATTTTATACCTTATGGACTTAAAATTCCATACTAATGAGTTCGAAACTCTTATTGATCTCAATTGAGTCCATTTCTAAATTATTTAAGTCCATTATCATTTTCTAGATATTAAATTACCTAATGAACTCATGTAGTGTTTGTTGGGCTCGTAAGCCTTAAGATATACCCAGTGGGCCTAAATAAGTATAGAGAAAGCCTAATAGCTATAATTAAATCTTAATTAAATTTTAGTTGGGCTTTTACTCAACTCTTATGTCTAATACCCAACTTTTTGGGCTAATCAAATATTTAAACCCAATCTACCTAGATTATAAATTCATATTGTCAAATGGGTTCAGTTATTAACTCTTTAAAGCCGATTACCCTAAATGTAAAAAAAACTTAGTTAAAGTCCTGATGAGCCTAATATAGGACCCTTAAAGGCCCAATATTTTAAAATAAGAAATTCAATCTCCTATACCCATATGCTTAATCAAAACTACTTAAGCCTAATAGCCTAAATGGATTTAACTTAAGATATCAATTAAGGTCCCATAAATATAAATATATATTATAAATATATATACAGCCTTACCACAACGAGTAATTAAACATAATTAAATAATCAATATAAATTTGATGATTGAATTATATACGCAGTACTTATATGACTTAACCTTTCTTGGACAGGTACTGTTGCCTCTAACCTATTATTTGGCCTTTGTCGAGTTACATATTTGATACTAGATATGTAGTAGCGTAAGAATGCTTGATTAGTATAAGCATTCTTGAATGAATTAATACTTAAAGATGGCTAATAATAATTGAGTGATTAATTGTACATGGTCATTCTTAGACCTATGATGAGGGGCCATAATCTTATTAGGCCATACTAGCATGATAGTTAGACGCTTAAGCCATCAAGGGTGGCTCAACGGGTAACCGATAGGTGAACGATAGTAGGATAACATCTATGTACGTTCGAAGAGAAGTTACACTTGGGCAATTTAAGATTATAGGCTCTGTTAGATTGAACAATGTAATTGACTGAAATAAGTAAAGCCGTAAAAGGGGTGTAACCCCTAGATGAAGCTATTACTTGTTTAGATAAGAGATATATGTATTCAGCCTATCTATATCAACCTTTTGAGTAGTTGCCACTACTTAGGATCCTTAGGTTCTCAGCGTATTGCCAAAGTGTGAGACTTCTATATTGATTGCTACATTTCAATTAAAGATATAAAACTATTGGATGTTGCATTACATTTAGGTTACGTACGTATGATTCATCTTGTGTGTACTTGAGTTGTTGTGTACTGGGCTTCTGCTCACTTTTGTTATTTTTTTGTACTAATGGTTTTGATAGCGTGTATTATGACGATATGGGACTGACCTCGAGGAATTACTTGATGAGCTTAGTGATTAGGAGAGCAACTCTCATCTTATCGTTATGTAGACTCTTATTTTTGTCACTTGCTATATTTCAAAAACTCATTTTATCTTTTGGGCCTATTTGTGAGTCCATGACTTATATTTGAGTTTTAGTGCCTTTCAGTCATCTTTTTGTAGTTATTATCTCCTAGGGATGTTTATGTAGACTTTTGAAAATGATGTTACTAGATGTTATCTTTTATGATGGGCTTACTCATGGGATTAGCCTTTTTATCTAATATGTGTACAAATTATATTCCCATTACATCATTTTATGTTTTCAAAATCTAAATAAAAATTTCAAAAATATAAAATTTATTAGTAAATGAATTAAATAAACTAGTCTTTTAGGTTTGCCTTAACGTATAATGCTCCAATGTTATAATGGCAAAACTGGATATGCCTTAACCTTTACTCCGGGTGTGATAGTTTTAGTTAGTATCAGAGCAATTCACCAACTGGAAGTAGGGGAACTAAGTGTTGTAAAGGGAAAAGTACCTCAAAGTAGGATGCCTTTTGAGCATGTATGAAGCACCTCTAGTGTGCTCTCTACCTAGTGTGAATTTGAACTTGTGTAATAAAACTGATGAAGTACCTCTAGTGTCCTCTTTACCTGCCACATGTCCTTCTCTTTATAAGAACACGCTAAGGCTAAACAATACTATACCACAAGTAAACACTAATAATAAACTCCAATACTCACATAAAAGGGGTATCTGTTTAAGTATCTCAAAGGAGTAAATCTCCTAATCAGTCTAATTAGTTTAAGCCAAAGCTAACTTTAAATCGTAAAGGAGTTCTTATAACTTGGTTTTAATTCATAAAACAAGAAATCTCTTAAGAGATGGAAGGTTCCATAAGATTTCAACTCAGTCTCAAAGCTATCCAGGTGGTCTAAATATCAACAGGAATATCCAATCCACTATCGTCATCCCCATCATCCACATATATGTCAAAACCGGATAGATCATAGTAAACGGTATCTCTACCTATTCCTAAAAAATAAAAGGAATGAGCCAAAAAGCCC
The DNA here is from genome assembly GCA_024138025.1 of Combretum micranthum. NCBI lineage: Eukaryota > Viridiplantae > Streptophyta > Magnoliopsida > Myrtales > Combretaceae > Combretum > Combretum micranthum. The sequence continues at coordinate 230,054 of JAMXBD010000629.1, read as the reverse complement.
AGTACGCCAAACCACACACAAATGTATATGTACACACAACATATATAATCAAATGTAACTATTTCTAATGCAATAAACATCATTTCTTATCTTATATTAGCCGCCAAGCAACACAATTCAAAACCATATGCATCTAGTGCCAAATCTAGAGTAACTCATGACTCCATAAAAACAAATATATATATAAAAATAGATAATTATACATATATTCGTGTTGGAGTATCATCCACACATCGTGGCCTCTGCTTAAACCTAATCTACTAGAATCATTTCTATGTACAAGTCCACTCGAGATAAACCTCACACATAGATCATCATGGTGCTTCGTTAGTATCACACTCTACGTGTTCTTTACTAACCAAAACCAAACACAAGCAGCAAGCATAATTTCTTACTGTCACATAGAATTAAGTCAATTTAGAATTTCGATCCTACCACACATACAACAAACGAGTCTAATCCTATATGCAACAACTAAAGTAAGATTATACTGAATCAAATTCCAGAAAACATGACTCTAAATCACCAAAATCTCCTTTATAATCAAACCCTATTTCATCGAAACCTGTCAATATGAACATATAGATTTCAAAATAATATTTTCATTACATAATCCTAATTCAAACTCCATCTAAACCCTAATCTCAATAAAATCAGAAATTCTCACTTTTCTCCTTTAATCAAAATATCAAACTCCTCCAAAATAATAAATCTTCTCAAGATCTTCCTAAACCCTAGAATTTCATTCAATGATAGAAATTCAAAAATCAACACAACCCATAACCATAATATCTTAAGAATTATAAATATATCAAACTTACCTAAATTTGATCCTCAATCTTCCTTAAACACCAAATCTCCAATATAATAGATTTCTCCAACAACTCCTACAAACTCTAAAATTCCATTCACATTGTTTATGGCAAAGCCATAAAAAATCATCAATTTATAATGACAAGATTAAGGATATACAAAATTTACCTAATATTGATCTCAAAATCTCCTTTAATCAACGAAACCAACTCTCCAAACCTAATGAAGAGATTCTCTAATTCCACCTTCAATTTCAATAGCGAACCCTAAGAAAAATCGATATTCTATGAAATCCTAAAGCAAAGATTAAGATTCAATTATCTGATCTGGCTTCAGAATCCCTTTGGCGGCTAGGAACTCTTAGAGAAAAGAAATATAGGTTTAGGGTTTTTTTTTGAAGAAGAAACAAAAGAGGAATATATAAAGGTTCGTGTCTTTTCATATTCCATCATATGTCTATCATGTGATCAAAATATCACTATATTTAGATTTTTGTCCATATTAACCTTATAATTTTATCTCATTGGACAATTTTATCCTTCTTTATACATTATTCATTTGTGTATTACATAGTCTTTAGGGTGTCACAACCCTATATAGTCCCCTAGTTGTATTAGTATACCATGTAACTAACTGAAGCCTCTAGAAAAGTTATATGAATAATACAACTAATGTTCCTTATTGAAGTAGACAATTGAACAGGATCGGTAGTTGTTTTGAGTGAGAAAGAAATTGCATATATATATTAACTATAAAAGAACATAACTTACAAAATTAAAACTTTAAATAATATTATAACCGAGGTCTATAGGGCTCCAACAGAACCCCCTTACAATAAAACTTACCAGTAATAATAAAACTTAACTTATGCTATTACAACCCATTACTAGTCTCTATTACATATATAGTCTTCTTTCCAAAGATCACATAAGTCCATCTTATTCTAACTCCCACATCGAGCTTGCTTTCGGTCTCTATGCTTAAAACCCCGTAAATCAACAGTCTAAGAGAGCATGAGCATATAAAGCTCAGTGAATAATAGAATCTTAACACTATCATTAAGAACAAACAAGTTTAGTTAGCAATCATATGTAATGCATGGATCAACCACATGCAGTAAGCATGGTTTGAATAACCAGAATTTAAACCTATGGGGATTTACGCCCTCCTTAGGGGTTGAAGGATCATTTAGTAGTTCATGCCCATGAGATACTCAAACGAAGTAGAAGGAATTCCTCTTCACCTAACCCGCCTAGGGGAATAGCCTCTACTAGAGCCCCACAGGACACGAGTAGTCTTTTAGAGAATAATTTTGATTTTCAAATAAAAACTTCTACTTTTCTTAAAACTTTAGAAATCTCACTAAGTATTAACATTCTAAGCTAACTTCAACACAGACGACCTCTTTCGAAGCTCGCTTAGTTTCTGCGAAGCTGACAATCCTATGGTAATGTATAAGTAGACTCACTGGTCCCAACAAGCATTACCATAGAATTGAAATGTTAGCACGTGACATGAGTACCATGCTAATGTAATATGATGATGTGAAATGCATGTCATATTATTTTATAAGTTTATTAAACTTAATTCCATATTATCAAGTGGTCAAATCGATTTCAGACACTCGATGAGACAACTATAATTTAATGTCAAGGGAGTAGTTGTTACTTCGATTATTAAGAATTACAACTCAAACATACAACATATAATATGCAATATTTCCTATCCCTATGCAGTTGATTCCCTATAGTTACAATTAATCTATATTCCCCTATTTATAATCACAAATAAGGTGATAGGATTCAAGTTACTCACCTATGCATGCTCCTTAATCATCGTAGTAATCCAACGGGAAATCCAACTTGTGATCTAGGGTTCTTATAAGATAGAAAAGTTGTACTACTATCTATTTAACAAAGACAAGAAGGATTAAATAAGATTCTAAAGCTAAAGGAGACAAAATGACACTTTAAGGCCACCACGCCCCATAGCAAGGGTCGTATGAGACAGGGCAACACACAAGCTTCACTACGCCCTCCGCCATGCCCATATGGAGGATCACTTTATGACCAGAGGCTACCACCACCTTTGCCACGCCCCATGGTAAAGGGCCTGGCCACCTAGATTTCACTCATATTGTGCCACGCCTTTCCTCACGTCTCGTGGCCTTTTGACAGTGAAAAATATTTTTTCACTTTACATTTTTACACACTTTAACCAACTTTAGTTGCCTCAAATCCATCCAATACACTCCAACATTTTCATACAAGACTCAAATTCATCATCCACTCCTTCAATACTTCTAACCCGTCTCTACATCCACATCAAACCACCAACCAATAACCCAGCCATTAACTTCAAGTTTTAAAACTTCAAAACCACTTCTCCATCACTCTACTTCACATAACTACAAGCCAAGCATCATAACCATCCTAAAACAGCCACTAACAATCAACAACACTAATATTACAACTACTCAAACACACAAATAATAAAGATAAAATAAGAAATAACTTACTTAGGCTTGCTTTAACTTGAAGATGAAGACTTGTCTTGTTGTTCTTAATGATTTAAGAGAAGAAATTAAGATTGATGTGTGGAGTGTGTGTATGTGTGGTACTCATCAGTTTTAGAAAGAGAGAGAGCCAAGAGGAGGAAAAATTTATGCTACTTTAAAGATAATTATGTATATATAAACAAACTTTACTTTGACTTTTAGGGTAATTCAAACATGATTTAGTATGTGGGTGTGCATGGTAGTTATAGTGGGTTCTCACAATAATTTTGCAACCACTAAGAGTTCTAAACAACATATACTACACCATAATATTTCTATAACATTAGAATTATTAATTATTCAAACTCAACACAAAGTTTAGTAACAATTTGATTTATAAATCCTACCTAATGAAATTAAATCCTTATAAGAATATATATCAATAATATTGATAATTTAGAATTAAATTTACAAAAATCGATTTTCTATAAGAATATAAGTAATATTTAATTGACAATTTCCTCAATTCAAATCTATTGATGATTTTAGATTTTTATTCTTACTAAATTGATTTTATAACAACTATTATACTTAACTTTACTCTAAGTTCATATAATTCAACATATATAATCAAATTCATAAATTCTTTACTTTCTAATTCTATTTATGAAAAACTTGAGGATGACATAGGGATTTGCCATTATACAAATCCATACTTTAAAACCAAAACTCTATGGTGCATTTATAGGTTTATATTTTTAAAACCAAACTCTAAGCCATGTGAAAAGGGTTCATACTATTAAATTGGACACCAGAGGTCCAAAGTGCATGAAAAGGTTCACATACTTAAACCAATCCTAAAAGTATGAAAAAGGAATAACATTATTTTAACCATCTTAGTTCCAATGTATAGGTGCTTTTCTTAACTTTATAATAAAATAAATGGTATTTTGCTATTTGAGAGGTTATTGCAATAAATCAAGAAAGCTGCTTGTGGTTTGATACCATATGAGTTAGGGGTGTGCAAAAAAATCGAACGTTTAGGATAACCGAACCGAAATCGGAAAACTAATCCGGAAAAAAAGTTAATCGATCCATCGGTTTCGGTTTAGGATTATCATTTTTAATTTTTTCGGTTTTCAGATACGGTTTACAATTATAGAACCAAAAACCGATGGATTCGGTTAATCTATCCATATATATAAATATATATAATTTATAATATAATTATATAATTATTTTTTAAAAAATATATAAATACTAAATAAAATAAGCTAAATAGTTACGGTGTACATTCATGATTCTTGATCAAATAATTTATGTCTTTTCTATTGATAATTGATGATAATAGATTTTTCTTTTTTAAAAAAAAAAATTTTACCCAAAAGAACATCTTAACAAATTCAATATTAGATAATGTTTTCCATTTAAAAAAGAGAGAGAGAAAGATAATTCATAATGTGAAAAATTTGAAGGTCGTACATCTTTTTTGTATATAATGATTTTAACCATAGTCAAGCAATGGAAAGTGGGAAATTCTTGTAAGAAGCGTGACACAATGATGTTAGTGTTAACAAAACTTCTTATATTAAAAACATAGGAACCTTAAAAACAAAACGTACGTGAACGTAAATTAAAAATAATAATAAGAAGGAGAAGAAGAATGGTTAAAAACCGAAAATCGAAGAAATTAACCGAGAAAAAGGTTGACCGTTAAGGCGGTTAACCATTCATAATGGACCGATTTCAGATCAGGATATTAAAAATCCGAACATTATGGATAGGATCAAAAAATATGATCACGGACTGGTTAATCGATCCGTGAACACCCCTAATATGAGTGTGCGCACAATAGTCTGTGGTAAGTATTGTCCCTCACCTATTTGGGACTATTATTTTTTTAGGTGATGACGATGAGGTAGATTTATACGGCTATATGGGGTATGACTTGTATAAGAGTGGTGGAATTGATAATAATTGTAGTAATGATGACTTTATGGGTTACTTAAGTTAGTCGATTGGAGGAGATTTGTTTAGATGCTTGTATCGCAATTTATGGAACTTAAGTCGGTAAGATTAAGATTTATTATGTCTTTGATGTTTTGTTTTTTAGAAAATGTTACTGATGATTTGGTGGTACATTGATAATTTTCATAGTAAATGTTGCGAATGGTACCTAAACTTTGGTGAAATATGCAATTAGGTATCCCAAATTTGAAATTGATCAATTCAGTATCTTAACTTTAAAATTGATTAAGAACTTTTAATGTATAGTAACCAATATCAAGAAGGTACTGTTAATACATACGAAAAGTTTGTTTCATGTTTCAAATTGATCAATGTTACAAGTCGTATAAGGAAAACACCTCAGAACCTACAAGATTACATAGTGTTTCACAATAGTTGTTACATACAGTTATAAAAACAGTTAGATCTAGTTGTAAAACAGTTAAATATAGTTGTAAACAGTAGATCTAGTAAGATAGTAAGTGTAGCAACATGTAACAGAACGAGATCCGAAACTTATAAAAACAAAAGAATATAAACAGGAAATAAAGATACAGCGAGGGGAGGATTTTACACCCTGAGCATGATTTTGGAGATTTGCCTTCTCGAATCAGCAAGGAGTGAATGTGCCTGCAAGTAGAGTAGAGATTAGCGAAACCCTAACAATAGGAGAGAGTAGGGAAGAGGGAAATACCTTAACATAGTGAGTTTGGGAAGTAAAAGAGGTAGACAGAGTGATCGAGCAGTAATGGAGGCTAGGGTAAGTTTACGGTGGTGGACTGGGCTGTATTATGGGCTGGGCTACTAACATTGGTGCTCTCGTTCCCGAACCATGGCACCGGATATTCGTACTTCAGCCAATGCATCAGACATGGAAGCCATTAAGAATATGTTTCTTGTTCATCAACAGCAACAGCAGAAATTTGAAAAAACAGTCATAGACTATGTTACAAGAATTGTCCCAGCGAATGGAATCTTTGGAGGGACAGGTGAATCTGACTCAAGGAGTGACACAACAGCAGGGTTTGAATGTGGAGTCATCATGTTCAAATTCTCAGGACAATCTTGTAAGGGGGATTAGGTTGGAGCTGCCGAAATTTGGGGGATAGGGAGTGCGAGCATGGATATTCAAGGCTGGTCAATTTTTCAATTTTTACAAGATTGATGAATCTTAATGAATTCTAATATCATCATTTGCAATGGAGGCTGAAGCAAAAGAGTGGTACCAATGGATGCATTTGAATAATCATTTGGCTATTTGGTCATCTTTCAAACATGCATTGGATTTAAGATTTGGTCCATCACAGTATGGTGATCTACAAGGTGCTTTATTCAAGTTAGTGCAAATTGATTCAGTTAATCAATATCAAGCAGCTTTTGAGTCTCTTTCTAATCAAGTAATTGGATTATCTGATTCAGTTCTTATTAGTTGTTTCATATCAGGCCTAAAACCAATACTAAAACAAGAACTACAACTATCAAAACCATTATCTTTGACTCAAGCCATGGCTTTAGCCAGACTTCATGAAGCCAAACTCCTAGACCAATTTCCTACACACACAAAACCTTTTTTTGCTAAATCTTCTTTTCAACCCTTTTCTTCATTTTCCAAGCCATTGACAATTCAACCATACATCAGACAAAACACTGACCTACCGAATAAACCACACCAGACTTTTATCAACAATCTTATCTAAACTAAACCATCAATCCCTATTCGACATATGACTCAGGCTGAAATTAATGAGAAAAGGGAAAAGGGACTCTGTTTTCACTGTGATGAGAAATACCATAAAAATCATAAGTGTAAAACCAAATTTCTTTTGTTGTTGGGTGATGATACGTCTGATAATGTAGAGGATCATCATGATAGTGAAAATTGTGAGGATTTTATGCATTTGGAAGATAATATTGCTGCTATAAGTTTTCATGCATTATCTAAGGCTTCTTTTCCTAAGATGATTAGATTTAAAGGTGAAATCAATGGTAAATCTGTGACTATATTAGTGGATTATGGTAGTACTCACAATTTCTTGCAACAAAGAATTGTGAAATATTTGGATTTAACAGTTTTACCTTCACCTAAGTTTCAAGTAGTGACTGGAAATGGTGGTAAATTGGATTGTCAAGGTAAATGTGCTGATGTAGCTTTTATTATTCAAGGAATTCCATTCATTCAGACATTTTATGTTCTGCCTATTCATGGAGAGGATTTAGTTTTGGGGGTACAATGGTAACAATACTTAGGACCAATTACCATCGACTATGCTAGATGAACCATGTAGTTTTTGAAGGTAAGACGACACGTTACACTCACAGGAGAATTATCCGATGAGTCACATCATATTACACACCACCAGTTGAGAAAAATGGGGTCTGGTGATTCAGTATTATTTTGTTTGCAGATTGTAGCTCAGATAGATGATTGTAACACATGTCCGATGTCTTTCAGTAGCACTGTTATTCAACAAGTGCTAGGTAAACATTTGAAAGTGTTTGAGACACCTTCATCATTGCCTCCATTACGGAAAATCCAAAATCCAATTCATTTAGTAGAAGGGACAACTCATGTGAATGTTAAACCGTATCGCTACCCACATTTTCAAAAACACGAGATTGAAAAATAGGTTCGAGATATGTTGGAGCAGGGGGTTATTGAACCAAGTAATAGCCCATTTTCTAGTCCAATTTTACTGGTTAAGAAAAAGGATGGCAACTAGCGTTTTTGTATAGATTACCAAGCATTGAATCAAGTCATTGTACGAGATTTGTTCCCCATACCCACAATTGATGAGTTGCTTGATGAATTGTATGGAGTAGTTATCTTTTCTCAATTGAATTTGAGAGCAGGGTATCATCATATTAGAATGGATACCAAGGATGTGGAAAAGACAGCATTTCGTACTCATGATGGTCATTTCTAATTTTTGGTCATGCCATTTGGTTTGAGTAATGCTCCTGCTACATTTCAATCCATTATGAATGACATTTTTCGTCCATACTTAAGGAAATTCATTATTGTTTTTTTTTTTTGACGATATCCTAGTTTATAGTAGGACGACTGAATTGCATGTGGAACATGTCTCTATAGTGTTGCAAATTTTGATTGACAACACTTTTTATCTTAAAGAGAGTAAATGTTCGTTTGGGGTATCTACCATTGATTATTTTGGCCATATAGTTTCAGCTAATGGGGTATACCCAGATCCGAAGAAGATAGAGGCTGTTCAACATTGGCCACAACCCAGGAATATTAAGTAGTTACGAGCTTTTCTTGGTCTCTCTGGTTATTACAGACGATTTGTTAAGGGTTATGCTTCTATAGCAACACCTTTAAATGTATGTTGCAGCGGGACAAATTTGAGTGAAGTGATTCAGCTTTAAGCTCATTTCAGACATTGAAAGAAGCTTTAGTAAGTGCTCCTGTATTGGTTTTGCTTGATTTTATAAAGGGTTTCATAGTGGAGACAAATGCTTCGGGAATAGATATAGGTGCAGTCTTGTTGCATGACTCATACCCAGTGGTTTATTTTAGCAAGAAATTGCCTTCCCATATGCAAAAAGCATCTACATATGTAAGGGAATTGTTTGCAATTGTGGAAGCTATTAAGAAATGGAGGCAGTATTTACTTGGCTCACATTTTTTTATTCGTATGGATCATAAGAGTCTCAAGGAGATTCTGACCCAAGTGATTTAGACCCCCGAACAACAGAAGTTTTTAGCCAAACTTATTGGTTATGATTATTCTATTGTCTATAAGGCCGGCATTGATAATAAAGTAGTAGATTCTCTTTCTAGACAATATGAAGATAATTAGTTCATGGCTCTATCTGTTCCTACTTGTTCCTTGGTGGACAGGTTGAGATTGGAATATACTCAATTATCCGAATTTAAGGAGATAATTGAAGCCATGACAAAAGGCAGAGTTCTTAAATGGCCTTTACAGTAGCATAAGAATTTGCTCGATTTTGGAAATTGTTTATTTTTGGTGCCTCAATCTGGTATAATACCAAACTTATTATATGAGTATCATGCCACACCAGCAGCTGGCCATTTTGGGCAGGAGAAAACTTTTCGCAGATTAGCTTCTGAATTTTATTGGGAAGGAATGAGAGCCACGGTCGCAGATTTTGTATGCAAGTGCATTACTTGTCAACAAGTCAAGTATTCTATACAATCTCAAGCAGGGTTATTAGCACCTTTGCCAATCCCTCTACGCATTTGGGATGACATTAGTATGGACTTTATTACGTCCTTACCAATTCTCCCATGGTTATACTGTCATATTAGTAGTGGTTGATTGATTGTCTAAATACTGTCATTTTGGTCCACTACCAACCAAGTTTACAGCTCTCAAAGTGGCTCAGCTGATTCTTGATATAGTTATCAGACATCATGGTTTTCCTAGTACGATTGTTTCTGATAGGGATCCCATTTTTTTGAGTCATTTTTGGAAAGAACTATTTAAGCTCAGTGGCACCGAGCTTCACATGTCTACAGCCTATCACCCCTAGAGTGATGGGCAGACAGAGGTCTTAAACAGAACATTGCAACAATATTTACGTTGTTTTGCAATGGATCATCCTCATACTTGGTATAAATTTTTGGCATGGGTTGAATTTGCGTACAATAGTTCTTATCATGCTAGAGCTCAGATCACTCCTTTTGAGGTGGTTTATGGTAGATCACCCCCTTCAATTCCCACTTACATTAAGGGTGTCTCTAAATTTGATGCGGTTGATAATGAGTTATCAATAAAGGATGAAGTTTTAGGTAAATTGAGATGCAATTTACAGCAAGCTCAAGATCGAATGAAATTCTATGCTGATAAGCATAGAAGTGATGTGGAGTTGCAAATTGGTGACTAGGTGTTAGTCAAGTTACAGCCACATCGCCAGATTTTGGTGTCTCAAACTTCATCTAATAAACTTTCCAAGAAGTTTTATGGACCTTTCAAGGTCTTGAACAGAGTGGGTGTCTCAGCTTATGAATTAGAACTTCCTCAGGGTTCTAGAATTCATAATGTATTCCATATTTCCTTATTAAAGAAGGTCATTCCGGATGTGGCTACTTCCTTGGCCCTACTAGAACATGCAATCAATAATCATCTGATTATTCGCCCTTTGCATGTACTGTCTACTCGACAGATTCAACGGAATGGTATTCTAGTAGATCAGATCTTGGTTCAGTGGTCAAGTTTATTACCTGATGACACTTCATGGGAAGACTTATCAATCATTCGCCACCAGTATTCAGATCTCAACCTTGAGGATAAGGTTTTTCAAACAGAGGGGGAAATTATTACAAGTCATATAAGGAAAACACCTCAGAAGCTACAAGATTACATAGTGTTTCACAAATAGTTGTTACATACAGTTGTAAAACAATTAGATCTAGTTGTAAACAGTAGATCTAGTAAGATAATAAGTGTAACAACATGTAACAGAATGAGATCTAGAACTTGTAAAAACAAAAGAATATAAAGAGGAAATAAAGATACAGCAAAGGGAGGATTTTACACCCTAAGCATGTTTTTGGAGATTTGCCTTCTCGAATCGGCAAGGAGTGAATGTACCTGCAAGTAGAGTAGAGATTAGCGAAACCCTAAAAGCAAGAGAGAGTAGGGAAGAGGGAAATACCTTAACGTAGTGAGTTTGGGAAGTAAGAGAGTTAGACAGAGTGATCGAGCAGTAGTGGAGGCTAGGATAAGTTTACGTTGGTGGACTGGGCTATATTATGGGCTGGGCTACTAACAATCAATTTCAAAATTTATACATTAAATTAATCAATTTTAAAAGTTGATATATACCTAATTGCATATTTTACAAAAATTCAAATATCATTCATAACATTAATCCATAGATTCTCGCATTCATGTTTTTCATAACGAGCATGCGATAAAGTCATCATGCTCTTGTCCTAAGGCGTGACACCATGTCCATAGAAGCTAACTGGTGACATTGAATCATAACGTAGATGGATCGATAACTATGGGAAAGGTAAAACAAATAGATTTGAGATGACTAGTGATGGATTTACGAATATTAAAATGGGCAATGGTGGATTTACAAATGCAGAATGGTAAAGGAAGGAAAAAAAGTTTGCAAGGCGGTACTTTTGAAGGGAATTGTTAAGGAGTTAGGGAGAGAATACATGTGTAAAATAGATTTTTTTTTTTTTCCCCAAGAGAACCTCTCTCCTTTTTCTCGCATTTCTCATATATTTGTACATATACTATATTTTATATTTCAGGTCATAAACCCCCTTGTGAGCCTCCGTATTTAATAGACTCCAACCAAGGATACAATAGATGTAAGATTTAAAAAATGGATGTATGATTTAAAAGTTTAAATATTTTCTTGAGTAAAAATTTTATTCAAATACAATTTTGACATATTTAAAAGTTTAGCTACCACTAATAAAATTTTTCCTGATAGCAATATTCATGTCACAAAAATGCTTCGTTATTGTAATTTATAGTTTTCATAATTGTTATATCAGCATATGATGATGATTGTACTAATTCATTACAGTAAATGGTAAACTAAGACAAGGGGAATGTGAAAGATTTTTTTTTTTTTTTTTCTATTTCTAATTCTCAAACTAAATTAATAGCTGCCATGTGAATATCCTTGATCCTTATGAATAAAAGTGAGGTCCCTAATGAATTTCAATCCTCCAATGGCTCGACTCTTTTTTTTTTTTCGACATTTGCAAGTAAGTGGAATGTGATGTTTTTTCCCCTGCCCTTAAACTAATTAGCATCATAAAATTATAGATACCTTGACACATTTATGATAAAAAAAAAAAAAGAAGCCACGTTTCTTTCTATTTGTCTTATTAAAAGATGAAAAATTAGTGTATAATTGTTAACTAATTATATTAGTAAATGATAATAATTATGTTTAATCACAACAACAAATGGTTGAATGTGGTAACATGTAATAACGGTGGCTAAAAGTTGATAAAAAGGTAATGATTATTGGTGTCGAAAATGAATGATGATAGATAAAATTGATTTTTTTTCCAACGAAATTTATCAAGGTTTTTCTTAATATATTACTTATTTTCGGTAAAATAAATTCCCATGATAAGGCAAATATGTTTGGTATTAGAAATGCATTTTTGGTTTTCCCGTTTTGAAAATATTTCATGTCAAACCCAAAATGGAACCTACAAACCATTTGATTATTTTTGAAACACATGCTCCTTTTAATGGTTAGTTGCAACTTGGTGTGCCACTATCTTTATAATCTAATTACCTGGTAGTTCATGTGTTATGCAATTAAAGGTTTTTCCATTTCTTCCTTGAGATTAATTATTTGATATCTTTACATAAGTTTTAATATATTTTTGAAAATTTTCAAACCATAAAATTAACCTCATTAAAATATAAAGACTTCGTGATAGAACTCAATCTTTTCGTACATCTTGAATCAGTGATGAATACTTTTCTTTCCTTGATTGATTTAGAAAAAAAAAAAAAAAAGGAAAGAAATTTTCATTTTTACCCTCTCAAACATATAAAAATGAATGGCCATATATATATATATATTGTTGATTATTGCATTACATACAATCTAAATGTGATTAACACATCATGTGTATTTATGTTATTTTATATTAGGCTTTAGCTCACTCTTGTTTTTTGGCATTGATGGGCCTCATAGTAGCTATTATGATTATTTGGATTACGGGATTAACTTTATGAAGTTGCTCAATGAGGTTAGCAATTAGGATTGCTGATGCTTTACTGATTTTTATTTGTAGACTTGTTTTTATCTTTTGGATCTATCTAGGAGCCCTAGATTTTGTATTTGAACTTTTGGTGTCATCTTTTCTAATGCTATCTCCTATGGATGTTTTGTAGATCATTTTAGACTTTTACACGATTTATATCAAACAGTTATCCTATTATGTTGGCTTACTCACAGGTATAGCCTTTTTATCAATTATTTGTATAAAGGGAAAATGACAAAAATGATATCTGAATTTTTGTAAAAGGAACAACTAGGTACTTAATATTTGGTTTTGAACAATTTGATACCGAAACAAAGTTTTTATTGATTTTTTTCATTTTTGAAGTTTGGTTTTGACAATTTTCATACATAAACAAACTTTTCATAGACTTTTTTCATACTTCATTGTATTGCTTCGAATATGAAAAAAATCAAAATTAACTTTGTCCATGTACTAGAATTGTTAAAAACCAAATGTCAGATATGAAAAAAATTAATAAAAATTTTGTTCAAGTATTATATTATTCAAAATTAAACTTCACGTACCTTATTGTTTTTTTTTTTTTTTGAAAATTTAGGTATCATTTTTCATCACTAACCCTTTGTACAAATCACCTTTCTGCTGCTTTAACAAGGTTAAAAATTAAATAAACAATTGTAGAAACTAAAATTAATCAGTAAATGAACACAATGAACTAACCATTTAGAATGGCCTTTGCGTACAATATACCAGGGTTATACGTGATGAAAATGTGTGCTCTCTAACCTAATCGGGGGCGTGACAGATATTACGTTGACTTCAAATACGAAGCAACAACAGACTTATGTTGTAATTGTGGACACTTCAGTCATGGGGTGGAGGAGCGTAAAGAGAAAGGGATTACACACCCCAATTTGTCCATGGCTAAGGGTTGGTGAAGATGAAGCTATTAGTCTTTAGGACGAGGACAAAGATGAGAAAAAGAAATAAAAGCGGAAATTATGCATGACATGCACATGTGGATTGGCAATGATTACCGCTTTTATTGTTTTATGTCTTAATACTTTCATCGTGAATAAGCGAAGTTACAAAGCAACTGGATGTATATTAGGATTACCATTCTATTGCTTTTGTTTTGTTTTATATTATAATTTGAAGGATTCACTATGTTTAAAGCTTTGTATTACGAGGTAACGCTTTTATAAAAATGCTGTCATGCATTCACTCTATTCGGGTTGATGAAACAGATTGTTATTTATTCAAACCAACTTTAAATCTTGCATTTGTATGTACTAGTAGATGTTACACCCGCAACAATTTAACAGTATTAAAAAAAAAAAATCCTAAACCTTTTATCATAAAATATTAATATTTGGCCGTAGAATAAACTAGATTTTTAAAGTTAATACCACAAAATATTATAATGTTATCACCTTTTTCATTTTAGATTGTAATGCAAATTCTCAAAATAAAAGGATAAAACCCAGTAGTTATTATTTTAAAAAGGAATTATAAGCATAAGGAGGGAGTAGTTTTTGTTTTAAAAAATAAATTGAAATAGGTAAATAAATGAAAATATAAAGACTAAGACATCAAATTGTGCTTTTTGCTTTAATAATATAAATAAATACACACACATATATATAAGCAATCTCACACTCGCAGTGCATATGCAAATAATTACCATCTTGAAATTTAAGATACTGTGAATTTATGAACAAAACTATAAATATGATTGATGGTTTAAAAATATAATTGTGAGGCCAACGCTGAGAGAACAATTAAGAGCAGGAAAAATTTACTTTATTGTCAATATTAATGCAAACAATCTTTTTCCCACATTTGTGATTGGGCAACTCACTGTCAATTATCAATAAGGGTTCATTTTAGCAACTCATCAATAATTGTTGCTTAAGGGGTATAAACAGAGACAGTTTCAACCACGCACAGTTTGGGAGATACGTTTACCATTTTAAAGCTGTACATACTTGAGCAAATAGATTAAGGGTATATTTGAAATAGATACGTACTAAGCTTCTTAAAGGATAAAGGCAACCAAATATTTAGAGCCTTTAAATATATTCATATATAATCACAATTATTATGTAATATTGCATATACAAATTAAACATACAGAAACACACTTGAACATATTCATTATGTGTATGTATATATAACATTGCAATGTGTGTTTTATATATATATGGGAATATGACCATTTCCGTATCACACCCCCAAAAAAATTTATGGATAGAATATAAAAATCCATGTTTCAATGAATTGTTGCTATTATGGAAAATGCAATAAGTTAGTTTATAACTTAATATATGGAGCAAATAAACATTTGACAAGCGAATTTCATATGTTTTTCTATAATAACCGTATATTCCATAATTATATCCATTTACACTAAGTTGGGACTTGTTTCCTAATACACATAGACATATATTTATATACGGTGATAAGTAGGTCAAATTATATGAATAAATATTGATTTGATTTGATACTATGAATATCAAATATAATACTAAAAATAGTGATAGATATGTGAAATAAGCTATTTGTATAACTACTTTGATCGCATTTTTTACTTATGCATTGAAAACAATTCAAATTAGGTAAATTTTATACTATGTGTCGATATATTTAGCTTATGTTTGGTAATAATTAAGAATTATCAAAATTAACACGTCAATAATACATAAATAGATACATATATATATTTTTTATAAGTTGTTACTATAACTCAATCATCTAACAAACATAAAGTCTCACAATTATTTGCGATTATTTGAGGGCTTTTTATGTAATAATGCATCATTTACAAAGAGTTATAATCTTTGAAAATATAAGGGAAAAAAACAAAATAAACGTGAAGTATGTTGCACTATTTACAATTACTTCATGTAATGGTTGCCACTAAGGATGAAAAAAGTTGAGTAAATCGTCTACCAAACTAATTGAACAGAAAGTTCAATTACTTTCTTTTATTTATTTATTTATTTTATTTAGTTTGAATTGATTCCTTTCATGATTTGGTCCATTAATAATATTTTGGTTTGTGGTTCTGTTCATGTATTGAAACTAAATTGAATTGTATAAGCCGAGCCAAACCCTTAATTACACTTAAAAGAAAAAATAAAAATTACCCAACGGGAGTGAAAGTAGTATAAAGCATAAACACGCATAAACTAAATCCAGCATTGGAAAGTTAGTTGTCATGCTCCGAACCCGTAGGTTGCCATAGCCTAATATGGAGGATAAGAATTTACTGTCTCGATGATGTGATTCTGTTTCAGCAAATGAGTATTTGATATATATAAAAAAAAAAAATTCAAAATAATGTATATTATCAGTTCAAAACACGTGTCAAATACTCATTCATCGGAAATGAGACAATATCATAGAGACAATAAATATGTTTCCACCTAAGATGAGAATTTATTGTCTCCATATTGCTATCCATTCATATTCTAGCAATTAAGTATTTAACACGAGTAAAAAATAAAAAAAAAAAATCCTAAAATAATGTAATTATCGCTTAAGACACATATCAAATATCCATTATTAAGATATGTACGAGACCGCATCATGGATGCAACAAATGTGTTTCCGGCTATTTTGTGCCCCTATTAGACACGTAAAGCTCGATCATATACACTCCTAGTTCTTCAAGTCTAGTTGATGAACACCTTAAAAGTGGGGAAAAAAAATAGTTCCCAAAGAAGGATGAGCAAAATTTAATGAACATCAACTATCATAGAAACACATTCGACGTATATATCATACCGCATACGACTTAAAAAAAAAAAAAAAAGCCTTATATAACAATCCATTCAACATCAAACTCAATATATATATATATATTAATTATTGTTAACACTGGCAGTTTAAGTGATGCTAGTGCAAAAACTTTATGAATTGGTTTTGACTGAAGCATCTAAAAAACCAAACCAAAAGATACTACTCGGTTTGGTCCGAAGGAATAAATGCGACCAAACCAAACTAAACCGCCCTTAATCACAACTATTCTCAATATTTCTTCATTTGCATAAAAGAATATTTTACTTCACTTAAATAACTTCCATGATTATAAAATGACAGAAAGTAATTTGGTGCTAAGATGTCTAGCTATGAGCTAAATTTTAATATTCTATATGCAATTTTGTATTTTTCATGAAATATATTTGGACAACCATATATATCATATATAATGGACGATATGTATAATCGATAATTGGGTAAATCTCTACATAAATTGACATTAGCAAATTTTATTTACATTAATTCTAAACAATTTAAGAGCTAGCCAATTTTAGGTTCCAAAAGAAAGATGGTATTACTAACAAAGGTGTTAGTAAGTATGTAAGCTCATACTAGGCACGACTAACGGGTTCAATCAATAATAGGGGATAATTGCTAATATATTTTAAACTATCGACCTCTTATTGTTTTCGAAAATATGCAACCATTCCTTAAACTATAATTAGAAACCTCAAAGCTATTGCTTAAAAGATCATAAAAAGTCAATTTAATGACTTTGACCATAGTTTGAAAAGAGAGAGAGAGAGAGAGAAAAGACTTCAACCATAGTTCGAAAGATATGCATACCATTTTAAAAGTCATAAAGAGCTAAAATCGCACTTTTATGGGGTTTATACATACATAGCAATTGATTAAGGATACGTTTGCATTTAGAGCTTAATAATGTGCAGTTGAATGAAACTACTGAATGATGGGATTTACTTTGAAATGAATACGGACGGAGCATCTTAAAAGACACATGCAACCAGATATTCAACCGATTTTAAGCGCGCACACGAACATATATAATATTATTTTAACATTGCAAATATACATAAACTACTAACACACCTAAACGTATTCACTATATGTCAAATCACAAATACATATAACTTGTATACATGTATCTACTATTATATATACTTCTAAAAATTACTATTGGAATATATATATATATAGTGTTAAAGGGAATACTACCTTTTGTTATCATACCCCTATATTTAGGTTCGCTTTTAGGTAATTAGATTTTCATTCAACAGCACGAGAAGAGCAACATTATCTCATACTACAGAATTAAAAAGAAACAGAAAACAAATCTGATAGTAGCTTATCCATCAATTGAGGAAAAAGAAACCAACAGTAAAAATGAGTTTAAAAGAAGAAAAAAAAAAAAAAAGCAGCAGCATAAGAAAGACGCTGCACCTCTACTCTTTTTGAAAACAAGCACCTCAATGCTCACCACTGTAGATTAAAAGGAAAGTTCACAGAAACATGAATAAGATGGACAACAAAAGCGGAGATGAATATCCAGACACCGAGCGAAGCCATAACCGCTCTGTCGACAATGTAACTTTGGGCAGTCCAAAAGGTCAAAATAAACGAAAGTTGCATCAGCCAGGCAACACCCTTTATCACCCTGTTCATCGGAATGCTATTGGTTAAATGGGGAACCCCGCGCACCACAAGCAGAAGATCTATTTCCAATAAGCACAAGAAAAAGGTAATGTTGCAAGAAACGATGAACCAGCGATACATGTTGAAGTTTCCCAGAAAATCTTCCGAGTCAGTCGCTTGGTTATCCGCGTTTATTAATATCTGAAATACCAGCCCGGCAATCACCACACTGATCGCCATAAGGGCTGTCCTTAGCTCTTTTAAAGACTCGTTAGGAGGGTTGGTGTTGGCGGAGGCTGAGGGTCCTGCCGGAGTGGGTTGCAAGTGAGAGGCTGCGGGTGCCGGATTTGGTTGTAAGGGAGAGGCTGAGGATGCCGGATTGGGTTGTGGCGGCGAGGAAATAATGGCGTTGGTTTGGCTTCCCGCCGGAGTGGTCCCGGCCAGAGTAGGCGGCGATGACACAGCGAGAACGGGGTTAGTGGTTGGCTGTTGAGCCAGGGTGGGGTGAGGGGCGGCAGCAGAAAGTCCTGCTGGATGGTTTGTAACCGAGGTGACGGGTAGGCCAGTCGGTGTACGTTTGGATCGTTTTCTGGCCATTGGTTACAGGACTCTAGAAAGTGAGAGAAAAATGTGAAAAGGTGTACGTGCATAACTGTATATATAATGTTTGCACGCCCCATGTTAATTCTGTTTGTTAGTTAGTTATAAATAGTTTTTTTTTTTTTTTTTATAGTTTTGACTTTTGGTAGTTACGAATTCTGTTATTTTGAAATTTGAGGAAGATGATAAACATGTCACAAAGGTGAATTTAACTTCATTTCTTTTGAAAGTTGAGGAAGAGGCTAAACATGTCACGAAGGCGAGTTTACGATTGTTGCAACCATATTGGTTAAGTAATAGTTCTGCTGTTAAAACACTCAGAATAGAAAACTGCCTGGAAGACATGCACAACTGGTTTTTAAATGTGCGCGTGTAGAGTGAGGCAGGGCAACAAAAGCACCTCTGGATTCTTTGCGATGGAGATCCAAATTCCTTGTGGTGTTATTGAATTAGAAGTAAATTGCTAAAAGGAGAGGCAATCAATGACTTGTTGAATCTTCATGGACCTGAGACATTTTTACATGCTAAGGAATAGCTGAGCGCTTGTCCAGGAGAGAAGTTGGGAGATGGCAGAAATGAAAAAAAAAAAAAAAATGCTGCTGAGGTATGACGAGTGGTAACCAAGGGTTGTGCTGGTCGATCGAATAGCAACAGGGACACAGGGCATTTATCAGTCTTCCTGGTCAAAACATGCTATACTGAGCTCTACAATCGGTGTCAATGGATAGGAGCAGCCGCATGATAATTCATGGGAAGAAATCAAAGAAGAGGTGGGGACAGAGGTTGTACTTAAACGGGGCTGTGAAGACTGGATGATCTAGGGTAACGACAAGTTGTGTGCATGGAACATTTTACAGCAAAATGTCTGCTTCCATGCCAAAGTAATTAAGAGACACAATAGCACCGGAACGGCACCATCTTCATAGCTTAAATTCCAGTTTTCCGGCATCTTGAGGCACTTAAGTGCATTATTTAGACCATTCTGCTGTTGATTTAGATTTGACATTTCTTTAACTTAATAACAGACATGTAAATCTGAAACAATAAGTCTTAACAGTTAATCAGCAGCAGTATTGAATGATGAATGAGCAATCCATACAGCAACATCAAGCTAAACATGCCTCAACACGGATTATATTAAAACAATTGAACTTTTAGTTATTTACCCCAGAAATCAGAACAACAATTTAACCCTACATTTCCAAAAATTCATTTATTCATTTAATTTATCAATGTTTTAATTAGTCAAAAGAATGAATCAGTGTTTGGAATATATTCTTTTAAGATATCACAACATAATTTCCAAAACCTACCTCAAATTCTAACTTAATATTCTTCAAGTCTAACTAATCCACTACCAACAAACACATTTCATGAAGTAACAAACACAAGCACATGATTCACGATATCAAACTTTCATTTTCCACATTCACGAATCAAAACCTTTTCTTCAGCCCTAGATCACAATCCAACTTAAGGCTAAAACACAATCACAATTGAAGAACTCCACCATAACAATAACAAGCACGAAGCACATAGTTCGCATGATTAAACCGATGTATCCCTACATTCAACATTCATAGCCTAATTTCCAAGCCTAAATCACAGTTAATCCCATCCACCATCACGACAACAAATAAGGCTCATCAATCGACATGATTACACATAAAGTAGACTAATCCACTACTCGCAACTTGCTTTGGTAAAGTAAATTCGCAAACTTTAACTGCAACACAAAAAAACATGAACCGGTCCTGTTACCTTTCGACAACCCACTTCACGTCGCCAAATCGAGCAGTACTGGAGGGCTTCAAGCACACTGCACAAGTCAACTGCATAATTCACTAAAATTCAATCATACGAATGCATTAAAGCAAAAAGATGAAGGGGGATTCGCTGGTGACGGAGGCTCCGCTGCTCCGACTCCGACGCCGTTGTGGTGGATTACGACTTCACCCTCCGATGCATGTTATTTATTATTATTGTTTTTGTCATCATCGACATTAGGGTTATGCATTGATACCTTCATTGGAAAACTCATCTTGAGCTTTGACTATCGATACTGAGATTGAAATTGATTGCACGAAATGTCTGCATTCGGAGAATTCAGAAATTCGCTCGAAATTTAAAATCGAAACCCTGATTTTCCTTTTTTCTTTTATCTTTTTTGAAAAAATGGGCGGGAAAGTAAATGACGATATTGATCTGGAACGGAGAATCGTTATTATTATTATCTTTTTTTTTATTAATGACGAGGAGCATAACGATTTCAATTGGACTTGCATGGTTGGGCCGCTCTGCCCAAAAAGGGCTTAGGTGTAATTATTTTGTTTTTGTATAATTTTGATCCAAAGTATATAAATGTACAATTACAGATTCAAATGAACCAAAGCTATTCATAAACTATTTGAACTCGTGTCTATGTTTATTCAAGTAGTTTATCGAATTGAGCTCGAGTTTCGTATATGTAACCCATCTAGCTCATGTGTATAATCAGGCTCAAGTTGAGTATAAATATTAATCGAACTAAATCGAGCTTGGGTATTAATATTGTTTATATTAGAATTAGATTTTTTTTAATAAATTGGATCTAAATGAGCTTAACAGAGTCCAGTCCGAGCTTATATAATGTTATTTCGGGTGAAACTTAAGTTTAAAATCACATATTCAATCGAGTTCGAGCTGAACTCAAGTTTTGAAATTTTGAGTTGAAGTCGAGCTTGACATTGTACTATCTTAACTCAACTCATTTGTAGTGCTAAGATAGCTCTTACGTTGCATGTGGAAAAAAAAAAAGAGATATGGAGAGATAATTGGCTATCTATTACCGTCTAATAAAGTAAGTGCCCCTATTTCATTGTATGATTAGGTAATAATAATAGATAATTAGGAGTTAACACACCTACCCTGCATGTATGATAATAACCACCATACTATATGAATCGATTTTTTTACACAGATTAACCGGATTGACTTAATAATAATAGATTAATCTATCGATCTATTTATATTATATATATATATATATATTATTATTAGAACAAAAGGACTTTTTTTGTGTTTTAGCACCAAAACAATAGCTTTTTTCTTAAATTTCATCTTTTATCCCTAAGAACTATAATTTCTATCAACAAGTGAAATGGTTATTAATTGTAAAATATTAAAAATTTATGGATATCATTTTAATTTTATATTAACTTTTAGATTTTCTCTCTCACATTCTTTCTCTCTCTCTCACACGCTAACACATTTATAGTAATAGTCATTTTGTCAAAAACAACTATTTGCAGTGGCCGCTAAGATATCATTAATTTAACACTATTTATGTACTTTTATAAATTATTTTAGATATAATATGAATATTATTAAACTATATAAATATGTATTGCTTATCATACTTTATAAGAAAAAGTAAACATTTACTTCATGATTCCTAAAACTTTATTTATTTATTTTTTTTACCAAGAAAATAGACTTTTATTCATCAATCCAAAGGTAAAGAAGGCATAACATTAGAAGAAGAAAGCCCAGCACTATCTAGCAAGAGTAGCTTAAGAAGAGCCGATGGAGTGTTTAACCACCGATCCATATGATACATCCCTCTCTTAGTAAAGCAAGCTACCTAATTAGCAACACAATTTGCTTTTCTAGAAATATGTACAAAAGAAACAAAATGAACAGACTCTAACTCGTAAGTAATATCCTCAACTAAGGGCATATGACTCCATTTAATCAAAGAACCGTTGAGATTCAAAGCATCAATAACATTCTTGACCTGATTCAATAGTAAACTTAGTTCAACTCATACGTTTAGCCAAACCTAAGCCCCTTTTTTATAGCAATCGACTCCATCTTTGGGTCCATACTGCATACTATATTAGAGAAGCCAGATAAAACTCTCCCCTGGCTGTCACGTGCTACACCTCCCACCCCTCCTCCTATTCTACTAAAAGTAAGACCTTCATGTCAAGACCTATCCACATTAATTTTCACCATATCGTCTTCAGGGGTCTACCATTTCTCTACCGTACAAACAAAGTTACAAACACTTAATTTCTTCAATTTTACTTGAAATCACGCCATTCTTCCCAAGCTCTACGGAAAAGCAAGATACAATGCTTCGGATCTAAAAAATGACCATCGTAGATGCATCTACAACGTTTCAACCAGATCGACCAAAGAATCATGACACTCTTCTCCAAGAACAAGTCTTTATCCCTATGATCCACTAAAGCAAAGATCTCAGGTAACCAGATCCACAAAGTTCGTACCTTTTCCTTTTCTATAACGTAACCCAAGGCCCCAAACCAGACTCCCTGAACCCATGAACATAACAAGAAGCATGATCTTTAGTTTCGACATCTCCACAAAACAAGCAATAGGGTTGACAAATGCGTCTTCGAGATAAATTTGCCATAGCAAGTAAAGAGTGTGTCACAATTCTCCATAGAAAGTGCCTTAGCTTTGGTTGAACGTCGATATTCCGTAACCTATTCCACTTTGTAGGTGTCATGATGAAAGACGAGGAGGCTACATTGGAATCCATGTGAATCCGAGAAGAAGCAAGGAATCTATAGGCAGATTTCACTGTATAATGACCAGATCTATCAAACGGTTACACCAAAGGGTCTTCCTTGTGTCGAGCAGGTGATGAAGTTTATTTAATTTTTACTCTTTCATGATGTGTGATTAAAGATGCAATAGGGCGAAGATAAAAAAAAAAAAAAAAAAAACCTTCTTTGTTTATTAAATCACTTATCTTTTTTTAGACTCTAAGATTTTGGGCTGACCTTCTAAGCTTAAAACCAGGTAAGCTAGGAATCCATCTATTCTCCCACACATTAACCTTCTCCCTATCACCAATTTGCCAAATTGCTTCTTCAAATAAAAGATATATGCCTTCCAAGATGCTAAACCAGGCCCATGAACCTCTGCTTCCTTTGCTAGCTGAATGAAATTCACAATAAGGAAAGTAGATCTCTTTGAAGACCTTAACCCACGTAGCATTAGGATTGTCTTGGATTCACCGTGCAAGCTTGGTCAATAAGGCTAGGTTGAACAATTTAAGGTCACGAAATCTGAGTCCATCCTCAGCTTTAGGACAAGTGAGCTTTCTCGAATTTACTCAATGCACTTTGCCTTCACATCGTTGTTGTCCCCACCAAAAACGAGCAATTAAACTGTTAATTTCCTTACACCACTTCAAGGGAAAGCTGAAGCATCCCATAAACTAGGCAGGGATGGCATAAGTAAGTGCCTTAATTAGAACCTCTCTACCTACAGTACTTAGTAAACTTTTCTTCGAAGCTTGTAACTTGGCCGAAATCTTTTCCTTGACAAACTTTAGAGCATCAGATTTTGATTTTCCCCAAACTGTAAGCAACCCCAAATACTTGCCAAGATCCCCTATAGCTTTAACTCTAAGAAAAGACACCATCTATCTTTATATATCATCAGGGGTATTCTTACTAAAAAATAAGCTAGACCTAACAAAGTTAACTCCTGAGCCAACTGCAAAACAATAAGCATTGAGAGTTTCCTTTATCTTTAACAAGTTAGGCACCGAAGCCTTTAGGAAAAGTAAAGAATCATAAAAAAAAAAAAAAAGTAAATGGGACACAATGGGACATTCTCATTTAATCCTAACACCTTTGAGCTGACCAGAATTAATCGTCTTAA
This sequence comes from Combretum micranthum, assembly GCA_024138025.1. NCBI lineage: Eukaryota > Viridiplantae > Streptophyta > Magnoliopsida > Myrtales > Combretaceae > Combretum > Combretum micranthum. Next base: position 205,320 of record JAMXBD010000629.1, on the reverse strand, counting down.
TAATACCCTTAGATAAGACATCGGTCACAATGATAAAGAGATATAGGACGAAGGATCCTCCTGTCTAAGTCCTCTAGATGGTTTAACATGCCCAACAATCTTCCCATTAACCATAATATTATATTCTACTGTAGTTACACAAAACATGATCCAATTCACCCATCTTTCACTTAATCCCATTTTTCAAAGAACAAACTTCAAAAATCCCATTCAATTCGATCATTTGCTTTGTTCATATCAAGCTTGAGAACACAACTATATAATTTCCAGAAGATTTATTTTTAAAGTAGTGAAACATCTCATGAGCAACAAAAATGTTATCTTGGATCAATCTACCAGTAATGAAGGCACTCTAATTCTCACTAATGATGCCATTTAACATAAGTCGATTAACAAGGATTTTGGAAAATGATCTTATAACAAAAATTACAAAGACTAATGAGTCTAAAATTATTCAGGATTAGGAATTATGGGAATCAAAATGAGATTGGTAAGGTTTATAGAATAAGGAGCTTACTTATGGAGAAGAAGGATTGAACAGCTTTAATAATGGTAGACCAATGATATGCCAATAAGATTGGTAAAAAATTCCTAAAAATCCATCTAGACTTGGTGCTTTTAATCCTCCTAATTGAAAAGTGGTAACCTTAATGTCCTTAACAGACACCTCCTCACATATGACATTATCCTTATCTAAGAAAACCTTATCAATCCAATCGTCACAAACCCAAAGTCTCTAGATGAATCATTAGAAAATAACTTCTCATAATGTCGCACAAAAGCCTTTGCAATATCTTCTTCAAAATCCAACAACCTATCATCCTCATCCTAAACCTTAAAATTTTATTTCTCCTCCTTCTAGAGATAATGGAGTGATGATAAAAATGAGGTATTCCAATCACCAAAGTTCAGCCAATTGATTCTTGATCTCTGATGCCAATACATTTATTCCTTACTGTCACGCCCTAAAAGGTACCATAAACGTGGCAGTCCATCGTACATAATACTAAAGCCTAAAAATGACTACCTTAGTCACGTAGAGGCTTCCATATCATGTACAAGGCATAATCACAACCAAGAGAACGCATCGGAGTAGCGCAATTTACATTAATAATAATTAAGTAACAAGGCAAAAATAATACTTATCATAAAACGTAAACATAGTAAATTACAATTCTTAGGGGTGTATCCCTCTATTGTCTTCAAATCAAAATAAATACACTTTTTAGAATTTCTAAAATACTAACATAGCATACATTACATATAAGGGACCTTACAAAATAATTTCATCTTATGTTTCCATTGCCTTCATAAAAGCTTAACATCCTTCCATGACTTCCTAAACGTCATGATCCTCAATTTAAGCCACGGATATACTTGTTTCAACAAAATCTATAGGGGTATAAGCTACAACTAGCTTAGTAAGATATTCCTTTTCATTTGCACCATGTTTTCAAACAAATTCATTTAAATTTTCACACATATGCTATGCAAACAACGCAACATTCACTTGATTACGCAAATATATAGTTATCCGGAAATTATATATAGAACGGATTTACCCTTCCATATCGAAAGTTAGGGAATCGATGGTGAAGATCTTCGATCTTCTACTACTAGTCCCCAAGTCCCCACCCAAAGCGTTCGGTTGGCTGGGCTCCAAACCTAGAGTCGTATTCCCCGGGTGATTTGGATTCTCTAGGAAGGAACATAGCCCGTATCACAGTGCGATAACAGTCAATCCAACTCTATGCGTAGGAGTAGTAGCCTTCCAAAAGAGATGTGACTCGATGGATGTTATGCGTGAGCGTTTTATTTTTTTTAAGCCAAACCTTATTAAGGTTTATTAGGGGCGATCAATCAATTTAGCAAATAATAAGTAGTCATACAAGTAAGTAAACAAAAACACTTAAACAGATAGTTTGAAGTTGCGATATTCTTAATTCTCATTTCACGCATAAACATAGAATCACATATATATACATATCCCTGAATTCCCTATATATATCCATTTTTATCTTTTCTTTGTATACTAATGCCATACTTTACATGTATATACAAGGTAACGAAATTAAGAGGAATAACTCACTCATCCATTTCACAATCTTTTTAGTCGTAGTAATCCTTAGGAAAGGCAATCTCCTATCCTTTGTCACCTAGACAAAAGAAATACCCAGGATGAGTATTTCATAGAAATTCTATTTTAAACTTTCTAATTCTATTTCACTATGTTCGTCATATTCGTATAGAATGAAATTTCAATTTAAAATGGCCATGACTTGCTCATTTTAACTCGCATTTTTACATAATATACAATTTTCTACATATTCGAAAAGATCTAATCATTTCTAAGGTTATTTTTGTTATATAAGGTCATTTAGGTTCCGAAAACGTAGGGTACAAATTTAAAACTAATATTTCTAGATTTTGCGAAATAATTTTCCAACTCAACTTCATTCAAAAATCCTTTAATAAAAATATAGATATAATATATATATATATATGATAGATAAATCTCTTTAGTATATAGATAAGCTCACTATATATGCAAAATTTCTAATGGTAGTGTCTCAACAATTTATTTCATAAAACAATTCATTTTGAGTTATTAAAACTTTAACTTTGACAAATTTCTTTTCAAGTCTTTAGAAAAAACTTTATATTTTCATAGGCTATTATAAATGGGTATATTCTTATTTCATTATTTTTTCCGAAATAAGTAAATTTTCCTTTAACCTTAGTCTTTCATAAATTTTACTTCTAGTGATAAAAAATCAAAATTATCAAAAGTGTATTAAGTTGTTGAAAACCTTTTTATAAATTTCTATTTAGAGTGGTTTTAGAAAAACGAGTCTTGTCTTCTTATATTTATTATTAAAATATAAGTTTTTGTTTTCTAAAACTTATTCTTTTATTTCCTTTGAAAAGAATTCTCTTTATTGATGAAATCATTTCTTTTTAATCTAATCTTATTTATATTCTTTAAAAATAAGTTTTTCTTTAGAAACTTGAAAATCATTATTTTCCTAAGTGAGTTTATAACTTTATGGGTTGAATTCATCTTAACTTTGAAAATTAGTTTGTTTCTTAGTTTTGTTATGGAGTGAAAAAAAGTTTAATCTTAAGCTTTTTGTGAAAACTTTGAATATTAACAAATTATTTTACTAAAATTTAGGTTACCATAATATAAAAAGAAAGTATTTATTTCTTATGTTTCTTTGGTAAAGCTATATTTGTTATTTGAGAAAACTTGTATTACTCTATTTTTATGTTGTTGATAATAATTCTATTATTTTGTGATAAGTCACATAATAGAAAATTTAGTTTTAAGTTCCTTTAATAAAGAACAATTCTACTTTTAAATTAGTTGAGACAATATCATTATGTAGATGCAAGTATTATGAGCATGTAAAATAATAAGAACATGAGAAAATACTAGAAACAAATAGTAATAAGCAAGATAATAAAAATATGAAGTATTAGGAACCTTAACTTCATCAAGGTATCTCGATCGAGTATTGAGAGCCTTAGCTTCATCAAGGCATCTTGGGACTAAGAATAGACTAGTCCCAAAAAGAATAAAGAAATGATTGTTCTGACTTGATATGGACAAGTCTAAGATTAGAAATACTAGTCTTAAAAAAATAGCATGAAATAAATAAATTGCAAAGCATAAAATTAAATAAATAACAAGTGAGCTTACATGCTGTAAAGATTATATATAAATACATAAATATATTTAGTTAGATATGAATAAGAAATTACAACAATAAAATCAGCATAACAACATAATAAAATAGGAAACTCATGTGCAAGAACAAAACATGAACATGTTATTGCTTTTACTACTCATATGAGTTTCAAAACAATACCATAATCATGTTAAGTTACGTGACATGAGTAAATAAATGGTTGGAAGAAGTTTACCTAAAGTGTTTGTGTTATGAAGATGGTAGAGGAATGGGATATTTTGTGAGTAGTGATATGTGGTAGATAGTTTGTGTATAAGGAATGATTTTTGTGAAGAATTGGTTTAAGAGAGTTTTGGTAGGGAGAAATTTTGAAGAAAGGATTTGTGGAGAGATTTTGGGAGAGTTTTGGTAGTGAAATGAATTGTGTGAAAGAATGAAGGAAGAATGGGGTATTTATCGAATTTTGGAGTGAAAATTAGATGTAATTAAATTAATTGAACAAGAAAATAATTGAGAGAAGAGAGAGAGAAGGTGTATGGCAAGCATGGAGGAGAGAGAGAGGAGTGATTAAAAATTAATTTTAGAAAAAAAGTGTAAGAGAAGTTTGATAATATGTGGTGTAAAATTTTTATGGGAAAAGAAAATTGTAAGAAATAGGTATGTAGGTGTAAGAATAGGTAGTAAGAAAAAGTAGGGATAGAGGAATATTAATGAATAGTAGAAAAGTACTATGAAGAGTAAAATAGACAATTAAAATACTGGTAGTAATAAAAATACGCGTGTAAATACAATATCTGTAATTTTTAGCTACCGAAAAATTTTAAAACTGATATTTTTGAAACCCCTATATTTTTACGAGTCTATTGGTATTAACGGAATATTTTTTCTGTCCAATGTACTAAGGCATAATTTTTGAAAATTGATCCCGTTCGAATCCGAAGGACACTAAAAATTTGCGAATCTAATATTTTTAAGTTTTCCTATATTATTACAAACTATTATCAATAATTATTTTCATTTCGTTGTTTAGGGTTTAAGAGCGCGGGATTGTCGAATCTTAAATACTAGGATTTGTTGTAAGTTTTGTTGACTTTTAGGGTTCCGGTTTGACTTCTGGTTTTGTTGAGTTATTTGTAAGATCATATAATTTTGGAGTTTTGACCGTATTACATTTTTAGTAAGATATCTATGGTTTATATCATTTTATTTGTGATTATTTAATAGTTTTCAGTTCTCAAGATCATTTAACTGAGTCTAGGGTTAAGAGTTGACTCAGTTTGACTTTTGGTTAAAATTGAAATTTCTTATTCTAAAATTCACCGAAAGATTTAAGATCTTAGCATTTCGTTGTCGAGCGTTATTTGGATATATCGTTTTGATTTGCGTTTTAGGAATCGGGTAGATGATTTAATTGGCGTACGGATGTTGATTCAACCGATAGTTGGATTTTCTATTTTGTTTTTTAGGGTTCTCTTTTTCTCAAGATTAAAAATTCTCGTTTTTTATCCTATTTAGAATTAAGTTTTAACTTGGTTCGATTTTTAGGGTTTCGATTCCAGTGTTTGATTCTTAGGATTATTTTCTAAGAATTATGAAATTTTCAGAGGTTTATATTTACACCATAAATCATTAATTTTACCAATAATAGAATCTTCCTCCTCACACATATCAAAGTCTTCCTTTCAGCTTTATTATTAATTTCAGCTTTATTATTAGGAGCTGAATCCTTAGACCACAAGGATAATTCCTTAAAACGAACCTGTAGCTTGTTTAGAAGACTCCATGAGCAATCAGTGCCAACTCTGTACTAACTTTGTGCAATAACTTGTTCACAACCATCATTGCTTTGCCAAAAACTCTCAAACCGAAAGATTTTGGAGCTCTCTTGGCTTCATTTAGCCTTGTATGATAACTAGGGTAACATGATCTGAACCTATAGTGGGGACTATAATTTGAGTTTTTGGAAAACAATTAATCTACGAAGTGGATTCGGGAGCCCTATCTATTCTCTCTTTGATCATCATCCCATTCGATCTTTTATTAAACCAAGTGAATCGTTATCGCTAGTAACCTAAATCCTGCAAATTTGCCTCAAACACCATACTCTGAAACCTTTCAATTTGTCTTTGACTTCTTTCATGACCTATGCTTTTTTCATAATTTTCTAGAATCTCATTAATATCACCAACACAAATCAAAGGAGTATTACTGGATAGATAAACAAGCACAATGTCCTTCCAGAGTTGTCTCTTCCCATAAAAATCAGTAGGAGAATAGACCCAGATGAAAGATCTTAGCAAAGAACCATCTACATACAATATTTTTGAAACAATCCAATTCCGAGGCATCTTCTATCAAAATATTAACATCCTTGGTCCACCATAAAGTCAATCCTCCCTTAACATCGCTAGGAGATACATTGAAAGAATCATAGTATTTGAGTTTTCTACAAAGCTTATCAACATAATGATTTTTGTTTTTTGTTTCCATGAGAAAACAACTGAAGGGTTGTATTTATTAACTAGCCTAATTTAATGGCAAACTGTCAAGGAAAGACCAAGATCTTGATAATTCCAACATAAAGCTATCATGGCCCTCGTGTGGTTGTTTGAGGCCAGCCACCACCGCCTGTATTATTAAGATCAATAGCATCCTTCACTTCCACTTCATAAAGATTAGAAGAATGAATTGACATAGCTAACATATGATATTTAAGTTGTCCACCCTTTCCTCTTTTTGTTGGTTTAGAAACCTTGTATCGTCCTATTTTAAATGGAGGAATAGCTAATGTCAGCTCTTGGATTGAAACAACCTCAAATCTTCTCTTCTAGTCTTCTAGCATCAAAGTTTCTTCTCTTTTTCTTTTAATATCCAATCCTAAAACTTTATTTAATAGTCTTTCTTTTCCTCATATTTGATGCATCAACATCTTATAATTTTTTTTTACAAAATATAACTTCCATCATTCCTATTAAATTTTTGCTCATCATTAAGATGTGTTAATTTTTAATTTATTCATAATAATTGATTAGAAATATAACTAAATTTATTTAATTAAATAATATAATAAAAAAGATTTAACAAAAAAGAAAGATAGCTAAAAAATAACTATACCAAATCAAATTTCCTTTACTAATCACTCTAAGGCTAGCTAGAAGATGCACATGTCAATTATCAAAAAAAAAAAAAATAAATAAATAAAAAAGAAAGAAAAAAATTAGCAACATTGGCAAAAGTTCCTGATTTTATAAAAATTGTAAATATTAAGGAATCAAATAAAAGATTAATAGCATGCATAAAAGGGTAGACAAACATTAATGACTACTTTCCCTTAGTTCTATGTGAGCGTCTATAATTTTCATTATTAATATGAATGTGTGATACTCATAATATTAGCTTAATAAGTTAATATAATGGATTATTAGCTTAATATAATGATAGAATAAGTAACACCTACACATAGAGAGAGATGTATATTAGATAAAGAGAGAGAGGAAAAGGAAATTTGATTTATTTGGTTAGTTTTTAGTTACATTGCAATTGGGTTGGTTAAGTTAATAGCATGCATAAATTTGAGTTATTCCTTTGAAATATATATGCATATATATAATATATATATTGTTTATCATGCCCCAAGGGATATCTTAAACGTGATAGCCTACCGTAAATGATGTGGAATCCTAGGAATGATTCCTTCAGTCATGCAAAGTCTTCACATACGATGTATAAGGCAGGCTCACAACCAGGGGAAAACTGAAGGAGCAAGTGTATTTCAAGATGATAACAAATATGCATGCAAAATTACTACTCTTAGATAAAACATTCATCAAAATTTCATCATCTTAGGGGCATTGCTTTGTCAAAGTACTTCTAAAGGTCCAAATATTATAATCATCTATAAATTAAAAGTCTTTCAGAGATAAAGTCCTCTTGAAATAAATACTTAAGGGATTATATCAAAAGCATGGTCTTTTGATCCTCCTCAAAATTCCCATAAAAGCCCAAACCATGAGAGATAATTACCTCAGGATTCCTATCCCTCGGGTGCAACTAGAGATACTCCCACATTAACAAGAACCTATAAAAGTGTAAGCCACAACATGCTCGATGATATAATTTCCCTTTAATCGCACCATAATAACCAAGAGACAAGAAAGTTCATTAAATTTAAGCATATTCTATGGGATCAAACAAATGAGACAAACAAGTATACACTGCCATCCAGAAACTGGATATATAATGAATCTACACCTCTATGACGAGGGCTAGGGAATTCATTTTGAGGACCTCTACAATCCTCTACTACTAGTCCCCATGCATCCGCCTATAGAGATTGATTTGACTTGACTTCTCCTTGAGGCCACATTCCCTAAGTGAAGTAGTTCCTCAAGCTGAAGCAAGCTCAAGAACACAACACAATTACAGCCATTTAGTCTCACGTGTAGTAACTAGCAATCTTCTACATGTAATTAGCATGCAATGCATGACCATTTCTTATAAATTAGCAAATTGAGTCTAGGCTTCATTATTGAACATTCAGCCTGTTGAACCAAGTGGTTATAATCTCATTTTGATGAGGAAATACATTGCAAAATTGCTCATATGAATTAGTTAAGTTGAATTTAATGAGCAAAATATGTTTGTCATGTGTTGAGCTTTATTATGTAAATTTTATGTTTATGTTGCATTTATGTTTGTGTTGTGTTCTATTTTTCAGGAGGAATTGCATACCAAAGTGCACTAGTGAGCTGTTACAAATAAAAATACAAGATGCTAGCCATTCTAATGCTTTTGGTTATTCGAAAGGCTATGACCAAGGCATGATGATAAGAAGAGAATGCACCCTTGACTGAAGCCGTGAGAAGCTTGAAGAGAGGATGTTTTAGTCTACCAGCAAGTCGATACGGCTAAAATTAGCTGTTAGAGCTTTGTCAACGATGACTTTTTGAGAGAAAAAGTGGATAATAGCTATATTTCTTAAAGAACCTATAAATATGTGTTGTAGGATAGTTGATAATTGAGAAAGAGTGTGCTTATAATGTAGAAATTAGCTTACTTCATCTCTCCATATATGTTTTATAATTTCTTTATTAGAAAATGGATAATGCCATAGTGAGCTTAGCTGGCAAATGTTGTAAGGCATTAATCATGTGTGTGATTTGTGTTTTTGTAGATTGATTATGAGTGAGGACGTGGGTTGTGCTTTGTGAGTGTGTTAAGTGTAGAAGGTAGAAATATCTATTGTGGTGAAGTCCTCTTTGTTGGGACATTTTATTGTGTGGTTGTAGCTTCGTTAGAGCATTTGTTTTTGTGAATGTAATGTGTATGAAGTTCTCCACTTAGGGAGGCAATCGTAGACTGTAAAGGCCTAAGGGCAGACCAAACTCAACATTAAATCCGATGCAATATTCTCTTTCCTTTATCTCTTCATTTATATTTTATTTTTTATGTTATTGTAGTTGCAGGAAGGGCATAAAATTGCACAAGAGATAATGCTCAGGACTTTTGAGTTTAAAATTGGTTTAGAAACTCGCTTCCACATATTAGCCTAGTGCTGCATAGTTTTTTAACACAACCAATTGTTACACACATAAAAGAAAATGTCTTATGTTCAACATACACTTAACATTCACCATCTTGTTATGATATGTTAAGATGTTTTCATACATAAAATCTATGCACACACGAGTCCCATGATCCCAAACTTATTCCATTTTTAGCTTTACTCTAACAATTGTAGTGATACTAGTTATGAGTACAAGCAAGTATAAAATCATAAGGAAAAACTCACTTAGCCTTGGCAAAAGTCCTTAGTTGAAATAGTCCTCAAGAAATGTAGCATTGAGCCCTTCATTACCCGGGCAAGGAAAAGATTCTATAGTAAGTATCTTGTAGAAATTCTTCCTGTATAATAGTTCTAAAGGTGCTATTCTCTATATTTCCCAATTACTTATTTCAAACCTTAAAATGATTATATCTAAGTCATTTTAATCCAATTCAGGTATAAGTAGCCATTTTCCATTGTTTTCAGATGCTCTATCAATTTCTAACATTATTTTCTTCATTCAAGGTCCGACGACCTCAGATCAAAAGGGATCAGATCATGTTCCTTTGTGTTTCATTTTAATTTTGGTGTTTCTACAAAGTCTAGCTATCATTAGGGTACCCTAGCATGTATGAGGTAGGCTTAGGTCATAAAAAGGATAACTAGGTATATTTTGATGTGTACTTTGACATAAAGTAGATTGAAGGTGTGTAAACCCCGGTATTCTCAGTAGTCAAGAAACCTCGAGAGTTGGAAGCGAAACCCTAACCCGGTCCAGTTTGAGTCTAGTGAGTGAAGCCTAGGAACCCTAAATCCGGCTTTCCTTCGGTTTCATAATAAAAGAAATTTCATAAAGTAAATGAAGTTGAATTATTGTTTAAAAGTACATTTTAAACCTTTGAAAGTTTTAAATTCGAGAATTTTTCAATTCCGAGTCTTCCCGAGCTCAATTACGGAAAAGCGTGCCCCGGGCCACGGATTCAGAAAAATGTTCTGGAATATTCATTAGAACCCTAATTTTATAAGGATTCCAAAAATATCAATTTTATAATTTTCGAGCTATAAAAATTACAGTTATAGCTTTTCCCGTGTTTTCGGAACAACCGATAAAGTAGATGTCTTGTCTACTATTCACAAGTACAACCTACACTACACTACCATAATATATTATTACATCCTAACAACTACTCATTTCAATTTTTTTTTCCAAGAAATTTTATCTCTTAGTCAATTATCACATTTATTACATTTTTAATTAACTAAATTACAAATATTAAAATTTCAAACACAACACACACACACAAAGGAGTGGCCGGCGCGCGCCCCCTCCATTTAATTATTTTTACTCATTTTGTATATCTAAACCCTATTCACTTCATATATATACATATTTTTCTCTCTCTCTCTCATTTTCTTCTTGTTTCAAATTGTTACAAAGTGAGAACCCTCTCTTTTTTTCCTTAGTGTGCCGAGAGCTTCCCCTCCCTCTTTCCTCTCAATTTCAACTCAAGTCTTCTTCATTCTCCTTTAATCCTCCATTGGTAGGTCGATCTTAAGCTTGTTCATCCAAATCTTGTAATGGCAAGATTATTCTTGTGTGTTTTCTCATTTAAATCCCAATGAGCATAAGCAAGGGATATGGAAACACTACTACAAGAATCTCAAGCCATCACAAGAAGTGGATCTAGTCTTTGAATGAGTTTTGTTTGAAATATCAACTTGTTCATGCATGTAAAGTAGAGATCTTGTACTTATATTGTTGTTCATGCCATGAGATCCATGATTCATGCATTATATATAGTAGATCTAAAGTTTAGACAACCACATCTTCATGTACATGCATGATCGTAGTTTATTTTGTTTTCTATGCATTGATGATCATAAAAATGTAGTCTTGTTCATGTATAGAGATGTTAGATAGTAGATTTCACATATGGGAAGCAAGAATATTGAAAAAGGAAAGGTTTTGTTAAATATGAAATGTTGAAAATTCGATGAAAGTGAAACCTACTTTAAAAACCCCTAAAATCAATTTTAAACTCATGTTTCATAAGAAAAATGAAGGGTATGTGTAATAGGTATATCGAAGGAATGATTTTTATAAATTTAGGTGAGTTTAGGCATGATAGCAATGTAAAAATAAGGAGTAAAGTTAGAATGGAAATATTGAAATATGGATGTGTAGTCAAATTCGTAATTTAGGTTCATGCCTACAAGAACACTTAGAATTTAAGTCTAAACTAGATGTTTTATAAGCTAAATGAAGTCCTTAGATAATATATATTGGAGCTTCAAATTTTAATGCATTGGACAAGTTTTTCCATAAGAAAAATGCAAGGAAATGAGATTTACAAAATTCGGATTTCTACAAGTAGCTTGTTTAAAAAGATGTTTATCAAATGAAAAATGTGGATTTTTATGCATAAATGAAGGCATGACTACTAGACTTTGAGAACTTATTTTTAGATAGATAACAAGTGGATTACAAGATTAAAAGTCAAAGAAACCCTAAGGAGTATAATGTGGAAAAATAGCTTCTTAGAAATATCCTTTATGGGATTTTCCAACATTAAGAGCTCATAAGAGTTTCTTATCACAAATCATTATGACCATGCATATATTAAGTTCATCACATGGCATTCATATTAGTAATTCATTCCCATACCATTCATGCATGAATCATCAACTAGGAACATGTCTTATCAAAAGCAAAGCAAATTTTTGAGATTGGAACATTGCGGAACAGATCTGATCCCACTGTTCCGTGACCTTACTATTTTCAAAACTTGGAATTAATACTAGAAATAGATAGATCTTTTGAAGTAGATAGAGATCGATATAAAATTTGCGAAATTCCGAGTTAAAATGACCAAGTTATGGCCGTTTTAAATCGGAACTTCCGCAAATAGCGAGAAATCCGAATTCATCTAGTCTAGATGTATAGCTTGATTTAGTTACATGATGAGAATCTCATTAGGATTATTCTTGCTTGGTAGGTGATCCCGAGCAGGACGACACCTTACCTCCCGATTACGACTACTAGAAAGACCAGCGTCCAATGGCCGAGTGAGTTTTACTTCTACTCTCAATTAATGAATGTGATTGTAATGTAGTGGCACTAGTGGTGTAGGCAAAGATAAAAAGAATTGTATATGCATGATGGGGTATATGGGAATTATATATGTTGTCTACTGCTGATATGTGAATTGGAACTTAAGGAATATCGAAACGGGTGTTAAGCTATTGACTGATTAGCTAGTATCTTATGATGAATATTCTGTGAATACTTGTTGGTCACTTAAAAGAATTGAATTAATGAATATTCGCCTTCAAATGTAAATTGAATCCATCATATCACGATGGGGTTGGAGCATTCGCATTGGTTGGTTTTTCGTGATCCATAAAACGAATATGTTGGTTAATCGTGATCCATAAAAACAAATTTGTTGGTTAATCATGATCCATAAAACGAAATATTGTTAGTTGACCATGAGCTTAAACGACGTCGTACCGCAGGATCTTAATCTCTAACTCGGGATGGAGGCGCAAGTCCATCCACATATGATTTCGGTTGGTCATATGTTTGTTGATTCCATTTGTATGATGCATACACTTGCTTGAGTAATCACTTGCTTGAATGATTGTATTTAATTGTGTTATGGAAGTTATTACTCACTAACTAGTTACTTACGCCCCCATAGTTTTATCTATTGCAGCACGTTTATATGGCTTAGTCGAGGCAAGCCACAACACAGGTACCGGAGATAGATTTCCCATAGAAGTTTAATCCATTCTTTTGTATAGACTTCCATTGGAAACTAAGGACTCTGATGATTGTAATGGACTTGTTATTATTTGCGGGGAATGCCCCTTAGATTTTGTAAACTATAATTATGCGTTTTGATTTATTATCTATGGCTAATGAATGCCACATTAAACTGTTTAACTCATTTGTTGAAGTATTCTATTGTCGTAAAAAACGCTTTACATCTATTTAAGACTCCCGAAGGGCTCGGGTAGGGGACTCGAGAGTCTTACTTAGTATGTGGCGGGCTGTTACGTTTAGGATACCCTACGGGGCGTGACAAGGTGACAATTTTCTTAGCAGTAGAAACATCGATATAGCAATGTGCTCAGTTTATCTAGCGAATATTCTAATTAATTTATCAATACAAAATTATGCAAAAATTATTTTATATTATTTAATTACAAATTTTTTATTATTTTTCCTTGATTTGTGTGTTCGTGTTCAGTTGCTAGAATTATCTATCAAGAAGTTGACGTATCGAATGTTGATCAAATTTGGTTTTGCGTCAAGGGTAGCATGTTTTCTAAAGTGATTGACTTTTAGGGTTTCGTGCCTAACTCTATTTGTCTAGCACTCTAGGGTTATTAGATTTATCTAATGGTGTCTAGGATTTAGAATCAATTTGATATGGTTTAGGTTTCAATTCCTATATGAAATAAGGGCTTACTTTTAAACTTATAGAAAATTATGGCTTGCATTAGCAGAGCTAGATTTTAATTAAATTAGACTTGTTTTTCTAACCAAGATTGATGAATTAAAATCCAAGAAAATAGGTTTTTTATTGCTAACAATTCATCTCTCAAGTATTGTTCATGAGCGATAAATTTTATTTTCCATGAGTAAGTTTTCCAAGTATATTATGTAAGTTTTAGTTATTAGCTTAAAATAAAGTCTTTTATTTTTTTATTTTTATAGATTTCATCATTATCGTATATTTTCCAAGTTAGGGTTTCACATTTATGTATTAAAGGAGATAAGTTAGATTTTGATAAATTTTATTTTACATGATTTAGGTTTGAGAAATTTTTTCTTATAAGTTATTGTAATATATATAGTCAATATCGACGTTCTTTGACTATTTTTTTATTTGGTATACTCTCAAGTTTATTACCTAGGGTCCAAAATGTAACATTGGCTTCTCCATTAGGTTTTGATATTGATAATTAGGGTTTTTGAGTTTACTGATTTAAGTTAAGTGTCTAAATTTTAATTTATGATTAAGTTGACTCATCGAGTTAAAAATCAAAATTTTCAAGGGTTTATAAAAATTTTCTATTTTATTATATATATATATAATTTATAAATCAATATAATAATATATTATGTATATATATTAATATGCTATATGTTATACATATTTTATATCATATATACTCTATATCATAGGTATATATTTTATTATATAATTTATACAATATGTATAAATGTGCGTTCACTAATTGTATCAAATTATAAATTTATAAACCTAAAGAAATTTGACAACCAAGTCAGGCAAGTGTGCCTATATATGTCATATAGATTTTAGAGAGTATCATCCTTAAAGATCCTGAAAGCAAGTACTTGTATTATCGGTTTTCAACTATTTAGCGTGATTCGTGATGTGAGATTAATAATTTAACAACTAATTAACTAACAAATCAACTTAGCAAAACCCTAGGATTAATTAATACTGCTATCACGAAGTGTATTCAATCATAAAATATACCCTTCATCTTGATCTACCCTAAATTTTAGTTTTCTTATAATAATTGACTGATGAACAAATTATTTATGCTTTTCACCGTAGGAACTCTTAATTAAATCAATTACTCCCGTATGAGATAGTGGAGACCTCTACATCACTAACGCCACAAAAGATTGCATTAAAGTTCATGATCCCTATATTAAAGATTAAATCTCTATGCAGTGAAGTGTCCCTACCTCTAGGTAACATATGCAATCTCTCTATTTATAAGGATATATTCTATTAGATGAAACCTTTTGCTATCTAACAAGAATGAAATATGTAATTAATTCTGCACAGATTAATCAAAAAATAATAAAATCACATGAATAGATATAAAGGCATAAACTTTTCATTAATCAAAAGCAATTCAATCACATGATTTAGGGTTTGATAAGATTCAGGGCACATGACCTTACTCCTCCATGGAGTTCACACTAAGATCAAGGAATCTAGAGAAATAAGAAGTAATCATGATGTAAATGATAAACTCTTATAGACATTTTGTGATCTCTAATGATGTTCGAGCAATTTATTTCTTGAAATTTGTAGTTGTTCTCACTTGAGGCTTGAGAGCATCTTTCTAAAGTTATAAGTACAAAAACAAGGTGGCTATTTACAATTTATGATGGAAACATGGCTGCAAGGCTTGGTTGCATGGCCGTCTTGAGGGTAAGCTAAACTGAACTCCACCAACATTAAGAAGTTACAAGGTACACGACCTAGGTTGCATGCCCATGGCCAGGCAAGGGCATAAATCAATAGCTCCACTTTTTTGCATCTTTCTCCTCTTCTCTGGCTTTTACATGACCGTGCTTGAGCAAGAGCACATAGCCACTTGCTCATCGAGTTATTCCTTGTCTTATTCCCTGCTTGTGCTGAATGCAAGGTTGAAAATTGAAAGTCTATTGGTTTGTTCCCTACCTCTAGCATGACTATGTACAAGATAGTACATGTGCAAAAATTAGCTCCTAACTAAAACTTTATCAAATTTACCTCAATTTCACTCAAATCATCTTGAAATCTTCCAATTATGCTCCTTTAGCCTTGAAATGAATATCTCACAAATGAGTATCATTTTCTTAATCAAATCACAAGGAATACATAACTAATTTGTCCAAACAAGCACTACGAATAAGGGTCTTTTGATACTTATCATGTACGTTATTATATATTTAATATGTTGGTACATATTTATATAATATGTTATATATATAACCCATATATTAAAACAGGCACACTCATATATTTTTATCCATTTTATGTAATGAATGAATTATTACACATAAATCATAAAACATAAAAGTTATTTATTTACAACCTCTAGATTATATTTTGATATAGTTATGTATGTATACACATCAACACATATATCATAAATATTTGTTGTAAACCTTATTTCATATATATGTGTGTGTGTGTATATATGGATTGTGACATATTATATATTTACTGTTATGTGTTACACAATTTATATTTTATATTTATTTACTATACAAGTTACATATATTTATATAATCTATAAAGTTTAAAAGTTATATGTATAATCTATAGCTTAATATAGATATATAATCTTAATATTAATATACATTTATATTATATGTTATATATAACATATTCATTTAGTGCATTTTAACCAATATATAATGTATAAAATTTACATTTATAACCTATGATATGCGTTATAAATTATATATTATGATATCATCATCATCATCATCACCACCACCATCATCGTCGTCGTTATCTCATCTTATAGTTTATAACTATTAATATTAATATTATACTAATAAGATGCGATTGTTTTGTTAATTATAGTAAAAAAATTGTTATCATCATCATTACAATATTATACTAAATGTTATTATGACTTATCATCCTAATATCACAATTATCATAAGAGTATCTTATTATCTTATATTTTATGATAGGATTATTAACTTTATATTTAGTAATATTTCTTATCATCTAAATGCTAAATTATAATGATATTATTATAACAATTCATTAGTATTACGATATTAGTTATAATGTAATTGTAATATGATAATTTATACTTATAATAACATAATATTAGTAATATAATCATTATGGTCTAATATAATTAATATTATTAACCTATCATAAGTGTTTTAACTTATGAACATAGTGAACCATATACTGCTAAGAATTGTAGCCATTAATAGTGTTGTATGCCAAAATGATGATATTCATTTATTATTTAATATAACACAACAAATTAGTATTGATAATTGTAATATAGTACCACTTCTACCATTATTGTGAATTTTTAATAGTTTTTTATATAATACATGTATATATTATATATCATGTACCCTACATTCATTAGTATAATCATATAATTAAGTTAGTAATATAGATTATTTTAGGGGTATCATGGTGTAGTTCATTGTATTTCACTACAATTAAACTTCTTTGAAGTTAGAAATATTTTTAAATCTTATAAGTCATTTACATAATCTCATTTTTTTTGTCACATGTTTTTGTACCAATTACACAATCGGTACTCCTATTCGGTATTAGGATAAATTTTAGTGTGTTGAAATTTTATTAACAAACGTTGATTCCCAAAATATGATTAAATTGTTTGTATAATCTAAGAGTAAACCTACAGTAAGGTCTATAAACGAAGTCATCTTTCCCATAGGGCCCATACACACTAACTGTAAACCCCCAAATTTTTGGAATCAGTTTAAGCATAAAACCTTAACCGAAAGTCAACCGGAGCTCTATGGTCAACAAAACCCTAGTTAGACGTAATAGCTTAAGTTCGGCACTCCCGAATAAGAAACCGGGTAAGGATAAGTAGAAGTTTAGAATGTAGAATAATGCGGAATTATCTAAGGCAACATAAAAAGATCAGATTAGTGAAACCGCAACTCGTTTCGAACCCGATCGGACATGATTCTTGGAAAACGTGTCAGGAACCTTGGAGTAGTAAAAATATTTCGAATACACCGTTAGACTGGTAAAAATACAAGGTTTTCAAAAATATCAGTTTCATAATTTTTCAGTGGCTAAAAATATCAGATATCGCATTTATACGTGTATTTTCTTACTACCGATACTTTATTAGCCACATCTACTTTACATTACACCATTCATTACTATTCTACACTATTCTTTTATCTCTATATTTTCTTACACCTACTCTTACACACTCCATAACCTATAACCTTTACTTTTTACCTTTCTCATAACTTTATTTCACATCTATCTTACATATTACTTTTTTTAATTAACAAAAAGCAAAAATTAAATCACTCCCTCTCTCATATACATGCATGGCCGGTGCCCCATGTCCCCTATTCTTCCTCAATTTGTTTCAATTTTTATTTATTTTAATCACACAAAAATCACTCTACATTTTCCTATAAATACCCCCCTCCTCTTTTCTTCTTTCACACATTCACTACCCACAAATTCTCTACTAAAACTCTCTCAAATTCTCCTCTCAAAATATCATCCCAAAACTCTCTCAAAATAATTCCACAACAACTTCTACCTACAAAAAAAAAAAAAAAAAAAAAAAAATCCATAACCACATACTACTACCAAAATCTTCTTTAGGTAACTATCTTATATTATTTTTTCTTCATCATGTCATGTAACTTTACATGACCATAGTATGAGTTTCTAAAGACTAAATGTTATAGAAGCTACATTATGTTCATGTGTTGTTTTTGTTCATGAAAATCTATTTTATGTTATTATTTTTGTTCATATTATTGTTACTATATCTAAGTATTATTATCTCTCTCTCTCTATATCTATATATATCACATACCCTTTAGAGCATATAAGCTCACTTGCAATTTATTTATTTTATGCAACGTAATTTATTTATTTATTCCATTGCAATTTATTTACTTATTCCTTGTTATTTCAAGACTAGTCTCTAGTCTTAGCCTTGTCCTCATCAAGTCAAAACAAGTTTTTCTTTCTTTTATTTTATTTTGGGACTAGTTTACTTCTTAGTCCTGGGAGCCTTGAAAAAGCTAAGACTCCAATACTTAGCTTTATTATTATGTTATTTTTGTTTACTATTATTTCTCATAATTCATGTTCATTTAAATTATTGTCCAAAGTTTCAAGTTCTAAAAATAAATTGACAAAAAGGGGATTCTGACACTTAGAAATAAGTTTATGTAAAGAAGAAAATCTATGGTTTGAAAACAAAAATAAAGTTATCTCTTTTCAAATTACAAGAAGAAACCACTAAGATTTTAGAAACTACTTTTACTATAAAAAGTTTCTTAAGTCATATATTGTTCCACTTTGTTTTTGTAAAGAAAACAAATTTTTATGCATGGATAATTTTTATGAAAAACATAAGACATGAGGAAAGGATGAGAAATTTTCAAATAAAGATTTTTGCAAACAAGTAGACAAAGGAATTTGTATAAGAAAAATAAATAGGAAGAATAGTGTATTTTTTAAAAACTCCAAAATAGTATTAGTGTAGAAAACTTGGAAGGAAGAAAATTACTTTCAAAAAGTTACTTAGATATAAATATATATATATATACCCACATAAAACATTTTTGTAAAACAAAAGAAACAAAATATTCATTTTAAAAGACCAACAAAAATGAATTCTTGTAAAACTATATTTTTCTAAAAACTCCAAAAACAACATGATTTTAATTGAGCAACATGAATGGACAACAAACATTTAAGCATGAATAAATATGAGCTAAGTAACTATAAAAGGAAAAATTTTCAACTATATAGATAACTAAGTATTTATCAAACAAATTTTGATTTCTTGAACAAAAGTTGTTTTGTGTTGGAAAATCTATGGTGAATTTTGTCGCCACTGTTTTAGAGCCTATATGACCTTATTTGTTAAAAATAATTTTGGAAATGGGTAGATATTTTCGAGTAGGTAAAATCGGTATATTATATGCGCGATTCCGAGTTAAAATGACCAAGCTATGGCCATTTTAAGTTGGAACAATCCCTTATACGAACTTTAAAGTTCTTTTGACATTGTTTTGTCAAAATTCAAGAAAATCATCAAGAAATACTCATTGTGGGTATTTTCTTTGGCTAGGTGACTCCGAGGAAGGATATCTATATCCCGAAGATTATTTCGATTAAGAGGAGCGTGTGAACGACTCATCCACGTAGAGGAATAGTCGACATGGCATCGTGAGTTTATTTCTGTTAAATGCTATACTTGTTGTGCTTGTAATTTAGTTGCATTAGAGTTAGGAAAAAAATGGATATGTATGTTAATTAATTCTTTGAAAGAATCCTAAGAATATCGAAGCTGAAATTGATTTAAAATGCTTGTTTTAGTGTAACACTTGCTTTGTATGAAATGGCTTGATCACCTTAAACTTGATAATAATAATGTTATGGTATTATAAATAAATGGATTCATACATACCACGAAGTGAGTCACATTGCATTTTGGGTTATTATCATTGGGTGAAAAGGATAGTAAGCTCATGTCGAAAGCAACACTTGGAGGAAGATTCGAAAGCGATTGCTTGGCGGCTTAAGGGAAATGCTTGGCGAAAAATCCGAAAGCAAGGTCAACTCAAGTAGATTCGGAATGCTTGGCGATGGGTGCTCGTGAGCATAAACACTTTTTAACTGAAACTACTTGATTTGGGATTATGTATCACCAAACCCCGAATGGACGACGCAAATCCATTCAACATATAGTTCCTATAAAACTATATGCCTTGTTTGCCCACGTGTATGTTGCATCCCATTTGTTTGCTTAATTAACTTGTTTGAAACTTTGTTACAAGAAGTGATTTATGAAAATAATTCTCACTAAGCCTGTTAGGTTATACCCCGTAGATATCTTTTACAGTTTGCCTATTTATGGTTAAGGCCACGAGGACCCTGTGGATAGGTAATTTCTTTTGAATAAAGGAAATTTAAGATGAAGTTTAGTATTAGAAATAATGTACAAATATCTTGTAATAGAATAGTGATCACGGGAAATGTCCCTAAGTTTGTAAAACCTTTGATATGAATAAATGTTTATTATGAATCATCTTTTCTTAATATGTTATTATATCTCCTTAAGCTTCATAATTCTATATATGGTTCTCTAAAGCTGTGAAAGTATGCCTTACACTTAATATAAAAGCTTTTGGGAATAACTAAGGTTGTCATACTTAAGCTTTAATATTGAGTGTGGCGGATTGTCACGTTTAGGGTACCCTTTGGGCGTGACAGTTTAAGTTGGTATCAGAGCATGGTTAAGAACCTAGGAATCATAAGTATAGAATTGGACTTAAGGAGAATTGAATAGAAATAAGAAAGACTTAGATAAAATAGAATTGGTAGAACAAGTTTTCTAACCTCTCTCCTTTACATAGATCACCATAGATGAGGCCCGTCTTCAAGCCAAGAACTTCCAAAAAGGACCTTTCGAAAAACCAGAGGATTACCGATTGAGACTTAGAGTTTTATGTGAGGAGTTTGCCCTAGCAGGACAACCTAAGACCGTTCAGGAAATGTTCCTAATCTGGAAGAGAGGAATGATGCAAACTGAATGGAGGGAAGTGGTACGGACTATTCACAACTACCCTATAGGAAAGAAATGACCGAGTTGGAAATGATATACGCCGTAGAACGTATCGCTGCCATTGCTGAAGATAGACCTATGTTAAAGGAAACAACATTTGTCCTTAGAGAAGATGGAGGATGAACTTCACCAGACTTCCAAACATGGAGGAAAATCGGACCCATGTACGTTTACGCACATGATAATCTGATGGACCATTTGGAATGGATGAAGGCGGACATCAATGATATTTTCCACTGGCATGGAGTGTATCAGGAGGTGCTACGACCCCCAACTCAAGTATCTAATGGCCGCCTGTCTTTATAGCAATCCAATTAAGGATGAACGAGACCCTATGTCTACGAGAAGATGGATCGTAATAAGAGATGAGCCTATGGGAAGAGAGTGAAGATTTGAAGAAGACCCGGAGGAAGACAATGAAGAAGGACCAAAACAGGAAGAAGAAAACCAAACCGCTGTTGGAGATGAGGAACTCGTAATAGCACCGAAGAAAGAATCATTCGCTACTTAATGGGACGATAGAATCGAAGAGGGCAAGGAGCAGACTCACCCATGAATACGGACAGTGCTCCACCTAATGAGAACAACAGCATGGAGACGGATGGAGCTGTTACTTGGAAAACCATCCATGACATAGGACCAGAGTTGATTGGGGAGGAACTAACTGACATACATGAAAGATCAAGGGAGGCAGCCCAGAAAAGGAGGAAATATTTTAGGCAATTCATGAGGGACTGGAACCCAGGATCGTCCAGCAACAATCCTGGAGATGCGCCCGAAGAATGAAGAAAGGAAGAAAGAAGATTGAGCATATCCCTAGAAGTCCAGCTTAAATATTTAACCATAGACTAGATTCACAATCTTAGTCTATCTTTTAATTTTCGGAACAATGTTTGCTATTTTCTATGTAATTTCCTTTTTGTGATTTGTCTTATTTCCAATTTCATGTATGAATTTCATTTTTATGATGATGCTTTAAGTTTGATTTCAGAAATTGTCTTGATTTAAATTTTATTAGCTTTTATGCATATTAAAGTTTCCGTTATATCCACCAATTTTCGACGAAAATTTAATTAAGTATCAAAAAACTTCTAAAACCTAACTTAGAAAGTTTAAAACAGCCAAAATAGAAGTAGACGAAGAGAGGAACAAAGCGCCTCTAACCAACTGGACGTTGAAGCGGAACAACCTGCTGTTCAAGGAGCCATCGCACCTCAGATGGACTTGCATGCCACGCTAGGACATTTGACCCACGTGTTAGAAGCAATTAGGCAAAACATGCCAGCATAAGCACCTGTACCTGAGACAGCACCAGCAACAACATCGGCATCTATACCAACACTGCCGCCACAATAAGCATCAACGGAAGCATCTGTGCATAGGATCATGCACACCCGAAGTGCACCACTACCTCCACCCTTACCACTAAGGCCATATAAGAGTATGTTGCCTGATTTCATCAAAAGCAACCGCTACGTTGAGGGAACTTATGATAAGCCGGAAGAGGCCGAAGATTGGCTGGCTTAAATCCAGATGTCTTTTGATGCATATGAAGTTCCACACCACCTGCAAATCAAGTGTGGAACATTCATGATTCGTATAAACGCTAGGATATGGTGGGAGTCAAAGAAAAGAGAGCTGATGACTCCAATCACTTAGGAAATGTTTAGACATAAGTTTTTGGAGAATTATTTCCCAGGAAGTTTACGAGTAAAGTACAGTGCAGACTTCTTGCAAATTGCTCAGAAGGGAACAACTATCAAGCAATACGAAACTGAGTTCAGTAGATTGCTGCAATATGCCCCCGATTCCTATAAGTACAGTGAGGAGTTAAAAAGACAAGTCTTTATAGGAGGATTGGATGAAGATCTGAGAATGAGGTTGGAAAAATTTGACATAAGAAACTATCGAGAATTGGTAGAAAGAGCTTGAATTATAAAAGGAGCAAGAAAAGGAGAGAAAGGAAAGAAGAAGAGGAAACCCCGATCTTTGAGGAGAAGCTTCATGATAGAACCAGTTTCATACCCCCACAAAAGAAACTCAAGTTTTCCAACCGACATAAGAATAAAGATGATAGTGGGAGAATCGGATCAAAAGACGTCAAGTGCTGGAAGTGCAATGGAGCACACTACCATAAGAAGTGCCCTCAGTTATTTGGGAAATGTTTCTTCTGTGGAAAAGCAAGACCATAACATGTCAAAATGTCTAAGGAAAGGAAGTAATATTGGCCATGTCTACGAACCAAATGGCCATTTCGCCAACAACTACCCGCAAGGAAAGAATATTCTGACAAGATCATCAGAAGGAGTTGTTCCTATAAGGATTGAGAAAGGAAATGGAAGTGGAAGCTATTACTTTGGAAATTCGAATCTACAACATGGAGGGACAATGGATAAGTGAAGAGGTAAACGAAGAAGATGGAAACTTGGCTGCCTTAGAGCACATTAGAGGCTATAACAGCGATGTGGGAACCGGTAAGCCTCCAACCCTCTTTGTTGTTGTTGTTCCTTTATTTCAAGCAACGCGAAAGTCTAAAGTTTTTCTTTATATGGATGAATAAGAGAATAGGAGTAATAATCCCCTATCGAGCACGTAAGAGGCTTTCAGTTAGTAAATCAGAATGTTTTGCTCTCCTAGAATTCAAAGTGACACATTCTTTTGATATATCTAGCCTAGACTACCGATAGCAAACAATCAATCTCTAGTTTTAAGATTTAAAATCCCCACAAAAGGATGGTGAAACCCAAGAAAGTGTTGGTCGATCATTCAATAATGATGTAAGGACATGCAGTCATTTGCGACTCTAAGGAATAATGGAGTTAAGTAATCCTTGGAATAAGATGTATACCTCCCGAGTAGGACCCTAATAAAAAGTCACAGGGAGAACATATAACTCATAAACCAATAAGATAGAAAGATAATATTGGTAAAGGACTTGCTAGTTGATAAAGGAGAATGAATGACTATCTCAATAAAAAAAAGGAATGAAAAGAAACCAACCTTGGAGATATTCGTGAATTTCAATAGAGGTTTAAAGAATTCTGGATGAATGACTCAGATTACATCCAAAGAAAAGGATCAACTTGGTAACTAGACTAATAACTATGAATGACTTTAATAAGAGAGTCGGAGAAACAACAACAGGAAACTCTAGATCAAGCCTTATGCAATGAAGTATACCACCACGAAATTACCCGTTTAGCTTATAATGGAAGAAAAAGGATAAACCCCTAAGCCAATGTGTTAACTTTCAGAAAGGAACAAAGTGAACATCCACTCCTTAGAAGTGAAAATCTTTTGACCAATTACAAGGAGCGAACTCGTTTTCTCCAGGTTTAAGATCGCAATACTACCAACTAAGGACTAGATCAAGAAGGAATGACCCTCGAACTCTTTATAGATCCCACAAGTTCTAGTAACGTTTTTTTTTTACTCGAACCAAGAATATAAGACCCTATGGAAGAAGTGAATAATTGATGAAAATTGTGGTATAGTTTGAAGGAGAAAAAGAGATAATCAAAGAAATGTAATCTTAAGTATAGGAAGTTAATAAAAGGAATTGAGAAGCTGAACATTGAAATTTCAAAACAAGGCTCGAAGGAGGAAATAGTCGATAGGATATTAAAACCAACCGTGTAGAAAGAATAAAAGAGTTTAGATGAGAAGATACAAAGGATAAAAAAGAAATATAGGAAGAAAGGTGTATTGAAGGAAGCTAAAGGACGATTTAGCATAACTAAGGACAAGGAAGTCAGTAAGAAAGAATCATGAATACGGTTCATAATTTGACCAATAGCATATTCAAGGAGAACTCAGATGTGCTGAAGTTCAAGGGACATTAGAAGAAATAAAGTATTGATAAAAGAACGCCAAATGACGGAAGGATTTATAAAGACTCAATGATACCGAAATAGAAACGGAATTAACCTTCTTGAGATTTTAGATTTCTCACATTTTTTTAGCAAGAAGGCAAGGACGATTATAGTATAAGCTGATCGACTGACAAAGATGGTTCGTTTCATAGTCGGTCAATATAACGTTCTCTACGTACAACCCAACAAAGCTTTATAAAAGAAGATGATATGAAAGCAAAGAGTTTTAGTCAGAGTCATGACAAACCAGGACATGAGAATGGAGCAACGAAGAGGAACTAATAATGAATTTTTGAGAAAAGAGACCCTTGATGCTACATAACAAACGATCAAGAAGAACAATTCAAGACCTTGGAGAAACAATCAAGAGTGTCTCATGAAATGAGAAAGGCACAAGATAAACGAAAGAAATAAAACTGATCGGAAAAGAAGGACCCTAGAAATTTCAAAATGGAAATCATATGCGCTTAAAGGTAGGAAGTAATTACCGTATGATCTTTTGAGAGGCAATAAAACAAGATAAAAGTCTAGATTGCTATCTAAACATGTTGGAAACATACGACATATTCCAAATCCCTATTTAACGAATGATCAAGGGATCAAATTATGGAGATGAAAGTTAATGTTTTTGAAGGAGCACTTTAAGATATTTATCCAGAAGAGTTTAGAGGATAAGGAATGAGGAAGTAGATTGAGAGAAATTTTTTTTTTCTTTTTAAGCAAACCTGAGGAGATAAGAATAGAGTGTAGCACAATCACCTAAGATCAGTTGAAGTCGTAGTTAGGAGTTTCCAAGTTTTGAGGACAAAACTTTCTTTAAGGGGGGTAGGTTGTAAACCCCCAAATTTTTGAAATCAATTTAAGCATAAAACCCTAACCGGAAGTCAACCGGAGCTCTATGGTCAACAAAACCCTAGTTAGACGTAATAGCTTAAGTTCGGCACTCCCGAATATGAAACTGGGTAAGGATAAGTAGAAGTTTAGAATGTAGAATAATGCGAAATTATCTAAGGCAACATAAAAAGATCAGATTAGTGAAACCACAACTCGTTTCGAACCCGATCGGACATGATTCTTGGAAAACGTGTCCGGAACCCCGGAGTAGTAAAAATATTTCGAATACACCGTTAGACTCGTAAAAATACAAGGTTTTCAAAAATATCAGTTTCATAATTTTTCGGTGGCTAAAAATATTAGATATCGCATTTATACGTGTATTTTCTTACTACCGGTACTTTATTAGTCATATTTACTTTACATTATACTATTCATTACTATTCTACACTATTCTTTTATCTCTACTTTTTCTTACACCTACTCTTACACACTCCATAACCTATAACCTTTACTTTTTACCTTTCTCATAACTTTATTTCACATCTACCTTACATATTACTTCTTTTAATTAACAAAAAGCAAAAATTAAATCACTCCCTCTTTCATATACATGCATGGCCGGCGCCCCATGTCCCCCATTCTTCCTCAATTTGTTTCAATTTTTTTTTTATTTTAATCATACCAAAATCACTCTACATTTTCCTATAAATACCCCCTCCTCTTTCACTTCTTTCACATTCACTACCCACAAATTCTCTACTAAAACTCTCTCAAATTCTCTTCTCAAAACTCTCTCAAAATACCATCCCAAAACTCTCTCAAAAATTCCACAACAACTTCTACCTACAAAAAAAAAAAAAAAAAAAAAAAACCATAACCACATGCTACTACCAAAATCTTCTTTAGGTAACTATCTTATATTATTTTCTTGTTCATCATGTCATGTAACTTTACGTGACCATAGTGTGAGTTTTTAAAGACTAAATGTTATGGAAGCTACATTATGTTCATGTGTTGTTCTTGTTCATGAAAATCTATTTGTGTTTATGTTATTATTTTTGTTCATATTATTGTTACTATATCTAAGTATTATTATCCTCTCTCTCTCTATATATATATATATATATACAGATACCTTTTAGAGCATATAAGCTCACTAGCAATTTATTTATTTTATGCAACACAATTTATTTATTTATTCAATTGCAATTTATTTACTTATTCCTTGTTTATTTTAAGACTAGCTCTAGTTTTAGACTTGTCCTCATCAAGTCAAAACAAGTTTTTCTTTCTTTTATTTTATTTTGGGACTAGTCTACTTTTTAGTCCCTGGAGCCTTGAAAAAGCTACGACTCCAATACTTGCTTTATTATTATGTTATTTTTGTTTATTATTATTTCTCATATTTCATGTTTATTTAAGTTGTTGTCCAAAGTTTCAAGTTCTAAAAATAAATTGACAAAAAGGAGATTCGGACACTTAGAAATAAGTTTATGTAAAGAAGAAAATCTATGGTTTGAAAACAAAAATAAAGTTATCTCTTTTCAAGTTACAATAAGAAACCACTAAGATTTTAGAAACTACTTTTACTATAAAAAGTTTCTTAAGTCACATATTGTTCCACTTTGTTTTTGTGAAGAAAACAAATTTTTATGTATGGATGATTTTTATGAAAAACATACGACATGAGGAAAGGATGAGAAATTTTCAAATAAAGATTTTTGCAAACAAGTAGACAAAGGAATTTGTATAAGAAAAATAAATAGGAAGAATATTGTATTTTCTAAAAACTCTAAAATAGTATTGGTATAGAAAACTTGGAAGGAAGAAAAATACTTTCAAAAAGTTACTTAGATATATATATATATATATATATATAAGCCAACATAAAACATTTTTGTAAAACAAAAGAAACAAAATATTCATTTTAAAAGACCAACAAAAATGAATTCTTGTAAAACATATTTTTCTAATAACTCCAAAAACAACATGATTTTAATTGAGCAACATGAATGGACAACAAACACTTGAGCATGAATAAATATGAGCTAAGTAACCATAAAAGGAGAATTTTTCAAGTATATAGATAACTAAGTATGTCACGACCCCAAGGGTAACCCTAAACGTGGCAGTCCGCCGTACACAATATTAAAGCCTAAGAATGACCACCTCAGTCATGCGAATGCTTCCATACTATGTACAAGGCGTCTAACACATAGAGGAGACACATCGGAATGATACATTTCATGTTGATACAACTTGAGTAACAATGTAAAGGAAATTCAATTCACTATTCTTCAAAATACAACTCATCAACTTCACTTACAAAATCAAAAGATTCTATACATAAACTATTACAAGGCAATAATAAAACCTAGTAATAACTTCAAACATTCTTATGTCTTGCCGGAATCCTGAAGTCATTCTCGACTTCAACCATCTCAGTCCCCACTTTGCATTCTTGAGATAACCTGTTCATTTAAACAACTATAGGGGTATAAGCTACACTAGCTTAGTGAGTGAAAACTTCCAGGATTACATTTATAACATATCATACAATCAAGTGATTAGTCAGACAAGTGATATGCATCAAACTCGTGAATTCAACAAACATATGACCTGCCGGAAATCATATGTGGATGGACTTGCGCCCTCCATCCCGGGTTAGCAGATTAACGAATCCTGCGGTACGAAGACCGTTTCAGCTTACGGACAACTATAAACTATAAAATCGTTTAAGGTACAACGATAAACCGACAAATGCTAATGCTCCATCCCCATCGTGTAAGAATGAGTTCAATTTCATCTTCAATTCCAAATAATCAATTATACCAATTCTTTTAAGTGATCAGTCAATAATCGCAGACAATCAATTCTAATTCATCTATACAGGCAATAGTTAATCACTCGGCTTCGATATTCTTACATTCCATTTCTCATATCAACAACAAGCATACATCTTTCCCATTCGTCCCCATCATGCATATCATTTTATCTTTACCAAATACCTAGTGCAACTATTATTACAATCACATACAATAAATGAAATCGGAAGTAATACTCACTCGGCCATTGGATCACCGGTCTCTTAGTACAAGTAATCCGGTGGTAGGGAATCGTCGATATCGGAGTCACCTAAAAAGAAAAATACTCTAATAAGTATTTCATCACTTAACTAGTCCAAGCTATCTCATACAAACTATCAAATTCGTAATTCTCGTCCTAAGCGGGAATTCCAACTTAAAACGGCCATAACTTGGTCATTTTAACTCGGAATCTCGCAAATTATATATCGATTTCTATCTACTTCGAAAGATCTATCTATTTCTAATATTATTTTTAAGTTTTGAAAACATTTAGGTCTCAAACAGAGGGATCAGATCTGATCAGTAACGGTTTCCAATTCCGAAAAATTTTTGTAAATGTTTGTAATGTTTTTTATACAAATTAGCCATACATGCAATATGAGTGATTTCCTAACATGAATGGCATGAAATGAGTTTCATGTATGCATGGTCTTGATGATTTTTGGTAAAAGAAAATTTTGGAACTCTTTATTTTGCAAGACTTCAATTAAACTACTTTTTGAAAAATCTAGTTTTCTAACTTTGGTCATTTCCATTTGTTTTGGATTTATTACTTAAGAAAATATAATTATTTTTGTTAAAATTAAGTCTTCATTATATATATTACTTATGACCTTCATTTCTTCATAAAAATTTCCATTTTACACTTGTTAAACATGTTTTCAAGTGGGGTTGATTCCAAAATCCGAATTTTACAAAAATTAGTTTTTAAGTGATTCCTTTAAATGAAAGTCATTTGATATTTAGAAAATTAGGGCTCAATCATACATAACCATTAAGGACTTCATTCTTACACAAAAATTTGCATTTTACACTTTACAAATATGTTTTCCAATATGGTTTACTCAAAAATCCGAATTTTAGAAAATCCACTTTTTGAATGATTCATTTGGGAAAAACTTGTTTAATGCATTAAATTTTAAGACTTTACTACATCTATTGTCTAAGGACTTCATTTAACACATAAAACTTGCAATTTGAGCTCAAATACTTAGTGATTACATATGCATCATCTCAAATTACGAATTTGACAATTTGATCACTAACTCAAAATTTTCCATTTTAATTCCATTACTTGGTTTACACATTACTCATGCCTAAACTTATTTTAACTTGTAAAAATCATTGCTTAATGATATCTATTACCTATATACTTCATTTTTCACATAAAACATGAGTTTTGGAGTTGATACATGGGTTCTAAATATTGGTCTTGGTTGGGATCCGAATTTACAAAATTTATTTTTGGATATTCCTTTTGATAAAATCTATCTAAACTTATGAAAATCCATTCCTTACATATCCTATCCTAAGGGCCTTTCATTTCTTAAACAAAAACTTCATTTTTGAGTTGGAAAACATGTTTTTAAAATATGCCTTGGCCAAAATCCGAAAATGACATTTGTGTTTTGAAAATAACTTTTGAAAATCACATTAGATTCTTGTAAAAAGAAGTCTTGATGATATACATATACTAAGCCTTCATTTTCTCAAGAAAAATTACATTTTGATACTTGGAATGTGGTTTTCAAATGGGGGTCTTGCCAAAATACGAATTTCACAATTTTGTTTGAGTTCATAACTAAAATCTATACTTAATATGAACATAAACATAAAACAAATGCATGGTAACAAGCTATAAACATCATGGATCTAAACTTTACTTATCAAAATCTTTCATTTATGGTATTTATACCCTAAGCCCTTCATTTTAAATGAAAAATATACATTTTGAAGTTGAAAAATCACTTTTCTAAATATAGTCCCATTTTCATCCGAATTTTCAAAATCATTTTGAAAATAAAATAGATCTTGAGTTTCCTATGACTTTCCTACCATCATCATATTATAGCAAGTTGTTCATGGACATAAACAAAGATCTAATGCATCTATGAACTCAAAACTTTAGATCTAGTCTTCTAAACTAGTTTTAAATGCATGAATCACTAAGATAGACATGTGATGCTAGATCTATGCATAAGTCATAAGAATAACAAAAATAACAACTTAAATACAAGATCTATGGCATAAACAAAAATCAAAGCCATAAAAAGTTAGATCTACAAAATATAATAACTTTAAACAAGAAAATAATTATAATACAAGGTAATAAAAGTGGAGAAGAGAAAGATTTCATTTTTGGCATCATCATCCTAAGCTTTTAAGCTTATGGAAGTTCATTTGATGCATGAAACCTTCATTATACTTTACCTATATCACCTATGGAGCTTTGGGATGAAGATTTGCTTAGAAAATCTTTAAAAATGAAGTGTGGAAGCCATGGAAGAAGAAGGGGGCAGCTTTGTTTATTGGAGAAACATGAACAAGAAGAAGAAGAAAAGAGAGGAAATAGAGAGAGAAAAGGTTAAAGAATGAAAGAGGAAAAGTGAATAAATGAAGGAGTGAGAGAAATGAGTGTTTTAATTGTAATAAATGAGAGAAAAAAAATAAAACATGGGCAGCCACTTCTTGGAACATGCTGCACGTCATTTTTGAAGAGAGGAGAGAGAGGGTTTTGTTGAAATTTGACTTGAATTAAATTGTGTAATTAATGTGTAATGTAACTTTTTGAAAAAGGATTGAAATATAATTAATTTTAGTCAAAATATGAGTGGATAAAGGACAATGGCAGCCATAAATAGGGTCAAAAATCTGCCATCAATTGTGGGATAATGTGTAGAAAGATTGAAGTGAAAAGGAAGTGATATGTGTAAGATGTACTTGAAGGTATGGGTTGTAAAAGTACTTTATTAATAAAATTAATTAAAATAAAATAAAATTAGAAAATTTATTCAAAATATTTGTAGCAGATTTTTCATAATTAAATTTAAATAATTATTTGAATTATTTTAGTAATTTAACAAATATGTTACCGGTATGATCAAAATACGCGAATATGGGCTATAAATGATATTTTTATAACCCGAAAAATTCTAAAAAATTATTTTATGAAAATAAAAATATTTTTAAAATATTTTCAATTATTAAATTAATTTATTTTATTTTTAGTATCGGGTCTTAACAGAATCTGATCCCGTAAAGACCCGAAACGAATTAAATTTTAGAAAAACAAAATTTTCTATAACATATAAAATATTTATCTAAAAATATAAGACTTTATAAGAATAATAAAATTTTGTAATAAAATAAAAATGAATAGTGCAAAAGTCTAATCAATTACCGGTAATAATGGAAATACGATAAAAAGGTTATAACCGTAACTTTTATAACCCGAAAAATTATATAACTGATATATTTAGAAATCTTATGAAATTACGAGTCTAACGGTACTATTGGTATATTTTTGATATCTCGAGCCCCGGGACACGCTTTTCGAAGTCTGTATCCGAACGGGTTCGAAATAGGTTAAAAATTTACCAATCTGATATTTTTAAACAAACTCATATTACTATGAGCTATTCTACATATTTAGCTACGCCTCGCCTCTAGGGTTAGGGGCACTAGGTTGCCGGACTTAGGCTATTGCATTCCGATTAAGGTTTCCGGGTGATTTTTCCGGTTTAGACCTTTGCCAATTTGGAAACTGATATTTATGTTTATATAACATTTTTAATTTGAGAAATTTATTTTAAATTTTATTTTTGTAAGTATTTAATATATTTTAACGTTTTCGGAATTTTTGAATTGGGTTTCATTTCCGAAAGTTAATCGTTATTTACTTTTTAATAATTCGTTTTATTATTATTATTTTTTTCTTTTGGATCTATATTACCCGATTTTATAAATTGGAGTCACGTATGGAATTTGTCGTACGTAGTGGTTTTGGAATTGTAGTATGTGATTTCTTATTTTGTTTTTAAGGATTTTCATTTTCTCAAGATTAAGAAGTTTCCGAATTCATTCGTGATTTAGGACTAGTTGAAATTCAGTTTTAATTTGGAGTGATTTTTAAGGTTTGTTTTCGAAGTTCATCTTGAAATTATTTACTGAAATTTTCCGGGGCTTACAAAGTATTTATCAAACAAATTTTGATTTCTTGAACCAAAGTTGTTTTGTGTTGGAAAATCCGTGGTGAACTTTGTCGCCACTGTTTTAGAGCCTATATGACCTTGTTTGTTAACAATAATTTTGGAAATGGGTAGATATTTTCGAGTAGGTAGAAATCGGTATATTATATGCGCGATTCCGAGTTAAAATGACTAAGCTATGGCCATTTTAAGTTGGAACAATCCCTTATACGAACTTTAACGTTCTTTTGACATTGTTTTGTCAAAATTCAAGAAAATCATCAAGAAATACTCATTGTGGGTATTTTCTTTGGCTAGGTGACTCCGAGGAAGGATTTATATCCCGAAGATTATTTCGATTAACAGGAGTGTGTGAACGACTCATCCACGTAGAGGAATAATCGACATGGCATCGTGAGTTTTATTTCCGTTAAATGCTATACTTGTTGTGCTTGTAATTTAGTTGCATTAGAGTTAGGAAAAAGAAAATGGATATGCATGTTAATTAATTCTTTGAAAGAATCCTAAGAATATCGAAGCCGGAATTGATTTAAAATGCTTGTTTTAGTATAACACTTGCTTTGTATGAAATGGCTTGATCATCTTAAACTTGATAATAATAATGTTATGGTATTATAAATAAATGGATTCATGCATACCACGAAGTGAGTCACATTGCATTTTGGGTTATTATCCTTGGGTGAGAAGGATAGTAAGCTCATGTCGAAAGTAACACTTGGCGGAAGATCCGAAAACGATTGCTTGGCGGCTTAAGAGAAATGCTTGGCGGAAAATCCGAAAGCAAGATCAACTCAAGTAGATTCGGAATGCTTGGTGATGAGTGCTCACGAGCATAAAAACTTTTTAACTAAAACTACTTGATTTGAGGTTATATATCACCAAATCCCAAATGGAGGGTGCAAATCCATTCAACATATAGTTCTCGGAAAACTATATGCCTTGTTTGCCCACGTGTATGTTGCATCCCATTTGTTTGCTTAATTAACTTGTTTGAAACTTTGTTACAAGAAGTGATTTATGGAAATAATTCTCACTAAGCCTATTAGCTTATACCCCCATAGATATCATTTGCAATTTCCCTATTTATGGTTAAGGCCACGAGGACCCTGCGGGTCGGTAATTTCTTTTGAATAAAGGAAATTTTAGATGAAGTTTAGTATTAGAAATAATGTAAAAATATCTTGTAATAGAATAGTGATCACGGGAAATTTCCTTAAGTTTGTAAAACCTTTGATATGAATAAATGTTTATTATGAATCCTCTTTTCTTAATATGTTATTATATCTCCTTAAGCTTCATAATTCCATGTATAGTTCTCTAAAGTTGTGAAAGTATGCCTTACACTTAATATAAAAGTTTTTGGGAATGACTAAGGTTGTCATACTTAAGCTTTAATATTGAGTGTGACGGACTGTCACGTTTAGGGTATCCTTTGGGGCGTGACACTAACATGTAAACAACCACTCTAAATATCACGTGTAATACTTACTGATTGATATGAAAATGTGTGATATGCATGATTGGTTTTGAAATAATCTAAATTATTCAATAATTAAAATTGCATGTGAATAAAATTAGTTCTATATATTAAGTTTGAAGTAATTTTGATTTATGAAAATGAATGTGTACAAATAAGTTTGATATATTATGTTTATTAATGTAAATTATTGATGTATGTGAGTATATGTAATGAAATTAATGTTATTGTTATTAGATTAATGTGTGTATAGTGTAATTAATGTTTGTGTCTTTCATGAAATTAATATGTGTGTGTTATGTTTAAAAGTATCAAAACAACTTTTCTTATGCCTAAGAATTTATTGACATAATTTTACAAAAGTTAAGCCTATTTTTCAAACCCAAATTAACTCCAAATTAAGCCAAATTAAACCTAAGACATATATGCCTTAAAATTCAAACTTATGATAAAAATGAGTCACAAATTTGATCAAATATTGTCTCTTTTGGCAGCCCACATTTCCCATACAAATTTTCCCTCTTTTCTTTTCTTTCTCTTTTTCTTCTATCTTCAAATTATAAGCCCTAAATCAAAAACCAATATCAAGCTCATGGATTCAAAAATCTGTCCAAGCCAAAGCCTTTACATGTAAGTCAAAGATAGTATAAACTCTTTGTTTTATTTCCTTTCTTGTAATATAGGTGTAAAATCTATGGTAGGATGAGTTAATGTCTTTTCAGTTGTATAGTTTTATGCATTGATATATGTTAGGTTGTGTTTTGTTATTGTGTGAACTTGTTTATGTGTTATGTAAGTTATCAGAAGTGTTGGTGAGAAGTAAAGTTGATTTGAGTAGTTGATGTTGAAGTGAAGAGTGGGAGAGGATTTGATGTGAATGAAGTAGTTTGATGTGTTGTTATGAAGTTCAAAGTTGCTAGGATTGGTTAATGTGGATAGAAGATAACGTACGAAGCTAAATATGTGTTTGAAGAAGGATTAAAAGTGTTATATGTTATATTTTTCCAAGTGTAAAACAGGGGAAGTAAATGTAGGGTTTTTATACGATTTTTCATAAAATTTGTAACGGAAAACTAAAAAAACCCTAAAACCGGAATCCATGTGCTTTGATTAAATTTGATAACAAGAGGAATAAATTCTTGATTTACCTTGCAATTTCGTATCCAGAGATTTGAAATCAAACTCTTGCGATCCGGATCTACAAGACATCACGATTTCATTGTGCCATCTACATAATCCACACGAACAAGCCACCCAAAAGGAATCAATTCTTGCATGCTAGCGCAATCTAGAACCTTTCTAGATTGATGAGGAAGATCTGATTTTTTCTCTCTCTTTTAGGGTTATAGAGTTTCTCTGCCGTCTAATGTGATAGTGAAAGTCTTAACCCTAATGAGACACTATCACACCTATTTATATTATGTCAGTATTTTGCACTGATAATAATACCCCTAATCTTACTAAGGTTGGTAGTAATAGTAAATTATTATTCATAATAATAATTTATTTGTTCTTCCCATTGGATTTTTTTTTTAAAATAAATCACTAATTGGTGATTGGCCTCTAGTACATGAAATAACAATACTTAGTAATTGGCCTAGGGCATAATCACTAACAATCTCCCACTTGCACTAGGCCAAATCACACATATATCTAAAATCCATAATCCCTTTTTGCTTATTCTTTTGTGTGTGACCCTGTCGGTTCATTTGATATTGGCAGTTAACTTAAAAACCATTTTTCAGTAAATAAAACATAAGCGGCCTCTAGCAATACATTATGTTTACCTAAATCAAATGAAGATCAGTGATCCGATTTTACCTGTTCTATAACTTATGTCATCATCCTTTTATCTCGCGATATCTAGATCGAATATAAGACATGAACAGTGTCATTCTTATATCATTCAATCTTGTTATTTCTCGATCTCTAAGTGACCTGATAAAACAAATGAGATTGATAACACTTATTAATTCATTTGAGCACGCCCATGCATTTGTCAGTCTCACATATCGAGGGGCCCAAAGATATCTCTCTCATAACGAGAGGGACAAATCCCATCTTAATCACTCAACTTCCTCTACATGATATACATTATGCCCAAACTTAACCTTTATAATTATCCAGTTAAAGATAACGTTTGATTGAGTTGAAACATAACATTTCTCATGTTGGAACCTATGGTGATTTCAGATCTAAGGATACGTTGACATAGTTATTATGAAAATCACTTACGACAATATTCCTTGTAGTGATCTCATAGTGGGTCAGTTCAACACACAATCATCTAATATGTGCCTATGAGTTTCATTTGTATCACCATACAAATAGACATCCCATGTTTATCAAATAAAAACTCATACTAGATTTAATTCATTATCATTTCCATAATAATGAGCATCTAGGAACATTTAGAATAATAAATTATTCATGGATTTCTATTATAAATAAATATGCAAACAATTCACAAGAAATGCCTCTGTTTATTTATATATAAATATCAAATGACAATATCCAATTGTGATCTAAAATCATCCTTGTCAGATTGGAAACTTGCATCTGTGTAACCATTTACAACTAGCTCGTCTTCCAATCCTCCATATATCAAGAATACATCTTTAGTTCTTCTTAAGTACTTAAGAATATTTTTTACTGCTATCCAGTGAGATTCACCGGGATCTGATTGGTATCTACTGGTTATGTTCAATGCATACGACACATCTGGTCGAGTGCACAACATGGCATACATGATTGATCCAATAGCTGAAGCATAAGGAATCTTACTCATGCGATCTCACTCATCTTTTGTCATAGGACATTGAGTCTTGCTGAGGTTTATACCATGCGACA
Organism: Combretum micranthum; assembly: GCA_024138025.1. Lineage (NCBI taxonomy): Eukaryota > Viridiplantae > Streptophyta > Magnoliopsida > Myrtales > Combretaceae > Combretum > Combretum micranthum. Next base: position 167,867 of record JAMXBD010000629.1, on the reverse strand, counting down.
TTGGCAAGAATCCTCTTTTTGAATCTTGCATACTGGAACCTATTCAGTACTTTGTCTATATATACACTCTGACTTAGGCCAGTGGTTTTTCTAGATCTATCCCTATAGATCTTAATGCCTAAAATATAGGCAGCCTCACCTAAGTCTTTCATTGAGAAACACTTTCCTAACCAAGACTTGACATTCTGCATGGTAGGAATGTCGTTTCCAATGAGTAATATGTCATCTACATATAGCACTAGAAAGACAATTGTACTCCCACCAATTTTCTTCTAAACACAAGGTTCATCTTCATTTTTAATGAATCCAAACTCTTTGACTGCTTCATCAAAATGAAGATTCCAACTCCAAGATGCTTGCTTCAATCCATAAATGGATCTTTGAAGCTTGCAAACCTTTCCAGAATTTTCAAGATGAACAAAACCTTCAGGTTGTGTCATATACACATCCTCAAGTAGGTTTCCATTAAGAAACACTGTTTTGACATCCATCTGCCATATCTCGTAATCATAATACGCAGCAATGGCAATGAGAATCCTGATGGATTTGAGCATAGCAACTGATGAAAAGGTTTCATCATAGTCTAATGAGTTTGCTTAAAACCCTTTGCCACTAGTCGTGCTTTAAAGGTATGCACTTTGCCATCCATATCAGTCTTCTTTTTGAAAACCCACTTACACCCAATGGTCTTAGTACCTTCAAGTGGATCAATCAAAGTCCATACTTGATTGTCGTGCATGGATTGCAATTCAGATTTCATGGCATCCAACCATTTCTCGGAATTTGGACCTATTAAGGCGTTTTGATAGGTAGTGGGCTCTTGATCTATAAGCAACACATCACGACTATCTGTTATGAAAAATCCATATCTCTCAGGTTGATGTCGTACCCTATTGGACCTGCGTAGTTCTTGTGTTACTTGTGGAGGGTCAACAGGTGACCGTGTGCCTTGTTGACTTTCCAGTGACGGTATTACACTATTTTGTGGATCTTGAACTTCTTCAAGATTTACTTTACTCCCATTGGTTCTTCCAAAGATAAACTCTTTTTCTAAGAAAATACCATTCCGAGCAACAAACGCTTTGTTTTCAGAGGGATTATAAAAGTAGTATCCTTTGGTTTCTTTTGGATATCCCACAAAAAGGCATTTATCTGATTTGGGTCCTAATTTGTCTGAGGCTTGACGTCTCACATAAGCCTCACAGCCTCAAATCTTAAGGAAAGATAGACTAGGCCTTTTCCCACTTCATATCTCATATGGTGTCTTTTCTACCACCTTAGAAGGAACACGATTTAACGTGAATGCAGCTGTTTCTAGGGCATGGCCCCAAAAGGATGGAGGAAGATCTGTTTGACTCATCATAGATTGAACCATATCTTATAAGGTTCTATTTCTCCTTTCTGATACACCATTCCATTGTGGTATTCTAGGTGGAGTTAATTGTGAAACTATTCCACAATTTCTAAGATGGTCATTAAATTTTTGGCTTAAATATTCGCCACCTCGATCTGATCGAAGTACCTTAATGGTCTTACCAAGCTGATTTTGTACTTCATTCTGAAAAGCTTTAAACATTTCAAATGATTCAAACTTATGCCTCATCAAGAAGACATAGCCATATCTACTGAAATCATCAGTAAAAGTGATGAAATACAAATAACCTCCTTTTACGGCAATGCTTAATGGACCACATACATCGGTATGTATCAAACCCAATAAATCAGTTGCCCTTTCACTATGTCCAGTAAAAGGATCTTTCGTCATCTTGCCTAATAAACAAGATTTGCATATTTCAAATGATTCAAAATCAAATGAATCTAAAATTCTATCTTTATGGAGTTTTGTAAACCCCGGTATACTCAATAGTCAAGAAACCCCGAGAGTTGGAAGCGAAACCCTAATCCAGTCCAGTTTAAGTCTAGTGAGTGAAGTCTAGGAACCCTAAATCCGGCTTTCCTTCGGTTTTATAATAAAATAAATATTATAAAGTAAATGAATTTGAATTATTGTTTAAAAGTACATTTTAAACCTTTGAAAGTTTTAAATTCGGGAATTTTTCAATTCCAGGCCTTCCCGAGCTCAATTACGGAAAAGCGTGCTCTAGACCACGGATTCAGAAAAATGTTCCGGAATATTCATTAGAACCGTAATTTTATAAGGATTCCAAAAATATCAATTTTATAATTTTCCGAGCTATAAAAATTACAGTTATAGCTTTTCCCGTGTTTTCAGAACAACCGGTAAAGTAGATGTCTTGTCTACTATTCATAAGTACAACCTACACTACACACTACCCATACCTATTCTTACATCCTTACAACTACTCATTTCAATTTTCTTTTCCAAGAAATTTTGTCTCTTAATCAATTATCACATTTATTACATTTTAATTAACTAAATTACAAATATCAAAATTTCAAACACACACACACACTCCCTCCTCAATTGATTTATTTTTACAATTTTTATTCATTAATAAACCCTAATGCCTTCATATATAAACATATTTTTCTCCCTTTCTCCTCATTTCTTCTGTTTCAATTTTACAAAAAGTAAAAATCCTCTCTTTTTCCCCCTTGGTGCCATGAGCTTTGCCCCCTCCCCCTCTCACAACTTCAACTTGTTTTCTTCTCTTTTCCATCTCAAGACTCCTTTGGTATATTGATTTTAGGTCTTGTTCTTCCTAGATCTTGTAATGGCAAGGCTATATCTTGTGTGTTTTCTCATTAAACCCCCATGATGCTCTTGCTAGGGACATGAAAACACATGAACAAGAATATCAAGCCATCACAAGACATGGATCTAATGTTTAGATGTGTTTATTTAAGATCTCATCTTGTTCATGCATGTAAAGTAAAGATCTTGCATATATATTATTGTTCATGCCATGAGATCCATGATTCATGCACTATAATTAGTGGATCTAAGGTTTAGACATCCACAACTTCATGTACATGTATGATCATAGAGTTATTTTTATTTCCATGCATTAATGATCATAAAAATGTAGTCTTGATCATGTATAGAGGTGTTAGATAGTGGATCTTTACATGTAGGAAGCAAGAACATTGAAAAAGGAAGGACTTTGTCACATATGAAATGTTGAAAATTCGGATGAAATGGAAACCCTACTTTAAAGACCACCAAAATCACTTTTGAACTCATATTTCATATGAAAAATGTAGGGTATGTGTAGTAGATATCTTGAAAGAATGATTTTCATAAGATTAGATGAGTTTAGGCATGATAGGAATATAAAACAAGTGGTGGAGTTAGAATGAAAAATATTGGAATATTGATCAATAGTTAAAATTCGTAACTTAGGTTCATGCCTACAAGAACACTTGGTATTTAAGTCTAAATTGGATGTTTTATAAGCTAAATGAAGTCCTTAGATAATGTATATGTTGGAGCTTCAATTTTTAATGCATTAGACAAGTTTTCCCTTAAGGAAAATGCAAGAAAATGAAATTTAGAAAATTCGGATTTTTACAAAAAGCTTGTTTAAAGACATGTTCACCAAATGAAAAATGGGAATTTTTATGCATGAATGAAGGCCATGATTAATATAGACTTTGAGAACTTATTTTTAGTTAGATAACAAGTGGATTACAAGATTAAAGGTCAAAGAAACCCTAAGGAGTATAATGTGGAAAAATACCTTCTTAGAAATAACCTTTATGGGATTTTCCAACACTTAAGAGTTCGTAAGAGTTTATTATCACAAAATTATTATGACCATGCATATATTAAGTTCATCACATGGCATTCATATTAGTAATTCATTCCCATATCATTCATGCATGAATCATCAACTAGGAACATTTCTTATCAAAAGCAAAACAAATTTTTGAGATTGGAACATTTGCGGAACAGATCTGATCCCACTGTTCTGTGACTTTACTATTTTCAAAACTTGGAAATAATACTAGAAATAGGTAGATCTTTCGAAGTAGATAGAGATCGATATAAAATTTGCGAAATTCCAAGTTAAAATGACCAAGTTATGGCCGTTTTAAGTTGGAACTTCCGCAAATAGCGAGAAATCCGAATCCATTTAGTTTAGATGTATAGCTTGATTTAGTTACGTAATGAGAGTCTCATTAGGATTATTCTTGCTTGGTAGGTGATCCCGAGCAGGACGACACTCTACCTCTCGATTACTACTACTAGGAAGGTTGGCGTCCAATGGCCGAGTGAGTTTTACTTCCACTCTCAATTAATGAATGTGATTGTAATGTAGTGGCACTAGTGGTGTAGGCAAAGATAAAAAGAAAATTGTATATGCTTGATGGGGCATATGGGAATTATATATATTGTCTACTGCTGATATGTGAATTGGAACTTAAGGAATATCGAAACCGAGTGTTAAGCTATTGACTGATTAGCTAGGATCTTATGATGAATGTCTGCGAATACTTGTTGGTCACTTAAATGAATTGAATTAATGAATATTCGGCTTCAAATGTAAATTGAATCCATTCATATCACGATGGGGTTGGAGCATTCGCATTGGTTGGTTTTTCGTGATCCATAAAACGAATATGTTGGCTAATCGTGATCCATAAAACGAATTTGTTGGTTAATCGTGATCCATAAAACGAAATATTGTTAGTTGACCATGAGCTTAAACGGCGTCGTACCGCAAGATTCGTTAATCTGCTAACCTGGGATGGAGGGCGCAAGTCCATCCACATATGATTTCTGGTTGGTCATATGTTTGTTGATCACATTTGTATGATGCATACACTTGCTTGAATAATCACTTGCTTGAATGATTGTATTTAATTGTGTTATGGAAGTTATTACTCACTAAGCTAGTTAGCTTATGCTCCCATAGTTTTTATCTATTGTAGCATGAGTTTATATGGCTTAGGCCGAGGCAAGGCACAGCACAGGTACCGGAGATAGGAGTTTCCCGTAGAAGTTTAATCCATTTGTTTTTGTATAGACTTCCATTGGAAACTAAGAACTCTGGATGACTGTAATGGACTTGTTATTATTTTGCAGGGGAATGCCCCTTAGATTTTGTAAACGATAATTATGTGTTTTGATTTATTATCTATGGCTAATGAATGCCACATTAAACTGTTTAACTCCATTTGTTGAAGTATTCTATTGTCGTAAAGGAACGCTTTGCATCTACTTAAGACTCCCGAAGGGCTCGGGTAGGGAACTCGAGAGTCTTATTTAGTATGTGGCGGGCTGTTATGTTTAGGATACCCTACGGGGCGTGACAAGTTTTGATATGTGTTTCTCGTTTATATGACCAATACGATAATGCCATAGGTAGGCCATATTTAAATCATTGGATTTAAGTTTCTTAGTATTTATGTTATAGATAGTTTTTTTATCAGGTTTCAGATTCAGAACATAAAGACCGTCATGTAAATCAGCATTTGCATAAAACATGTCTTTATTATAAATAGAACATTTATTATTCTTAATAATGGAAAAGAAACCTTCATTGTCTAAACAAGAAACATAAATAATATTCCTACTCAAAGTAGGAACATAAAAGCAATTGTTCAACACTAACAAAAAGCCTACTGGGCAAAATCAATTCATAAGTCCCAATAGTTAGAGTAGCAACTTTTGCTCCATTTCCAACTCGTAGGTCGACTTCGCCCTTCTTCAGATCTCTACTCCTACTGAGACCCTGCACATTTGTACAAATGTGAGATCCACATCCGATATCTAATACCCAGGAAGTAGAAGTAGATAAATTTATTTCTATAACATAAATACCTGAAGCAGTAGTCTTACTCCTCTTCTTCTTCTTTAAATCTTCCAAATAGAGTTTGCAGTTTCTCTTCCAATGACCTGGTTCATTGCAGTGAAAGCAAACTCCTTCCTTAGGATGCTTTGCCTTTGGTTTAAGCTTGGGCTTAGGCTTTGAACTTTTCTTAGCCTTAGCATTGCCTTTACGTTTCTTCTTCATGCCTTTTCCTTTCTGAATCATCAAGACATTGCTGGGTTTCTTCTTTTTGATATTGACCTCAGCAGTCTTGAGCATCGAATGCAATTCAGAGATTGTTTTGTCCATTATTCATTGTATAGTTCATGACAAACTAGTCATAACTATCTGTTAGTGAATTTAGGATCAAATCAGTAGCAAATTCCTGACTTATTGGAAAACCAAGCTTATCAAGATGATCAATATAGCCTTTCATCTTTAGGACATGGGCACTCACTGAACCTCCTTCCACCATCATACAAGAATGTAAGGCTTGGGTAGTCTCATACCTCTCATGCCTAGCTTGCTGCTGGAACATTTCCTTAAGATGGAGGATCATCTCATAAGCCTCCATGTTTTCCAGACCCTTATGAAGTTCTAGACTCATGGTTGCAAGCATTAAGCAAGCATCCTACTTCCAAAGAGTGATCAGAATGCTTCCTATAAGCATTCTTTTCTGCTCTTGGAGCATTAGCGGGAGGTTCCTCAGGAATGGGCTCATCAAGGACATAAAGTTTCTTTTCATGCTTGAGAACAATTCTCAAGTTTCTGAACCAATCAAGAAAATTGGTCCCAACCAGCTTGTCCTTCTCAAGAACAGATCGTAATGATATATTTGATTTGTTGTTTGTAGCCATTGATCTACAATTAGATATGCAAAGTTTATTTTAATACATATAATTGAGGCATAAAATTAAAACTCCCACTAAAATCAATAACCCTCTTTTGTGCTTCATATTTAATTATTGCATTTTAGTGGGCTAAGATCCATATTTCACTTAACTCTAAGTCAGCTTTGGCATGACACTTAAAATTAAGCTGTTTAGGTAGGTAACTCCTTACCAATTACATCACATGTAATTCTTAGATTGTTTATGGAATTTTTAACATCATATGCCACTGCATATTTAAATTCCATCTAATGCCTTAGGCCCAAAACCATTTTGATAACCTAATTAAGTTTAACCATATTAAACTTATGAATAGCACTATTACTCATCCTGCCTTACTATGATAACCTAATGCACTCTACTTTGGCAGACCTATATTATGGTGATCGAAGTCTTGACAGGTATTTAGTTATGGATGGCATTCAACTTAAAATTATTAAGGGATTTTAATTATTTAATATTCCATTTTATCATCATGTATGATGGATATTAAACATACAAAGTGGTAAATATAGTATCACATGCATATACAAATATCATCTCACATGATACATCATGCTTATATAAAAGAAAATGTGTCATAGCATGGCCCTTTAATCTATATTGATCTTCATAAGCCAATATGAAGATCAATGGTACAATCCTAAGGTGAAAACCATCTCTTATGGTCATGAGTTGAAAACTTTCTTATGTCTTCGTCTTGATCCTTACTTCTCCATCATCATGGATTAAGGAAGGTCTTCATTACATTTTCATGTATTTTATTACAATAATAAAAAGATATAAAAAGTCCTACAACTATTTTCAATAAAACAAAAACGACACGTAGGCCGTATATATGAAATCACAACCCATAAAAATAAAGGAATAGAACTTACCAATCACATAGGTCTTAGGGTCATGCTATGCATCATATACATAACATAAGCACATATAATAGTCATATACATAATATACAACATTTCATAAGTACATATTATGTTAACTATTATTTTATTATGGAAGGTTGTTATACACCTTGCAGGGGTCAAGGGGACAGAGTCCCCTTCCAGTGGTCCCGCTAACCGGCTAGTAGAGAGGGGTCAAGGGGACAACGTCCCCTGCGGTGTTGCAGGGGCAGCACCCCTGGAACCTAAACGAAAAATTGAGTCTGGGCAAGGGAAAACCTTTTGAAAATTTAAAATTCCTTTTTCAAAACCCTTAAAAATTGTTTCTAAAACTTTCATGAAAATCCTTTCTTAAAACTCCAAAACTGTTCAATGATTGAACAATTTTTATTTTTATTTTTAAACAACCTAAATCTGTTCAACAATTGAACCATATCATATATGTAAAAGACCCCAAGAATAACCGCATTTGTGGATGGATATCTGCAAATCCAATCAGCATAAAACAGAGATCCTAATTCGCACAAAATTTCACATTTTCTGTTCATGATGGATATCGATTGCTGTAGAATCTGATCTGCATAAACAGACTTTACGAATTTGAAACTCAGGCTACGTATCCCCTGAGTTTTACAAATTCATCTTCTTCAATTGTCATTCTTTACTTCATATATGGTCTTCTAAGGAATTTATAAGCTATATAACCATGTTTTAAGTAGGAATTAAATGATAAAACTATATTTTAAGTTCATTGAATCTCCTTGTATAGTTAACTTAAGATTGTGTTATATATATATATATATATATTCTACGTTCGATTATTGATTTGTTTTAATATTTCTTATTTCAGTTAATTCCCCTCCGAGTGAATATAGTAATGCACAATTGGGTATAGGTACGTACTAACTTGCTTGAATGTTTGTTAAGATACGCATACTTTGATTTGACTTAAATTCAAGACAACTTAAGTTTTGCATGAATTGATTGTGTTTTTTAACTTCAAATCCGGTCCGAGGAGTGGCGAACATGTCATGGTGCAATGACATGTTAGAATAAGTGCTTAGGCCACTTGTCATGATGTAATGACTTCATACCGTGATGCAATGGTACACCATGATGCAATGGTGATTTCTTTTTAAATGGCTCGTTGAGTAATTGATAAGGAATGTATTAACGGTGTAACATTTACTCATCTTAAGAGGAAATAATATAATTTAATTCAATGTTTATGGGAGCATGTGAATTATTTAAAATTATGGATTAAGTTAAGTAAAGTTGAGTAATGGCTATGAACCCTAAATGAGATTACTTTTTCTTTGTAAAGCTATCTAAGAGATATAGGTATTCGGGCTACCTATATCAACCCCCTGAGCATCGAGAGCATTAGTCAAGACCCCAAATTTCCCTAAATTGTCTCGAAGTCTGAGTACTCCAATGTTGATTTGTTTAATAAATATTAAAGAAAGATAAAAATGAGATATTGAGTGGTTGCATTAATTTAAGCTTGCTTGCCATTTCGCCTTTGGTTTTGTTGCTATGTATTAGGCCTTTGGCTCACTGTTGTTTCTTTTCAGGTAATGATGATGACTACTATGATGATTTGGGATATGGGACAGACTGGGGGAAATTTTTGGATGAATGGGACGAATAGGTTTCCGAGTGGCAAGTGGTTAAAGAAGAAGTTTTTGAAGAAAAATGTTTTAGAAACTCAAATGTACTTTGTATAGAAGGCTTGTTAGTTAAGCCTTATGTTGTATAAAGAGATCTTAAAGTTTGTTTTCTTCTTAGGGTTAAACAAGATGAAATCCTTTTTGTTGTGTCATAAGATTGACACAAGCTTTTGTAACCTTTTATTTTAATGTAAATATGTATAGATTGTTTATGTAAGCAATCCTTGTTTTAAGAACATTTTTTTATATATAAGAAAGAAAAAAATATAGTGGTATTAAACAAACAATTAACATAAACAAAGTAGTTTTAGGACAACCTTAGTTATAATGTTAAAATATTATATGTGGTTGGAGACTTGACTTGTTTAATTTTACGATTAAATAGGTCAGGTCTTTACAGGTTTAATTATTTAAATTACCAATTAATTATCAGTTTATTTCAAGTTACCAATCAATTTAGAGATAATCAATATAGCATGCTATCTATTTATACAAACAATTCAATTATTGCTTTTCATTTATATGTATTGTTAATCTAAGTATTATAACAATCACATGCAAGTAATTCCTAAAACTCATTCATGCATATCATATTCATATATTATATAAATTTCAATGTTCTAATACCATAACCATAGACAATGCAATTTGTGCTCGATGATGTGAGTTAACTAAAACCATTGAAAATGAAATTTACTTTGAAAAAGCTACATATATTATTAGCTTCATAAAGGAGATGAGTGAATTTTTAATAACTACAACTTAGTCTAAGCTTGAAATTAGATCATTACTAAGTCCAGTTTTATTATACTCTAATTTTTTTGGTAATATTCCTTTTTCATGGGAGCCTATAAAGACCCGACATGCTCAATTCTCAAATTAAGGACACCAAGTCCCCAACCACATATAACTCTTACGAATTATACGTAAGGTTGTCTTAAAAGAAGCTGTTTATGTTGAACATTGCTAAACCAATTTTAATATAAGAAATCATTTAGTTAGATTTTCAAATAACTGGATTTGGCAGTGGAAAAATAAACTTTAATAAAAACATTTCTACATAAAAAGCATTTCAAACTTCCACTATTAAAAGTGGAAAAACTTTCACTTAAACAAATCTTTACAAAAGCTTACTTACAAAACATGGACTCTGACAAGCCCTTAAATGAAAATACAAATTTATAAATAAATCTAATCTTTATAAAACAAACAAAATGAGAAACAAAACAACTAAACTACTCAACACTCCTGACTCGCATCACTCATCCACAATCCTTCTCGAGTCCACAGAAGCACCCAAAAACCCGAGACGACATCATCAACAACAACAACAACATCATTATATCATCGTTTCATCATCCATCATTACCAACATCAATAAGAACTCATCATTATCAACTTCATCAACATCATCTTTATCGACAACAAAACCTGTAAAAAGAATAACAACAATAAGAATGAGCCGAAGCCCAGTACACAGCAACACAATCACACACGGAGCGGCACACGAGCTTAACTAAATGCAATATCAATCCACAAGTTATTATCTGAAATGATCCAAATTTAAATTCTATTTAATTTCCATGCATATGTTTATTTATCTTAATTATTGAACTAAATGTGCATGATGATTTATGATAGTTGTGTTTGGTAATAGTTTAAATGTGTTTAAGTTAGTGTATATTGAACATTTCATGTGTTATTTTGCATATGTAATGAAATTAATATCCTTGTTTTATATATATTAATGTGTGTATAGTATAGTTAATAATTGTGTCTTTTATACATCAATATGTTAAGTTAAGTTTAGATCTATAAAATCAACGTTGGTTTTGCTTAAGGTTAGTTTATAGAAATTTCTATTAGTTAAGGTAGTATATATGCCTAAATAAACCCTAAATAAGACTCAAATTAACTCAAATGCAAACTATGTAAACCTCGGTATTCTCAGTAGTTAAGAAAACCCCGGAAGTTGAAAAGCGAAACCCTAATCCGGTTTAGTTTAAGTCTAGTGAGAGAAGCTTAGGAACCCTAAATCCGGCTTTCCTTCGGTTTCATAATAAAAGAAGTTTTATAAAATAAATGAATATGAATTATCATTCAAGTATATTTTAGACCTTTGAAAGTTTTAAATTTGGGAATTTTTCAATTCCGGACCTTCCCGAGCTCAATTACGGAAAAGCGTGCCCCGGGACCACGAACCCAAAAAATTGTTCCGGAATATTCATTAGAACCATAATTTTATAAGGATTCCAAAAATATCAATTTTATAATTTTCCGGGTTATAAAAATTACAGTTATAGCCTTTTCTCATGTTTTCGTTACAACCGATAAAGTAGATGTCTTGTCTACTATTCACAAGTACAACCTACACTACACACTACCCATACCCTATTCTTACATCCTTACAACTACCCATTATAATTTTTTTCTTTCAAGAATTTTTGTTTCCTAAATAATTATTACATTTTAATTACATAAATTACAATTTAACGAATTTCAAACACACACACAACCACCTCCCCTCCCCCCAACCCAAATGGCTGGGCCCACTCCCCCTTTCCCCCTCATTTGTTTTGTTTTTGTTATTTTTATTCAATTACAAACCCTAATCTATTCATATAAACACCTTTCTCTCTCTCTCTCTTCATTTTCACTCTTCAAAAATTTTATCAAAGTGAAAAACCCTCTCTTTTTCCTCCCATTGTGCCGTGAACCCCCTCCCCTTCCACACTCGCACACACAACTCATTTCCTCTTCATTTCTATCTCTAATCTCTATTGGTATGTTGATTTCAAGCTTCATTCTTGCCAAATCTTGCAATGGCAAAGCTATTCTTGTGTGTTTTCACATTTAATCCCAATGAGCATATGTTAGGGACATGAAAACACTTGTACAAGAATATCAAGCCATCACAAGATATGGATCTAGTGTTTAAATGAGTTTTTGTTGAAATATCACCTTGTTCATGCATGCAAAGTAAAGATCTTGCATAGATATTTATGTTCATGCCATGAAACTTGATTCATGCATTATTCTTAGTAGATCTAGTGTTTAGACATTTATATCTTCATCTACATTCATGTCCATATGGTTATTTTGATTTTCATGCATTGATTATCATAAAAATGTAGCCTTGCTTATGTATAGATATTTAGATGGTAGGTCTTCATGTATAGAAGGCAAGAAAATTGAAAAGGAAAAGGTTTTCTTAGAAATGCTTGGCTGAAAATTCAGATGATTTTGGAAACCTATTTAAAGATCACCAAAACCACTTTAAAACTCATATTTTTCATAGAAAATGGAAGGTATATGTAATAGATGTCCTTAAGGAATGATTTTCATAAGTTTAGATAAGTTTAGGCATAAAAAAATGTAAAACAAGTAGTGAAGACTAGAATGAAAAATATTGATATAGTGATTAATAGTCAAATTCGTATTTTAGGATGATGCCTACATAAACACTTGGTATCCAAGCTTAGATGGCATGTTTTATGAGTTAAATGGAGTATTTAGATAATAGATATAATGAAGCTTCAATTTTTGATGCATTAAACAAATTTTCTCATAAAGAAAATGCAAGAAAAGGAAATTTACAAAATTCGGATTTTTGTTAGTAGCTTGTTTAAAAACATATTTACCCAATGAAAAATGAGGATTTTTATGCATAAATGAAGGTCATCATTAGTATAGATATTGAGAACTCATTTTTATTTAGATGGTAAGTAAATTCCAAGAATAGAATCATAAAAACCTTGGGAAATGTAAAGTTGGAAAGAATAGCTTGTATAAGTGATCATCATAGAATTCTTAATAATTAGAAGTTCATAAGAGTTCATCATCAAAGATCATCAAAATCATGCATATATTGAGCTCATTACATGATATTCATATTAGGAATTCATTCATATACCATTTATACATGAATTATCAACTAGGAACATTTTTATCAAATGCGAAACAATTTTTCGGAATTGGAAAAGTTATAGAACAGAACTTATCCCACTGTTCCATAACCTTAATATTTTCAAAACTTGAAAATAATATTAGCAATAGATAGATCTTTAAAGTAGATAGAGATCGATATAAAATTTGCGAAATTCCGAGTTAAAATGACCAAGTTATGGCCGTTTTAAGTCGGAGCTTCCACAAATAGCGAGAATTCCGATTTCATGTAGTTTAGACGCATAGTTTGAATTAGTTTAGTGATGAGATTCTTATTAGGTTATTCTTATTTGGTAGGTGATCCCGAGCAAGACGATACATTACCCCTTCGATTACTATTACTAAAAGATCGGCAAGCCATGGCCGAGTGAGTACTACTTTCGCTCTCAATTATTGCTTGTGATTGTAATGGTAGTGGCATTAGTTGTTTAGGCAAAGATAAAAAGATGATTATGCATGATGGGATATATGGGAATTATATACTTGTCTGTTGTTGATATGTGAAGTTGAATTTACGGAATATCGAAACCGAGTGTTAAGCTGCTGCTTGTTTAGTTAGAAGTTATATTGATTGTCTGCGAATAATTGTTGGACACCTAAAAGAATTGGAATAATCCATATTTGACCTCAATTATAATTGGATTCATGCATATCACGATGGGATGGAGCATTAGCATTTGTTGGTTTTATGATCCATAAAACGAATATGTTGGTTAATCGTGATCCATAAAACGAATTATTGTTCAGTTGATCGTGAGCTTAAACAACGTCGTACCGCAGGATTCGTTAATCTGCTAACCCGAGATGGAGGGCGCAAGTCCATCCACATATGATTTCTGGCTAGTCATATGTTTGTTGAACTCATTTTTCTGATGCATACCATGTGCTTGAATAATCACTTGTTTGAATAAATTGTCTTAATTGTGATATGGAAGTTTATACTCACTAAGCTAGTTAGCTTACGCCCCCATAGCTATTATTTGTTGCAGCACGAGTTCATTTGGCTTAGGCCGAGGCAAGCCACAGCTCAGGTACCGGAGATAGGAGTTTCCCTTAGAAGTTTACTTCGCTTTTGTTTAGACTTCCGTTGGAAACTAAAGGACTCTGGATGACTGTAATCGGACTTGATATTATTTTGCGGGGGAATGCCCCTTAGACTTTTGTAATGTATATATATGCGTTTTGGTTTATTATCTATGGCTAGTGAATGCCGCATTAAACTTCTTAACTCCATTGATTGAGTATTCTATTGTCGTAAAGGGACGCTTTACATCTATACAAGACTCCCGAAAGGCTCGATAGGGATTTCGTGAGTCTTATATAGTATGTGGCGGGCTGTTACGTTTAGGATACCCTATGGGGCGTGACAGTTTAAGTTGGTATCAGAGCCCTAGGTTATAAAACAAGACAATAGAATTAAAAGAAACCGAACTTAGAAATCTAACTAATAGGTTCAAATGGAGTTGAAAATATTTTCCTTGCTAAGTCTGATTAGGAGTCTTATGTTGTTGTAGGTCTCCTTGGGTGAGACCAGGGAGCGGGCTAGACACTTCACCAAGAGAAATGACGAGACCATGGTGGAGTACAGGTTGAGATTGAGAGAATTGTGTGAAGACTTCGCTTTAGCCAGGCACCCCCAACCATAGGGGAAATGTAAATTGTGGAAGGAAGGATTGAGATACACTAGGTGGGCCGCTGTGGTCGACCGATTGAGGTATGATCCCATGGGGAGAAGAAGTTGGACTAAGTTGGAGACGATTTATACCCTAGAAAGAATCATGGTAGAGTATGGGCGTGAGCCTATGACTAGGGAGGCTACCTTTATCTTGAAGAATGGGGGAAACCGACCCCTCCAACTTTAGGGTGTGGATCCCTATAGGACCCTTATGTGTATGCCCATGACAATTTGTATGACCACCATGACTGGAACATAGCTGATGCATGGAACCATATTACCTGGCATGCGGTTTACTTAGACATTCTCCTACCACGAGTGATAGCTCCACCTCCAGCCACTGACATAGGTATGCAATTGAATGGTGCACCTGTGATTGGGAGAATGAGAAGAGGAAGAGGAAGAAGAAGAAGGACCCCGAGGAGCATCTTAATTGGGAGGAAAATGTAGTTCCTAGAACCCCTACCCCACCCATTAAGCCGGAAGTGGAAGTGAATCCGGAACCCAATCAAATCGTGTGGGATTTTAATCGGGAGTTGGAGATACCAGATAGTGGAAGGGTAGAACCCGAGTTAGATCCAATGATATGGAGGGATGTGTATATTGAGGGAGAAAATCCACCTGTGCTTGATCTAGTAGTAGCAGAACCCGTGGCCCTGAGCCTATGGAAGTGGAAGATGTGGTGGAGAGCCTGTGAGAGAAACTGAAGTGGTGGAAACCCAAGTGAGTGAACCTGAGGTAAGAGGTGATGAGAATGGAGTGAGCCCGAGGGAAGGGCAAGGAACGGAGGAAGAGGAAGAAAGCGAAGACCAAGAGCCTTTAGTCCGACCTGCTAGGAAGCGGAGGATGACTACGAGGGAATACCTTAGTTTGTTCGTCGACGACGATGGTGGTTCTTCTAGTAGGAGACGGCCTCCTAGCTCGACCTCCGATGACACTAGTGATGAGTAGAGGCCGAGATGATAGCTAACCCATGAAGTCTAAGTGAAGTCCTGATTTTTCTTATTTTGTAGTAGGCAATGCGGGATGCCAAATTGCCTTAGGATTTCTAGATAGTCTAGTATTTTTTCTTTCTTTTCCTTGTATTTTGCCTTTTTTGGAAATAGACGAGAGGGTTTAGAATTGAAACTAGAAGTATAGCTAGCCAAATTTTGTGGACAGAAATCTTGATGTAATATTTTGTATGGCTCGCTAAAGTAATGAAGGATCATGTTTATTTCAAAGGAAAGAAATTGTGGAAAACATGCATGCTAGAAATTGGACATAAAGAACATTAACCGCATGTAGATTGCATGAGCATTCATTCATTCATGCTATTATTATGAGATTGCAACTTGTTACTCTATGTATGAATTCTTTTGTTCTCCTTGTGATTATATGAAATTTATGAAATTCTATTTCTTTTTAAGTTTGATTTCCGAATTCTCGCAAATTTTGAATCTTGTTAACAAATTAAGTTCCCTAAAAATTTAAAACATTCTAAGAATACTAAAATTTATTAAACAATGTATAAACAGACGAAACCGACGGATTCGAAATCGGGAACAAGGGTCTATCCCAAATGAAGCCGATCAACCGGTCGCACCTCCACCTAATCCTCAGGGAGTTACGCCTCAGAATCAACAGGGTGATGTGTTGAATGTGATTGGACAATTAGCTAATCTTCTGAATACATTCATCCAGAATCAAAACCCAGTTCAGAACCCGCACCAAGGACAAAGTGTCCGGGATTCTGCCCCACACCCACCACCTGCAGACCATCGGGAAGTGACTGCTGAGGCACCGGCTCCACAGGAGGAGCATTCCTATAATGTGCCCTTGCCACCACCCCCACCATACAGAAGACCCCACCAAAGCTCCTTACCGGACTTCATTAAGAGTAACCGGTATTTTGATGGAGCGTTTGGCAAACCAGATGAGGCCGAGGACTGGTTAGCTCAAATTGAGCGATCTTTTGCTGCATATGAAATTCCACCTTACTTACAAGTGGAATATGGAACATATATGTTAAGGTATAATGCGAGGGTCTGGTGGGACTCTAAAAGAAGAAGCTTGCCTTCCCCGGTTACATGGGAATCTTTTCGCGGGAATTTTTGGATAATTACTTTCCATCCAGCTTGAGGGTAAAGTATAGTGCTGACTTTCTCCACGTGAAACAAAAGGGAAGAACTGTGGAGCATAAGACTGAGTTCGTCCACTTGCTGCAATATGCACCTGAGTCTTTCAGGGACAGTGAGGAGCTGAAGAAGCAAGTATTTTTGGGTAGCCTAGATGAGGAGTTACGGATCAAATTGGAGGAGTTTCGAGTAAGGACATACCCTGAGATGGTAGAGAAGGCCCGTGTGATTGAAGGGGCCAGAAAAAGGAAATACCAAGAACCTGACAAGAGGGTATTTGGAAAAAGGCCGTTTGACGCCTCGAGTTCAGGATTCAAATGAAAAAGATGCAGGCCGTACCAGGGATTCAAGGATGAGTCTAGTAGCAAGCCGACCCAGATTAAGGCCAATGTCACGTGCTAGAAATGTAAGGGACGCATGCTCCTAGGCAATGCCCGTTGTTGAAGAACAAATGTTATTTCTGTGGCGATGCTGGCCATATGGTTTATATGTGCCCGAAGAAGCTGGCCGTGACTTGCTTTATTTGCAAGGAGAAGGGGCACTTAGCCTCCGAATGTTCCCAATGGAAAAGTGTAGCCGCTCGACCCTTTGGGACTTCGAGCAATACCAACCCGATGAGATCGGGAAATAGGAGTGGGAGCTGTGCAGCATCGGCAACGCATGGGATGAGGCTATATAACTTCGAAGGCCAATGGATGGTGGAGGAAGATGAGGACGAGGAAGTGGAATTGGCAGCTTTGGATCAAAGTGATGGCACTGATGGTGGCCTGGTGACAGGTTAGTAACGGAAACCCTCTTAAGTTAAAATTTAATTTACTAATTTGAATTATTGTCTGAATGAAATTAAATATGTTTATGGGAAAGCTGGAAGTAAGAACCCCGTGTAAGTAGATTTGAGAGTGTTGGAGGATTGATGAGTGATGGATGTTTGTTGACCTCAGGACACATTCGGGTGAATAGCATGGAGGCTTATGTTTTATTTGACACGGGAGTGACACATTCGTTCATCACCACTAGTTTGGCTAATCAACTTGGATTACCTATAGCCACAACTACTGCTAGTTTGAGGATTAAAACACCTAGTGGAAGCGTTGTGTCAAACCAAGAATTGATAAAGGATTGTCCATTGGAAGTTCATAGACACCACTCCAAAAGTGATTTAATAATGTTGGAATGAATAAATACGAAGTTATCCTCGGAATGAGTTGGCTAAGTAAGGTAAAAGCAATAGTAGACTGCCAAAGGAGGACAGTGTCCTTCTATGATCAATCGAGGGGAGAAGTAGAATTTGTGGGAGAAACCCTAGTCCCGAGAAGGTTTGGGTTAAACTCGTTCGAGTTGATGATGGAGGATGAAGAGATAATACCGATTGAAGGTGTTTTGGATGAATAGGAAACCCAGGAAGAAAGGGATATACCTATAGTGAATGAATATTTGGATGTGTTTCCAGAAATTTTGCCAGGATTACCACCAAAAAGAGAGATTCATTTTGAGATTGTTTTAGCTCCAAACACCGAATCGATATCCAAAGCACCATACCGGATGGTACCAGCGGAGTTAAAGGAGTTAAAGGCATAATTGCAAGAACTTTTGGATCAAAAATTCATAAGACCAAGTGTGTCACCGTGGGGCGCACCTGTTTTGTTTGTAAAGAAGAAGGATGGGTCAATGAGATTGTGTATCGATTATCGTGAGTTGAATAAGGTAACTATCAAGAATCGATACCCTCTGCCAAGAATTGATGATTTGTTTGATCAACTGCAAGGGGCTTGTGTGTTCTCACGCATTGATTTGCGTTCGGGATACCATCAGTTGAGAATAAGGCCTGAGGATGTACCAAAGACGGCTTTTCGTACTCGTTATGGACACTACGAGTTTCTAGTGATGTCGTTCGGGCTGACTAATGCACCAGCTGCATTTATGGACCTTATGAATAGAGTTTATAAGCCACTTTTGGATAAGTGTGTGAAAATCTTCATAGATGACATCCTAATATATTTGAAGACCAAGGAGCAACACGAGGGACATCTTCGTTTGGCGCTGCAAACCTTAAGAGACAACAAGCTGTACGCCAAATTGTCCAAATGTGATTTTTGGTTGGACAAAATATCTTTTCGTGGACATGTAGTAACCGATGAAGGGATATCAGTTGACCCCGAAAAGATCAAGGCGGTAGTAGAATGGAAACCACCGCAAATGGTTACTGAAGTAGGAAGTTTCTTGGGATTAGCTGGCTACTATCGCAAGCTTGTGAAGGATTTCTCAAGGATAGCCAAGTCACTGACTTAATTGACTCAAAAGAATGAGAAATTTGTTTGGACAGACAAGAGGGAACAAAGCTTCCAGGAATTGAAACGACGATTGGTATCGGCACCGATCTTGGTTTTACCGGACCTAGAAAAGTCCTATACGGTACATAGTGACGCCTCAAGGAATGGCCTTGGATGTGTATTAATGCAGGAAGGGAAAGTTATTGCATATGCTTCTCGGCAATTGAGACCCCATGATCAGAACTACCCTACACATGATTTGGAATTGGCTACAGTTGTCTTCGCTTTGAAACTATGGAGACATGATTTATATGGACAGAGGTGTGAGATATACACGGATCATAAAAGTCTTAAATATCTATTCACACAAAAGGAACTAAATATGAGATAAAGGAGATGGCTAGAACTGATAAAAGATTATGATCTGGGAATAAATTACTGTCCAGGAAAGGTTAATGCCGTCGCAGATGCCCTAAGTCGGAAAAATTATGGGGAAATAGCTGCTTTAGTCACAAGTCAAAAGGATCTGATCAAAGATTTTGAAAAGTTGAGGATCGAATTCATAGACCAAAGCACGGAGCTTGAGATAGCCAACCTGGCACTGGAACTGACCTTAATAGAAAGGATCAAAGAAGCCCAAAGGTATGACGAAGTGATACAAAAGATCAAAAGGGAAACCCAAGTAGGAAAGTACCTTGATTTTTCAATAGATGAGGAGGATGTGATCTGAATGAAAGGAAGGTTGTGTGTACCAGCGGACGAAGAGTTGAGGAAGGAAATAATGAGTGAAGCTCATAACTCCAGTTATACCATACATCCAGGAGGCACCAAGATGTACCAAGATTTGAAAAGCCGCTATTGGTGGAATGGCATGAAGCGAGATGTGGCCGATTAATAATGAAATGTCCGGTTTGCCAACAGGTGAAAGTAGAGCACCAAAGACCAGGTGGATTGCTGAAGCCTTTACCTATTCCTGAGTGGAAGTGGGATCAAATATCTATGGATTTTATATGTGGTTTCCCCAAGACTCCTTCTGGTTGTGATGCGGTATGGGTAATAGTGGATCGGTTAACCAAGTCGGCGCACTTCTTACCCATAAATATGACCTATTCGATGGAAAGGTTAGCCAAGATTTACATCAGGGAAATCGTACGGTTACATGGCATACCTACAGGGACACAGGGATTATTTTAGATAGAGACCCAAGATTTGTGTCCAAGTTTTGGACAAGCCTGCAAAAGAGTTTGGGCACCAAGTTGCATTTTAGTACGGCCTATCACCCTCAAATCGATGGACAGTCTGAGCGGACGATCCAGACCCTGGAAGACATGTTGAGAGCATGTGCCTTGGAATTCAAAGGGAGTTGGGATAGTCATGTGCACCTAATCGAGTTTGCTTACAATAACAGCTATCACTCAACAATCCAGATGCCACCATATGAAGCTTTGTATGGTTGACGTTGTAGATCCCCTCTGTTTTGGGATGAGGTGGAAAAGGTAGCTATTGGGCCGGAATTGGTACAAGAAGCCGCCGATAAAGTAAAGGTAATCCAACAAAAAATGAAAGAGGCTCAGGACAGGCAAAAGAGCTGGGCAGACTTGAAAAGAAGGGAACTCGAATTCAAGGTGGGTGATCATGTGTACCTGAAGATAAGCTCGATTAAAAGTATTAAGAGGATGCGTACACAGGGGAAGTTAAGCTCGAGGTACATTGGACCTTTTGAAATCTTGGAAAAAGTCGGAGATCTAGCATATCGGCTAGCCTTGCCACCAAATTTATCCGGGATCCACAACATATTCCATGTGTCAGTGTTGAGGAAGTATATAGCCGACCCAGAAAGGATTCTGGAATTGGAACCGATTCAGCTGAAAGAAAACCTAACATATGAAGAACATCCCATAAAGATATTGGATAAGAAAACTCAAAGGCTACGGAACAAGGATATCCATTATGTTAAAGTGTTATGGAGGAATCATGCGTTTGAGGAAGCAACTTGGGAAGCAGAGGAGGAGATTCGAAGGAAATACCCCGAGCTATTTGAAGGACAAGGTACATCAGTTTAGTTTTGAGGACAAAACTCTGTTTAAGGTGGGGAGGTTGTAAACCCCGGTATTCTCAGTAGTTAAGAAAACCCAAGAAGTTGAAAAGCGAAACCCTAATCCGGTTCAGTTTAAGTCTAGTGAGAGAAGCTTAGGAACCTTAAATTCGGCTTTCCTTCGGTTTCGTAATAAAAAAAGTTTTATAAAATAAATGAATATGAATTATCATTCTAAAGTATATTTTAGATCTTTGAAAGTTTTAAATTCGGAAATTTTTCAATTCCGGGCTTCTCGAGCTTAATTACGGATGAGCGTGCCTCAGGACCACGAACCTAGAAAAATGTTCCGAAATATTCATTAGAATCGTAATTTTATAAAGATTCCAAAAATATCAATTTTATAATTTTCCGGGTTATAAAAATTACAATTATAGCCTTTTCCCGTTTTTTCGTTACAACCGGTAAAGTAAATGTCTTGTCTACTATTCACAAGTACAACCTACACTACACACTACCCATACCCTATTCTTATATCCTTACAACTACTCATTACAATTTTATTTTCCAAGAATTTTTGTTTCCTAAAAAATTATTACATTTTAATTACATAAATTACAATTTAACAAATTTCAAAAACACACACAACCACACACCACAAACCCCCCCCCCCCCCACAATGGCTGGGCCCACTCCCCCTTTCCCCTCTCATTTGTTTTGTTTTTGTTATTTTTATTCAATTACAAACCCTAATCTATTCATATAAAACATCTTTTTCTCTCTCTCTCTCTCTCTTCATTTTCACTCTTCAAAAATTTTATCAAAGTAAAAAAACCCTCTCTTTTTCCTCCCTTTATGCCGTGAACCCCCTCCCCTTCCACACTCACACACACAACTCATTTCCTCTTCATTTCTACCTCTAATCTCTATTGATATGTTGATTTCAAGCTTCATTCTTGCCAAATCTTGCAATGGCAAAGCTATTCTTGTGTGTTTTCACATTTAATCCTAATAAGCATATGTTAGGGACATGAAAACACTTGTACAAGAATATCAAGCCATCAAAAGATATGGATCTAGTGTTTAAATGAGTTTTTGTTGAAATATCACCTTGTTCATGCATGTAAAGTAAAGATCTTGCATAGATATTTATGTTCATGCCATGAAACTTATGATTCATGCATTATTCTTAGTAGATCTAGTGTTTAGACATTTATATCTTCATCTACATTCATGTCCATATGGTTATTTTGATTTTCATGCATTGATTATCATAAAAATGTAGCCTTGCTTATGTATAGATATGTTAGATGGTAGGTCTTCATGTATAGAAGGCAAGAAAATTGAAAAGGAAAAGGTTTTCTTAGAAATGCTTGGTTGAAAATTCAGATGATTTTGGAACCCTATTTTAAAGATCACCAAAACCACTTTAAAACTCATATTTTTCATAGAAAATGGAAGGTATATGTAATAGATGTCCTTAAGGAATGATTTTCATAAGTTTAGATAAGTTTAGGCATAAGAAAAATGTAAAACAAGTAGTGAAGACTAGAATGAAAAATATTGATATAGTGATTAATAGTCAAATTCGTATTTTAGGATGATGCCTACATAAACACTTGGTATCCAAGCTTAGATGGCATGTTTTATGAGTTAAATGGAGTCTTTAGATAATAGATATAATGAAGCTTCAATTTTTGATGCATTAAACAAGTTTTCTCATAAAGAAAATGCAAGAAAAGGAAATTTACAAAATTCGGATTTTTGTGAGTAGCTTGTTTAAAAACATATTTACCCAATGAAAAATGAGGATTTTTATGCATAAATGAAGGTCATCATTAGTATAGATATTGAGAACTCATTTTTATTTAGATGGTAAGTAAATTCCAAGAATAAAATCATAAAAACCTTGGGAAATGTAAAGTTGGAAAGAATAGCTTGTATAAGTGATCATCATAGAATTCTTAATAATTAGAAGTTCATAAGAGTTCATCATCAAATATCATCAAAACCATATATATTGAGCTCATTACATGATATTCATATTAGGAATTCATTCATATACCATCTATACATGAATCATCAACTAGGAACATTTTTATCAAATGCGAAACAATTTTTCGGAATTGGAAAAGTTACAAAACAGAACAGATCCCACTGTTCCGTGACCTTAATGTTTTCAAAAGTTGAAAATAATATTAGGAATAGATATATCTTTCTAAGTAGATTGAGATCGATATAAAATTTGCGAAATTCCGAGTTAAAATGACCAAGTTATGGCCGTTTTAAGTTGGACCTTCCGCAAATAGTGAGAATTCTGATTTCATGTAGTTTAGATGCATAGTTTGAATTAGTTTAGTGATGAGACTCTTATTAGGTTATTCTTATTTGGTAGGTGATCCCGAGCAAGACGATACATTACCACCCGATTACTATTACTAAAAGACCGGCGAGCTATAGCCGAGTGAGTACTACTTCCGCTCTCAATTATTGCTTGTGATTGTAATGGTAGTGGCATTAGTTGTTTAGGCAAAGGTAAAAAGATGATTATGCATGATGGGGTATATGGGAATTATATACTTGTCTGTTGTTGATATGTGAAGTTGAATTTAAGGAATATCGAAACCGAGTGTTAAGCTGTTGCTTGTTTAGTTAGAAGTTATATTGATTGTCTGCGAATAATTGTTGGACACCTAAAAGAATTGGAATAATCCATATTTGACCTCAATTATAATTGGACTCATGTATCACGGTGGGATGGAGCATTAGCATTTGTTGGTTTTTCGTGATCCATAAAACGAATATGTTGGTTAATCATGATTCATAAAACGAATATGTTGGTTAATCGTGATCCACAAAACGAATATGTTGGTTAATCGTAATCCATAAAACGAATTATTGTTCAGTTGACCATGAGCTTAAACGGCGTTGTACCGCAGGATTCGTTAATCTGCTAACCCGGTATGGAGGGCGTAAGTCCATCCACATATGATTTCCGGCTGGTCATATGTTTGTTGAACTCATTTGTCTAATGCATACCATTTGCTTGAATAATCACTTGTTTGAATGAATTGTCTTAATTGTGATATGGAAGTTTATACTCACTAAGCTAGTTAGCTTATGCCTCTATAGCTTTTATTTATTGTAGCACGAGTTCATTTGGCTTAGGCTGACGCAAGCTATAGCTCAGGTACCGGGGATAGGAGTTTCCCTTAGAAGTTTACTTCGCTTTTGTTAGACTTTCGTTGGAAACTAAAGGACTCTGGATGACTGTAATCGGACTTGATATTATTTTACAGGGGAATGCCCCTTAGACTTTTGTAACATATATATATGCGTCTTGGTTTATTAGCTATGGCTAGTGAATGTCGCATTAAACTTCTTAACTCCATTGATTAAGTATTCTATTGTTGTAAAGGGACGCTTTACATCTATATAAGACTCCCGAAAGGCTCGGATAGGGATTTCGTGAGTCTTATATAGTATGTGGCGGGCTGTTACGTATAGGATACCCTATGGGGCATGACAAACTAAAGTTATATGTGCCTTAAAAGTCAATTTAGAGATAAGTTTAAGACTCAAATTAACTTAATTAGACCTCCTTTTGGGCAGCCCTTTCTTTTATCCGAATTTTCCCTTTTTCTTTCTTTCTTTTCTCTTCTTCTTCCACTCCAAATTCCAAGCCCAAACCAAAGACAACATCAAGCTTTGTGAATCAAAATTCTCTCCAAGACAAGGCATATTCATGTGAGTTGTTATAAGTATAACCTTTGTTTTATTTACATTTCCTATAGTAGCTTTGTGAGATCTTGGATAGAATGAGTTTAATGTTATCTAAATTGCTTGTTCATGTATTGAAATTAGCTGAGATTGTGTTTTGTTAGTGTGTGAGTTTGTTTATGTGTTGTGGTAGTAATATAGAGTGTTTGGAATAAAAAAAGATAGTTTGAGTAGTTAAGTTGATGATGAATGGGAGTGGGATTTGAAGTGATTAAATGTGTTGATTTAATGTTTTGAGTTGCTAGGATTGAGTAGTGTAGATAGGAGTGAGTATATGAAGTTAAAAATGAAATTGAAGAAGATTTAAAAGTGTTATAGGTTAGAAAATTGTAAAGTGAAAAACAAGGGAAATGAGTTCTGTTGAATAAGTCTATTTTGAACATATGCCGGCATCTGGAAACTCAACGCCGTCGGCGTATAGGCAGTGTTGGAAGCAAACAGAAGTAAAATTTTTAACACCGCTTTGACCATCGTCGGCTTTTACAAGAAATTTTGCCAGCGTTTGTTCTTCAAAACGTACACCGGCAATTAGAGAGTTTAAGCCGCTGGCGTAAGGGGCGGTGTTGAAGTGGAACAAAACCAAATATTTAAACGCTGGAGTGAAACGCCGCCGGCATAAACTACCTACGCTGCCGGTGTTCATTCAAATTTTGCAAGCGTTGAAAGGCAGCGTATCCCTTGAGTTTTTCAAATTCAAACTTCTTCAATCTTCAATTTTTACTTCATATATGATTCCCTATTGAATATATGAACTAGATAAACATGTTTTATGCATGAATTTAATATTAAAACTCTATGCAAAGTTTAATGAATTTCCTTGTATAATTGATCTAGGATTGTGATATATATATATATATATATTTATGAATGTGAAATCTATATTTATTTATTGATTATTTTGATATTTCTATTTCAGTTAAGGGTTCTTTGGTTAGTTCATCACCGAGAGACTATAGTGATATACTATCGGGATCAGGTACGCAATAGCTTGTTTGATGTTTGCTAGGATTAGGCAATCCTAATTTGAATTAAATTGATTTGATTTAATGTTTTGATGAATTGGATGTCTATTACGCTGTTTAATCTGGTCCGAGGAGCAGCAAACCTGTCATGATGCAATGACATGTTAGTTAGGCGCTTAACCAAGTCATGATGCAATGACTTTATCATGATGCAATGGTATGCTATGATGCAATAGTGATTCTTTTGGTTAAGTGGGTAGCCGATAGGGGGAATAGTATCTGAGTAACGTTTACTTAAACTTAGGGGGAAATACCATGATTTAGTTCAAAGTTTATGGGAACTTGTGAACTAGGCTCATATTATGGACTGAGTTTAAGTAGAGTCGAGCAACGACTTTTGAACCCTAAATGAAGCTATTATCTTCATGAGATAGATATGGCAGATATAAGTATTCGGATTGCTTATATCAACCCCCTAAGCAGCTACTGTTACTTAGGATCCCTAAATTCCCAATGCATGATTCCGGGGTTTGAATACATCCCTGTTGTTTTGCGAAAGAAAATTTAATAAAGATAATCACTTGTCTACTGATGCATTTCATTGGATTTACGTTGGCTTGATAACTTGTTCTTGCATCTTTTATTGTGTACTGGGCCTTTGGCTCACTTTTGCTGATTTGCAGGTACTAGAGACGAGTTTTATGATGATTTGGTTTACGGGTCCGACTTTGAGAGATTCATGGATGAGTGGGACGTATAGGACTCAAACACCCTGGACTGTTGGAAGAATTTTTGCTAAAGGAAAAGTTTTGTATAGAAGGCTTGATAGATAAGCCTAATTTGTAAAGGCCTTAAGATCCCTTAGGATTCTTTTTGCTTTAAGAAAACTTGTAATTTTGTAGTATCTTGTGTTGACACTAAACAATGTATATATGATGTAACTGTATGTATAGATTGCTTTTGTTAGCAATCTTGTTTTGTTAGAAGTTTGTAATAAAAGCTATAGTGGTTTTGATCAAACAATTTTCATAAACTGTTAGCTTTAGGACAACCTTACATATAATATGAAAACGTTATATGTGGTTGGAGACTCGGTACTCAAAATCTCGGGATTTAGAGGGTTGGGTCTTTACATTATCTTTTCATTAAAATAAACAAATCAACAATGGAGCACTCACATTCCGAAACAAGCCAATGAGAATCTAGGGGTCCTGAGTAACAGTAGCTGCTCAGGGGGTTGATATAGATAAACCGGATATCTATATCTCCTATATCTAACCGATAAAGAATATTAATAGCATCATCTAGGATTCACACTCCTTTATATACTCCACTTATCCCAATCTATAACATCAATTAGTTCAACGGTCCCATATCCGTGAACTAAAACATATTATTTCCTCCCGAGCCTAAGTAGAGAATATAGCGATACAGTTAATCCTATTAGCTACCTATTGGGCTAAGTGCCTAAACTACCGTGCAATTGCATCATGACAAGGTTGTTGCTCCCCGGTTCTAGATTCAACGACGTAAAGCACAACCAACACTCATCAATTATTAAGCCGAGTTTAAGTTCTTAATCCATATTAGATGCCTATCCTAACATCCAACACGCAAGTTACTGCGTACCTTGAATATAAAATCCAAACATAGCTTCAAAAGGAATTTCAGAAGATAATCCAAAAGATAAATCAGATATCCACTTCTGTTAAGGAAAGAACTCATATAAGAAACTAAACTAAACTAAACTAATCATCCACTTCATCAAAATCGTATAAGAACTTAAGCTATTTATCCATTCATCTCAAACTCATTTTATTATACCCTATTTCATCAGACACTAAATAGGAACCCCACTATGGTTGCGAAGATCGCCCCGCCAAAATATGGACAATTCTCCTTTGTCTGTTAAAGAATTTCTTTTTTCTTTATTTATAGTTTTTTTATTACAAAAGCATTAACAAAGAATTCATAAACTAAAAACATTTATTTTCCAAGTAAACACACATTTGAAACAACATATTCACCATATTATTCAAAGATCATCCTGATTCATTCATCTAAGCTAATTATTAGCTATTAACCCATTTTAGCTTAACCTTAGCCAAATTGATTAGAATTATTCATTTAAGTCATTTACTAAGCCAAGGTGATTAAACTATATCAATCTAATTCATTTTTAGCTTAGTGAAGTTCATTAAGTCAAGTTGGACTTAGATTAATTACTAATTCATTATATATCTAAGATCTATATCAATTCAAGCTTACATTAACTTAAACTTAGACAAATTCATCAAAGTTAAACAATCTAATCCATTTTAGTTCATTCAAGTTCATTTAGTCAAGTTGAACCTAGGTTTCTTAACTAAGTTCATTTTATAACTAACTTCTAGATTTAATCTAATTATTTGTTAAATCTATAAATTTACTTAACTCATGTTTAATTATATCAACCAATCAACATAACACATCAAACATCACTTATCTATCTCGTTTCAACTCAAAAGATCCACTTCTTAAGCAAAAACACATAAAACAAACAAAAACAAGTTTTTAACTTTGCTTGGAATATGTATCAGTTGGAAAGAAGTGAAATTTAAGCACTAATACTTTTAGAATTTGCAAAAACTCAAAACATAAAAGTTGTAGATCTCTTTTTAATCTTTTCAAATAAACTTAAATCACTTCAATCCGATATTGTATGAGAAAGTTATGATCAAATTACGAAAACATGTGAAGCTGCAAGGGAAGGATCATGCACAAGCGGTCGCCCGTGATTTCAAAAAAAATACGACCAGAGCATATCATGCCCCTTTGGTCGCTTGTGATGTTTGAAGAACACACAATCAGTTCATTTCACTCCCTTTTGCTCGCTCGTGATTGATCCCTTGATACATGTTATGAATTTGTTTTATTTTTAAAATCTATTTTTACACTTTTTCATCAACTTATACATCTCCTACATCGAGTCTAACATAATAAACTCTAATAACAACTCCTAACACTTCAATCTTCCTCCAACAACTTCAAAAAACAATCAAATCATCATAAACTACTATTCATCATCTCCTTCCTCCAACCAATCCCTAACTTCAACAAACCATTAAACCAACAAATTCAAACGTAAACAGCACTTCCAACTCAATTCAACATCAATTCATCAATTGCAATTGTAAATAACAAGTAAAACAAAGAGAAATAAAAATAGAAAACTTAGCTCTTAAGCCTACTTATGCAATTCCTTCTTCTTCTTGTTCCAATTTGGTTTATCTTCTCCTATCTTCATCTTCTACTTGATTTCTCTCTTATTCCTTTTGAATGTGAGATTTGGGGAGATGAATTTGAGAGAAAGAAGAGAGAAAAGAGAGAAAGAAAAGAGAAAGAAAGGAGAGAGAGAGAGAAACGAATGTACAAGGGAAGAAGAGGAAAAATAATAAAGAGGTAGCAAGAGAAAAACTAAAAGGAAAAATAAAGTTAAAATTAGAATATTTTAAAATAAAGGTATCGGATTTCGAACTTTCAGATCAATATCTTTAGTTTTAGAAGCATTTAAAAGATAATTTTAGAACCCATAGGTTAGAAATTAAGGACTTAAAATAAGAACTTAATTTAGGAATATATTTTGGATGAAAGATATTTAATTTGAGCTCGGGTTTAAAAACTAATGTTTTTATATAAGCAAATAAACTCAAATTTTATGGGGATTTAGGAATTAGAGTTTTGGCTAAGAATTAAGGGTTTAGGAATCCTTTAAACATTTCAATGACTTGTTTAGAGAATTTAGATTTCAAATCTCAAATTTTATTTAATTAATTACTAATCTAACTTTGTCAACTTGTCTATTTATATCCTATGATTAATTTAATTCATTCAAATCTATCTAAACCCAATTTCTAATATATGTGAAGGTTTAGGATATTTCAGAGCAACAATATCATTAAGTCATATTGTGGCAATATAAAAGATTAGGCTTCTATATTAAAGAGAATTTATATGTACGTTGACTGGTTCAATGACTTGAAAACAAATTCCCTTTTTTTTATCTTTTTGACAACTAATTTGTTAGCTTAGTGACAACTTAATATTTTCCATTTAATCTCATATACACTGTTCATAAAAAAATAATAAAAAATTCTCATCTGCATTGACTCAACTGCTGCACAAAATCTTGAACTATTTAACACCTATATAAAATGATAATGGAACTCAATGTCTTCATACACTTGGGATGACTAACAGACAAATTTCCTTTCTTGGCTCTTGTGATGGATGAACAAATAGGTACTTTTTCTTACCCTTAAAATTATAGGGATTATCTTATTCTTACATAGCTTCATTTATTCATTAATAGAATCTTAGTGATCTGGTGCTTCTATGTCACAAGAAATGCATTATTTAATTGTAAACTTAATGATTGTAATTATTGATGATTGTAATTATACTAAATTACAGCAATAAATGGTTAAAAAGTGGTAAAATAATTCATGCATACCAAATTTTAATCTACTACTTGTTTAATATTCATCTATCATATACTCCTGTTAGTTGTGCAATTTGACTTCTAGTACTATGTCCGCTTTTTAACCAGTTTGATTATCCTATTGTTATACATAAAAAGGCTCTATTGTTCCTTTATTTCTATATTTTATTTGACATCTTCACATAAAAGGAGATGGTACAATTTAGTGTGGATTGGATAATTTTCAAACCAAAGCTAATCCAAACCAAACCTTATACTTGTAATCAAGTAAAACAAAAATTTTAGCTTCATTTTATTTGAACCAAAATGCTAGTGAGCAAATCTACAAATTAATTAGATACATTGTGATAGCATCTTGTCCTTAATAAATCTCTCTCTCTCTCTCTCTCTATATATATATATATATATGCAGACACATCTAAAGCATATAAATATGTGCAATCCTTTAACATAGTAAACAAGTGATTTATGTTTACAATATATATATGTATATGTATATGTATATTATGTTAGATATATTATGTGTTTTAAGATTTTCAATATACCATATATTTATGTTTGTAAATTACATTATACACCCACACAATAATACTCACTACAAAAAAATTCATCTATCTAAAGGTGTCACGCCTGAAGGGTAACATAAACGTGGCAGTCCGCCGTACACAATATTAAAGCCTAAGAATGACCACCTCAGTCACGCGAAGGCTTCCATACTATGTACAAGCGTCTAACACATAAAGAGACACATCGAAATGATACATTTTATGTTGATACAATTGAGTAACAATGTAAAGGAAATAAAATCCACTATACTTTCGATACAAACCATTATACTTCAAAATACAAATCATTCAACTTCAATTACATTCATCCACAGACTTCCCTACATAAACTATTACAAGACAAATCATAAAATAGCTGATAACTTCAACATTCTCATTTCTTGCCGGAATCCGAAGCCATTCTCGGCTTCAACCATCTCGGTCCCCACTTTGCATTCTTGAGATAACCTGTTCATTTAAACAACTATTGGGGTATAAGCCACACTAGCTTAGTGAGAATTCCCTTATTCCGTACCAGAACAAGCAAGCATTAATCAATCATATGCTATGCATGAACAAACACGTGAGCAAGCAATTATGTATGGGTATCCGGAACCCACACACAGAACGGATTTACGCCCTCCGTATCTTGGGTTAGGGATGGTATTGAAGTCTACACGACTGCTGCTAGTCCCCAAGCCCTCGGCTCATAGCACTCGCCTCGGCTAGGCTCACACATGGAATGCATCCCCGATGCGCCTTAGTTTCCTATGAATGAGCTCTGATCTCGGGTCTCATTATCCAAACGAGTCCTCGGACCATACCGATCGACCTGCGTAGGAGTAGCACGCTACCAAATGCAATATATCCGATGCGATGCATGATCAATATACCTTTTGCTTAGGTCAAAATATTTATACATTCTTTAGAGTGACCAGCCAATATCATACACATAACAGAAATAATATGAACAGTGCAGTTATCCAAAATCGAGGTTTCGATATGCTTTAGTATTCTTTGGCATACATTCATCACAGCCTCATCATATATCCCATCCCCATTCATATCGATTTTTATCTTGTTCCTATAATCTAATGCAACTAACTACAAGTACATCAAGGTAAACAAAACAAGGAGAAAACTCACTCGGCCATTGGATCACCGGTCTTCTAGTAATAGTAATTCGGTGGCAGGGAATCGTCGATTTCGGGATCACCTAAAAAGGAAGAAATACTCTAATAAGTATTTCAACTCAAACTAATCTAAACGATCTTATACGAATTATCAAATTCGTAATTCTCCTAAGCGGGAATTCCAACTTAAAACGGCCATAACTTGGTCATTTTAACTCGGAATCTCGCAAATTATATATCGATTTCTATCTACTTCGAAAGATCTATCTATTTCTAATATTATTTTCAAGTTTTGAAAACTTGAAGCTTCGAAAAGTTCGGATCAGATTAGGGCAGCAACAATTTCAATTTCCGAAAAATAGTTTTGTAAATGTTTGAAATGTTCCTACTGTATAACTTGACTATACATGCAATATGAGTATTTCCTAACATGAATGACATGAGATGAGCCTATTGCATGCATGATCTTGATGATTTTGCTAAAAGAAATTTTATAACTTTTTATTTTGCAAGACCATAATGACAACTTACTTATGAAAAATCTAGTTTTCTAACTTTTATCATTTCATTTGTTTTGGATGTGTTACTTAAAAAAAATATAATTATTTTTGTCAAAATTGAGTTTCATTATATATATTACTTATGACCTTCATTTCTTCATAAAAATTTCAATTTTACACTTTGTAAATATGTTTTTAAACAAGCTTTTCACAAAAATCCGAATTTTGAAAATTTTCGTTCTTGCATAATTCTTATGAGAAAACTTGTTTAATGCATCAAAATTTGAAGCTTTACTATATGTATTGTGTAAGGACTTCATTTAGCACATAAAACTTGCAATTTGAGTTCAAATACTAAGTGATTATTTATGCATCATCTCAAATTACGAATTTGACAATTTGATCACTAACTCAAAATTTTCCATTTTAATTCCATTACTTATTTTACACATTACTCATGCCGAAACTCATTTTAACTTGTAAAAATCATTACTTAATGATACCTATTACCTATATACTTCATTTTTCAAATGAAACATGAGTTTTGGAGTTGATAAATGGGTTTTAAAAATTGGTCTTGGTTGTGATCCGAATTTAGAAAATTTATTTTTGGTCATATCTTTTGATAAAATCTATCTAAGCTTATGAAAATCCATTCCTCATATATCCTATCCTAAGAGTCTTTCATTTCTTAAATAAAAACTTCATTTTTGAGTTGGAAAACATGTTTTTCAAATACGCTTTGGCCAAAATCCGAAAGAATGTTTATTTGAAAATAACTTTTGGAAAT
The DNA here is from genome assembly GCA_024138025.1 of Combretum micranthum. Classification (NCBI taxonomy): domain Eukaryota; kingdom Viridiplantae; phylum Streptophyta; class Magnoliopsida; order Myrtales; family Combretaceae; genus Combretum; species Combretum micranthum. Next base: position 134,450 of record JAMXBD010000629.1, on the reverse strand, counting down.
CACTTTTGATTCTTGTAAAAAGAAGTCTTGATGATATACATATATTAAGCCTTCATTTTCTTAAGTAAAAATTACATTTTGACACTTGGAAAGTGGTTTTTAAATGGGGTCTTGCCAAAATACGAATTTCACAATTTTGTTTGAGTCCATAACTAAGATCTATACTTAATATGAACATAAATAAAACAAATGCATGGTAATAAGCTATAAACAACATGGATCTAAACTTTACTTATCAAAATCTTTCATTTATGGAATCTATACCCTAAGCCCTTCATTTTAAATGAAAAATATATATTTTGAAGTTGAACAACCACTTTTCTAAATATGGTTCCATTTTCATCCGAATTTTCAAAGTTGTTTTTGTTGAAAATAAAATAGATCTTGAGTTTCCTACAACTTCCTACCATCATCATGCTATCACAAGTCATCCATGAACATAAAACAAAGTCTAATGCATTTATGAACTCAAAACTCTAGATCTAGTTTTCTAAACTAGTTTTAAATGCATGAATCACTAAGATGGACATGTGGATGATAGATCTATGCATAAATCATAAGAAATAACAAATATAACAACTTAAATAACAAGATCTATGGCATAAACGAAAATCAAAGCTATAAAAAGTTAGATCTACAATATATATCAACTTTAAACAAGAAAATAATTGTAATACAAGATAATAAAAGTAGAGAAAAGAAGTGTTTCATTTTTGGCATCATCATCCTAAGCTTTTAAGCTTATGGAAGGTCATTTGATGCATGAAACCTTCATTACACTTTACCTATATCACCTATGGAGCTTGGGAAAAATTTGCTTAGAAATCTTTAGGAATGAAGTGTGGAAGCCATGGGAGAAGAAGGGGGCAGCTTGTTTTTCATGGAGGAACAAGAGAAAATGAAGAAGAAAGAGAGGAAAAATGAGAGAGAAAAGTTAAAGAATGAAAGAGAGAAAGTGAGTAAATGAAGGAGTGAGAGAAAATGAGTGTTTTAATTGAATAAATGAGAGAAAAAAAATAAAACAAGGGAAGCCAAGGAGGGAGGAGCTGCACGTGAAAGGTAAAGGGAGGAGAGAGAGGATTTTGTTGAAATTTGACTCAAAATTGAATTGTATAATTAATGTGTAATGTAACTTTTTGAAGAAGGATTGAAATATAATTAATTTTAGTCAAAATGGAGTAAATGAAAGGAAAATAGCAGCCATAAAGAGGGTCAAAATCTGCCATGAGTGTGGGTTAATGTGTAGAAAGATTGAAGTAAAAAGGAAGTGATATGTGTAAGGTGTACTTGAAGGTATGGGTTGTAAAAGTACTTTCTTAATAAAATAAATCAAAATAAAATAAAATTGGAAAATTTATTCCAAATATTTGTAGCAGATTTTTCATAATTAAAATTAAATAATTATTTGAATTATTTTTGTATTTTAACAAATATGTTACCGGTATGATCAAAATACGCGAATAGGGGCTATAAATGATATTTTTATAATCCGAAAAATTCTAAAAATTTATTTTATGAAAATAAAAATATTTTTTAAATATTTTTCAATATTAAATTAATTTATTTTATATTTAATATCGGGCCTTAAATAGAATCTGATCCCGTAAAAGCCCGAACTAACTAAATTTTAGAAAAACAAAATTTTCTATAATATATAAAATATTTATCTAAAAATATAAGGCTTTATAAGAATAATAAATTTGTGTAATGAAATAAAAGTTAATAGTGCAAAAGACTAATCAGTTATCGATAATAATGAAAATACGATAAAAATGTTATAACTGTAACTTTTATAACCCGAAAAATTATATAACTGATATATTTAGAAATCTTATAAAATTACGAGGCTAACGGTACTAATGGTATATTTTTGATATCTCGAGCCCCGGGACATGCTTTTCAAAGTCTGTATCCGAACGGGTTCGAAATATATCAAAAATTTACCAATCTGATATTTTTAGGAAAACTTATATTACTATGAGCTATTCTACATATTTAAACTACATCTCAGCCTCTAGGGTTAGGGGCGCTAGATTGCCGGACTTAAGCTATTGTATTCCACTTAGGGTTTCCGGGTGATTTTCCGGTTTAGATCTTTGCCAATTTGGAATATGATATTTTATGTTTATATAACATATTTGATTTGAGAAAAGTTATTTCAAATTTTATTTTGTAAGTATTTAATATCTCTTATATTTTTAGAATTCTTGAATTGAGTTATATTTTCGAAAGTCAATCATTATTTACTTTTTAATAATTTGTTTTAGGCTTTATATTACCCTTTTTATAAGTCGGAGTTAAATATGGAACTTTTCGTACGTCGTGGTTTTGAATTTGAAGACTATTGAGTTCTTATTTTATTTTTAAAGATTTTTATTTTTCTCAAGATTAAGAAATTTCTGGATTCGTTCGTAATTTAAGACTTGTCGAAATTCGATTTTAATTTGGGGTGATTTTTAGGGTTTATTTTCGAAGTTCATCTTGAAATTATTTACTGAAATTTTCGGGGTTTACAAAGGGACTTTTAGTCCCTACGAAAAGAGAAAAAATCCCTACAATAGGCCATTGTAGGGATGAAAGTCCCTGTGAAGTGTTGTTGCTAAAATTTCGCAATATTAGCCTATAGTCCTTGCAAAAACGTGGCTACAGGGATGGCATCCCAGCGAAAGATAACCTTATTGCAGGGATCTACATCCCTTCTACAACAATATGATAGTTGTGTTAAAACAAACCTACATAAATAGGTGGGGATGTGTATCCCTGCCATAGATCAACTATTAAAGGGAGGAAATCCTTCCCATAGCCTTGAATGCGTACTAAAAAATGATGTATAGTAGGGACACTATTCCTTCCAAAGCTATGTGATGTAATAATTATGTAAGAGATTTTTTTTAGTTATTTATTTAAATAGAAAAAATGAACTTTTTTTTCTTTTGTCCTTTCCCATGATTTTCTTGCATAATATATATATTTTTTAAAAAACTCATCCAAATTAATAAATAAATGTACTAATAAAAAATAAATAAAATAAAATATAAATAAAAATTTTATAATTTTATAACAATAATAAATACACATATCGAACTGTCTCCATAACAAATTAAAACTAATGTCTTTATAAAGTTCTTGACAATACATTTAAAATACACAAATATTCTATTTCTTATGCCATTGTTAATATTTCTCCTCCTCATTTGTCTAACAAAAATACAAGTGCTTATGGTTGCATCGAATGGCCTGCAAAAATTAAAAAATTAAAATAAGCAACAAGAATTTTTTCTCAATTATATAAGCATGTAGAAACATATCATAAATATAAAGTTTACCAACATTAAAATAAATAATCATGCAATGCTCACCATAAATTTCCATATCTATTTGACGTCTTGTAGTCAATGAATTTTAGAGAAAAAATTGGTACTCCTCACTAAAATATGATAAATAGGTTCTATAGGATTTCTTTAGTCTTGATTGATTGCTTTTTCTACCAAAAAAAATAAAAATTAATGAAATAAAATGTTACAAAGGACAACTTTTAATATACATACTAATTAAAACAAGGTAATGATAAACATGAAACAACCTCATACAAAAGGTGGAATTTCCTTTTTCTTTCTCAACTATTTAAACCGGTGTTGGAGTGGTTGCATTTCTCTCTGCAAGAAAAAATAAATAAATAAGAATTAAACCTGCACAATATGAAACATTCAAAAAATAAAAAACTAACCGGAGTTGAGAAGTAGATCCAATATCAACAATAGCTTGTTAGACATTCGCTGTTGGAGTGAAATTCCTATGCGAACATAAAGTAAAATAAAATGAAATAAAAATTGAAAATTTGTAAAGATAAAATAGGGAAAAAATACGAAATAAAATAAATGACAAACTGGAGTTGGAAGCCCATGCAATTTCAATAGTGACGGAAGAGATAATTCATTTCTTGATGTTAATAGGTTAGTACTCTCTGCCAATATATATATATCTATATATAACAAAAAAAAAAAATCTTGATATATAAAGCTGTAAAAAGAATGAAATGAAATAAAAAAAACTAGCAAACTCGATTTTGTAAGTGAATGCATAAATAGTTAATAGTAATGGAAGACATATATGTTTTATATATATTGATTGTGAATGTGTAGTAGAGCACTTAGGAGATAGTGATAATTGCAAATGGATGGGGAATACTTAATGGTTATTGGGAACAGTTATTATAAATGTGTACAGGTATGGCATAGTTACTGTCAATGAACATGAGGAACTTGTAGACCATGTATATGTAAAGACTCGACATGCTCAATTCTCAAATTAAGCACACCAAGTCCCTAACCCCGTATAACTCTTATGAATTATACATAAGGTTATCTTAAAAGAAGATGTTTATGTTGAATATTGCTACTCAATTTTAGATTATGAAAACATTTAGTTAGATTTTGACAATAATTGGATTTAGTAGCGGAAATAAATTTTATAAAACAATTTCAAAATAAAGGCATTCCAAAACTTCTACTCTCTCAAGTGGAAAATTATTCGATTAAACAAAGCTTTGCAAACGTTAAATTACAAAACATGGGCTCTACTATGCCCTTTAAAGAATATAACAAGTTTAAATCATAAATCCAGTTCTTACTAATACAAAACAAAAAGAAATAAAATAACTAAACTACATCCATACTCTTGCTCACTTCACTCATCCACAAATTCTCTCCGAATCATCACAAGCGCCCAAAACCCGAGTCAAGCATAATCACATTAATCATCATCATCAGCTCCATCAACAATAACATCATCATCAATAAGGAACACCATCATCATCCTTAATATATCACTTGGAGAAAAGAACAATAACAACACTAATGAGCTGAAGCTCGGTATACAGTAACACAATCACACACGGAGTGGCACACGAGCTTAACTAAATGTAATGCATCAATCCATAAGTTATTATCTTTCCATTAAAATAAACAAATCAACAATGGAGCACTCACACTTCGAAACAAGCTAATAGGAATCTGAGGGTTCTGAGTAATAGCAACTGCTCGGGGGTTGATATAAGCAGTCCGAATACCTATATCTATTTCATAAAAGTAATCTCATCTAGAGTTTATAATGGTTACTCAACTTAATTCATAACATCATTCAATTCATACGTCCCCATAAACGTTAAACTAAATCATATTACTTCATCTTAAGCTTAAGCAAACATTATACAAACGCTACACTCTCCATCGATTACCCGCTTAACCATAGAAGAATCGCTATTGCATCATAGCATACCATTGCATCATGGTAAAGTCATTGCATCATGACCAAGGTTAAAGTGCCTATCTACTGTGTCATTGCATCATGACAAGGTTGCCGCTCCTCGAATCAGATTCAACGGTGTAATAGACAACCAACACTCATCAATTATTAAGCCGAGTTTAAGTTTTTAATTCATTTTAGATGCTTATCCTAACATCCAGCACCCAAGTTACTGCATACCTTGAATATGAAATCCAAACATAGCATCGAAGGAATTTCAGAGGATAATCTAGAAGATAAATAAGATATCCACTTTTGTTAAGGACAGAACTCGTATAAGAAACTAAACTAAACTAATAATCCACTTTTCTCAAACTTTTATTAACCTTATTTGATCAGACACTAATTTGGAACCCCGCTATAGCTGCGAAGATCGCCCTGCCAAAATACGAACAGTTCTTCTTTGTCTATCAAAGTGTTTCTTTTCACTTTGTTTATGGTATTTTATCAACAAAAGCTTAATCAAGGCATTCATTCACAAAAACATCTATATCTTAGCCAAACACACCTTTGAAACAACATATTCCCCATATTATTCAAATATCATCCTAATTCATTCATCTAAGCTAATTATTAACTATTAACCCATTTTAGCTTAACCTTAGACAAATTGATTAGAATTTGTCATTTAATTCATTTACTAAGTCAAGTTAATTAAACTTAAACAATCTAATTCATTTTAACTCATTCAAGTTTATTTAGCCAAGTTAAACCTAGAATTATTAATTGAGTTCATTTTTATAGCTAACTTCCATATTTAATCTAAATTATTAATTAAATCTACAAATCTACTAAACTCATGTTGATTTATATCAATTAACTCATATTACACATCAAATATCACTTATCTATCTCATTTTAGCTCAAAAAGATCTATTTCCTAAGCAAAAACACATTTATCAAACAAAAATAAGTTTTAAACTTTGTTTATAAAAATATAGCAGCTAGAAAGAAGTCAAATTTGATCATCGATACTTTTGGAATTTTTAAAAACTCAAAACATGAAAGTTGTAGATCTCTTTTTAAGCCTTCCAAAAAATTTTAATCACCTTAATCAGAGGTCGGATGAAAAAGTTATGGTCAAATTATGAAAACATGTCAAAGCTACAGGGGACCTAATCACAGTCGTGATCTCGCCCATGATTTGTGAAAATTACACGATCAGTGTTTCACACTCCTTAGCTCGCCCGTGGTTGCTCCCCTATCAAAAGTTACGAATTTTCTTTGTTTTGAAAACTCATTTTTTATACATTTTCATCAACTTATACACCTCCTACATCAATTCTAACATCAAATAAACACCTATAACAACTTCTAACACTTCAAACCTCATCCAGCAACATCCAACAAACCTAAACTTCATCAAATCCCAACTTCTACTATTCATCATCTCCTTCCTCCAACCAATCCCAATCAAATATATCGACAAATACATAAATAAATAGCATTCTCAATCCAATTCAACATTAACTCATCAATTACAAATGTAAATAACAAGTAAAACAAAGAGAAATAGAAATAAAAATAGAAGACTTAGCTCTTTAAGAACACATGCACACTTAAGCTCTTTCTTGCACTTCTAACTTTGATTCCTCTTTCCTATCTTCTTCCTTGTCTAAGATTTGAGATTGAGAGGGAGAGATCAAGAAAGAGAAAGAAAGAGAAAGAAAGGAAGGAAAGAAGGAAGGAAGAAAGAAGAAAACAAAAAACAAATGAAAGAAAAGAACAAGAGGAAGAGAAAATAAAAATAAAAGGAAAGAATAAGGTTTATTTAGGATATTTTAGGATTTAAGTATAGTTTTAGAACTATTAGATGAATATCTACAGTTCCAGACGTATTTAGAAGATAATTTTAGAACGTTAAGTCAAAAATTAAGAACTTATAATAAGAAGGAATTCATTTTAGATAAAAAGATATTTAATTTGAGTTCGGGTTTAAGAGTTGATATTTTTATACAAGCAAATGAACTCAAATTTTGTAAAGATTTAGGAATTAGTGTTTAAGCTAAGAATCAAGAGTTTATGAATCCTCTAAACATTTTAAATAACATGATCAGAGATTTTAGGAATTTAAATCTCAAATTCAACTTAATATTTACTAATCTAATTATTTCAACTTCTCTAATGATATCCTATGATTCATTTACTATATAATTGAAATACCCCAACTCTTCACCTAAAATAGAAATTGGTTTTAGACAGATTTAAATGACTAAAATGAATTATAGGATTTAAATAGACAAGTTGATATAATTTAATTAGCTAATAATTAAGTTGGTTTGAGATTTGAGTTTCAAATTCCCTAGACATATCATCAAAGTGTTTAGAGAATTCCTAAATCTTTGATTCTTAGCCTAAACAGTAATTCCTAAATCTCAGTAAAATTTGAGTTTATTTGCTTATCTTAAAATATTAGTTCTTAAACCCGAACTCAAATTAAATATCTATTATCTAAAATAAATTCTCAAATTAAGTTCTTATTGCAAGTTCTTAATTTCAAATATATTGGTTCTGAAACAAACTTTTAAATACTTCTAGAACTATAGATATTGATATGATAGTTTTAAACCTATACCTTATTTTATTTTATATAAATTTAGTTTTATCCTTCATTTTCTTGTATTTTCTTTTGCTGCCTTTCGCCTTTCCGCTTTTCATTCTTTACGTTTCCCTCTTCTTCTTCTTCTTCTTTTTTCTTCCTCCAAATTCAACACATAAATCTCAACCTCAATAAGAGAAAAAGAGGAATCAAGTAGAATATGAGAATAGAAGAAGGAAATCAAAGCTAGAAGTACAAGAAGTTGCATGATTTAGCCAAAAAGCTAAGTTTTCTAATTCAATTCACATTTGTTTTATTTGTTGTTTTCTTGTTTAATTGATGAATTAATGTTGAAATGAGTTGGGATTGTTGTTTATATATGTATTTGTTGGTTTCATGGTTGATGGAAGTTAGGTTTTGATAAGGAAGAAGATGATGAATAGTGGTTATGGCGGTTGATGAAGTTTGAGATGTTTGATGTGGTGAATGTGAAGTTTATGCATGTTTGAAGATGTTAGAATAGATGTAGGGTGTAGTATGATGGTTGTAAAATGTTTTGGTGAAGGTTCGAAGTGTAAAAATTTTGTAAAATTCGTGTTTGAAATAAGGAATTCACGAAATCTGTCAAACACCTGTGCAAACGGCCCCGTTTGGGGGGTTTTGGAGCAAATGGCCTTGGAAACGGCCCCGTTTACAGGGTGTTGCGCTTTCGGATCAAAAATTTCATTTTCCCTGAGTTCAAATGGTCTCAAATAGCCCCCTTTGGAAGGGCGTTACGCTCTCGGATTTCTTCCTTGATGCGACACTGTTTTGTAAATTAGTCATAACTTTTTCATACGACCTCCGACTGAGGTGATTCAAATTGTGTTGAAAAGGTCAAAAAGAGATCTACAATTTTTGTGTTTTGAGTTTTTACAAATTCGAAAATTATCGATGCTTAAATTATTTCTTTCTAGCTATTGTATTTTTCAAACAAAGTCAAAAACTTGTTTTTGTTTGTTAAATGTGTTTTTGCTTAGGAAATGGATCTTTATTGAGCTAAAATGAGATAGATAAGTGATATTTGATGTGATAAGTGAATTAATTCATGTAATTTAACATGGGTTAAGTAGATTTATAGATTTAATAAATAATTAGATTAAATCTAAAAGTTAATTATAAAATGAACTTAGTTAACAAACCTAGGTTCAACTTGACTAAATGAACTTGAATGAACTGAAATGGATTAGATTGTTTAACTTTGATGAATTTGGTTTGGTTTAAGCTAACTTGGGATTAAGTGACTAGATCTTAGATATTTAATGAATTAATAATTAATCTAAGTCCAACTTGGCTTAATGAACTTTACTAAGCTAAAATGAATTAGATTGTCTATGTTTAATCAACTTGACTTAGTCAATGAATCAAATGACTAATTTTAATTAATTTGGCTAAGGTTAAGCTAAAATAGGTTAATAGCTATAATTAGCTTAGATGAATGAATTAGGATGATCTTTGAATAATAGGGAATATGTTGCTTCAAATGTGTGTATACTTGGAAAATGAATGTTTTTGGTATATGAATTCTTTGTTAATGCTTTTGTAATAAAACTCTATATAAGAGAAAAGAAATTCTTTGACAGAAAAGGAGAACTGTCCATATTTTGCGGGGCGATCTTCGCAGCCATAGTGGGGTTCCTATTTAGTGTCTGATCAAATAGGATTTAATAAAATGAGTTTGAGATGAATGGACGAATAGCTTAAGTTCTTATATGATTTTGATGAAGTGGATGATTAGTTTAGTTTAGTTTCTTATACGAACTATTTCCTTAACAGAGTGGATATCTGATTTATCTTCTGGATTATCTTCTGGAATTCCTTTGAGAATCTGTTTAGATTTCTTATATAAGTGCAGTAACTTGCGTGTTGAATGTTAGGATAGGCATTCTAAACTGATTAGACTTAAACTTTAATAATTGATGAGTGTTGATTGTGTTATTCGTTGTTGAATCCGGTCGAGGAGCGACAACTTGTCATGATGTTGAAATGTTAGAATAAACGCTTAGGCCACTTATTATGATGCAATGATTTGGCTTCGGGGTTGTCATGATGCAATGGCAATATTTAATAGACGCTTAGGCCACTTGTCATGATGCAATGACATGGCTCGGTAGGTAATCGAAGGAATATAGTAATAGTGTAACATTTACTTAAACTTGGAAAGAAGTACCATAGTTTAGTTCAACGTTTATGGGAGCGTGTGAACTAGATTCATGTTATGGACTAAGTCTAAGTAGAGTTGGGCAACGGCTATAAGCCTTGGATGAGATTACTGTTTCTTTTCAGTGTAATTATTAGGAGATATAAGTATTCGGGCTACTTATATCAACCCCTGAGCATCGTGAGCGTTACTCAGGATCCCCAGATTCCCATTGGCTTGTTTCTGAGTGTGAGAGCTCCATTGTTGATTTGTTTATTTTAATGAAAATATAATAACTTGTGGATTGATGTATTGCATTTAGTTAAGCTCGTGTGCCACTCCGTGTGTGATTATGTTACTGTGTACTGGGCTTCGACTCATCCTTGTTGTTGTTATTCTTTTTACAGGTATTGTTATTGTTGATGATGATGATGAGATGATGACTTGATGATGATGTGGAGGTTGTTGATGTTGTTGTTCTTATTATTCTTGTTGATGTTGATGTTGATGAGGATGGTGATGGTGATGATGATTAGTGTGATGATGTTTATCCCGGTTTTAGGCGATTAAAGATATGGGAGAATGAGTGAAGTGTGATAGGATCGAGATATTACTTGTATTTTGTTTCTTCTTCTGTTTGTTTTGTAAGAGGACTGGATGTATTTATAATTGTATTTTCTTTTAAGGCTTGTTAATGCCCAATTGATTGTAAATGATTATCTACCCCTAAGAGTAGATCATACAAGTGTTTTTATAAAGTTGGTTTCTTAGAAAACTGGTTTGCTCTGTAGGGAGTAGAAGTTTATAAGTTGTTTTATAAAATTTGATTTTCGCTGCCGAATCCAATTATTTAGAAATCTAACTAAACGATTTCATAAATTCTAAAATTGTTTAGCAATGTTCAATATAAACACTTCTTTTAAGACAACCTTACATATAATTCGTAAAGTTATACGTGGTTGGGACTTGGTATGCTTAATTTGAGAATTGAGCATGTCAGGTCTTTACAATAATTCTATCCAAACTCAATTTCTTATATATATAGAGATTTGGGTCATTTCAGCATAGAACGCAAAAAAAAAAAAAAAAAACTTGTAGACCATAGGAAACTACAAATCTATATACAGTTTTAGCTTGTTCTATAGGATCATACGTAAATGCTCAATTTTTTTATTGCCATCACTAAATGTTTAAATTTATTAAATACTTAAAATGACATTAAACTAACAACTTAATATTTTGACCTGAATTTTTGACAGAAATTAGGGATTTGGTTAATTAATAATGCTTCGATAATATAGATAATAAATTAAAATAACTATAAAGCTTGTAATAATATTTATAAGTATACAATAAATACTAGCAAAATGCATACTTGTTATGCCTCTATTGAGAATAACAAAAACCTTTATATTTATTTTGATATTTGAAGTCAAATTTTAAAACTTTACATTTCAATAAGTAATTTTATAAACGTTTTCAATTTTTTCAACAATATAAAATTAATTAATTTTAGCCAATAATTTGTAAAATTATTCTCAATCGTATAAATTCTAAAATATTATAGTAGATTAAATATTAATATGTAATTGTTATCTATTGTCTTTTGTAATATATGTACACGATATATCAAATGAGATTGTAAACTATCAACTTTAATATTAATATAATTTAACGATATTTCTAATAAAAAATAAATACACAAAACATATACCTTTTGCTATGATATTATTGATATGATGACTAATAAATACTTTGAAATACAAAAAAAAAAAAATCCCAAATCGTTTAACATCTTTTATAGTAGAACCACACTTATAAATATAGATGATGTGTATAATCAATATTGATAATTATTTAGAAACAATTAAATAATTATATATTTGAATGACTCAGTCTAAACAAATTTAAAAGGAAAATAGTTTTATGAAATTATTTATAAATTCAAGGTCTATAAAATGAATGTCTTTTTTACATGTTTTATAAATTTCAAAAGTAGTATAAACAATATTCTTGGTAAAACAGCAAGTAAACAATTAAGTGTGGGGCTATAAAAAGTGGCAATTCATTTTTACTTTAAGATTTAGGTTTTGCTTTTTGAAAGTGAAATAAATAGCATTAAAAGAATATTACTGCAGATGTTACCTTCAATGCATGATATAAAAAAGGTAAAGTATAATAAAATTTTAAATATGTTGTTTAATCTTATATATTTATGCTAGTGTTTTAGATATCATTCTTGTATTATTTTGAGAAAAAAATATTTGTGAGGCAAATACTTGATAAAAATAGGAAAGGTGAAAAAATCTTACTATCAATATTTGTGTAAATCTTCGTTCTAGTAAATACAAATTCTAAACAAAATAATAAAAAAATACAAATTATAAAATTAATAATACAATAAAAAACTATATTTTATTATAAAATGAAAAATGATAAAAATCAACCAACTATGAGAAACCTTCTAAACATTTTTAGTAAATTCAATCTTCATAATAAGAAACATGAATTATCTAATATTGTTATTGAAGAAAAATAATAAGCTATTTTAGAAATTATTTTTAAATAAAACTTTAACCAATTAACATTAAATAAAAATATAGCCTATCAAGAAGACAAAAAATGCATTTTATGAAAAACAATAACCTCTTTTATGAGTGATTATTATATATTTCGTATTGTTTGTGTTTTGACTTTTATGTTCGAAATTATTAGTAAATTTTTTACCTAATAAATTTTACATATTTAGTAACTAAGTTTAGTTTTAATTTGACTCATTTCCTCTTTTTCTTCTCAATTTTACTCTCCTCTTTCTCTTAGTGTGTGTGCATATATATAATATATATATATTTATCTCTTTTTCTCATCTCATATAAGCTTATGTATATCTAGTTTTATAACAATAAAAGATAAATCTTTTAAATAAAAGTATGATATCTCCAATTTTTTTTTAGTTCTATATGATTTACCATTTCAAATTTTAGTGGTACGCCATATTGAATTTTAACACACATGAAAAATTTTATATTGTTTTCCATCATTTTATTGTTATATTGTAATACCATAATGTTTGTTATAACCATTATATGTAACATATAATAACATTAGGATTATAATATCTATACTATTATTAAGATTGTTGTAATTAATTCAACTCCAAAAATGAATAGATAAAATAACTACTTAATCTATCAACCAACCATTCCCAATATTCCACACTTTACTCAACAAACCATTATCCATGTCCTTATCACACACATTACTAATCAACTCTATCCCAACAAACCAATATCCATATGTTTATCACATACATAACTACTTACAAATTCTTTAAGTGATCGAAAATTACTCATCACAAAATCATGCATGTTATCAAGTAATATTAAAAAAAATTAAATAAAGTCTGAAGTAATTGCACATTTCCTTTTCTTTTTTAGATCTTTATCTTCATTACAATAATATAGATAAATATATATTTGTATTGATAAAGCTTTTATATAATTTCTAATTTATTATATTATATTCTACTAAAATGTATAGTTTAAATATCTATGTTCGAAGTTTTTTATATAATGTTTCCTAATGTGGTAGCTAAAAGCTATTAATTGTTTATATAAATAAAATTTAGTTTCCAAGTTAAGGTCATTTATGTTATTAGAAAGAATTCACTAAAAACGAAGTAGAGTATAGAGGGTTCTGCATCTAATGGCAAGAAGTCTCTTTAGTTGCTAATTTATTTTTCTTTAAAAATGTTCACTATAGAGTTATTTTATATTACTTAAGTCACCATTTTATTGTCTTCTTTAATTTTATTTTGTCAACATCATTTTTTTATGTTTATTTATTGCACCTCCATGTTACATATGCTAAAATTTTCTTAAAAGTTTATCATTATGATCAATTTTTCTCTTATTTCTATGTTATATGCCTAAACAATAATGATTGATAGAATATGATTAACTTGTTAACATTTTCATCTAATTTTGCACAAGCAATGTGAATATGCCAATGCTAATGTATATATAATATAAATAAGTTATATGTAAAATATATATATATATTGCACATACATTTGTTATTTGTTGCAATGATTTCCGTGTCTCAATGTATCTAATACACGAATTTAGATGATAAAGAGAGTTTCCCTTTGATTGGCTTCCATTTTTGTTGCATTGATTCGTAGAATATGGATTAAAAGAATATAGATTGGTTATATCATTATGTTAGTAAGCATGATTGAGAAATGCCAAAAGTTCATGAAAACCAATTATGTATATAATCATAATATTGTCATAACCATTTATCTTATGTTAAAACATATATGTATAAATATATTATAATGTATATATTATATAATTTATACCATATGAAAACTTTATTGGATCAAAATCCATTAATATTTTAATTGTGAATAGACAATGGGTGTTTTGTTCTTTTTATTTTCTATTTGTGTTCCATTCTTTTGTTAATTCCATCAATCGAACAACTTACAACTGTACAATAAAATTTAATGAACAAAGTAATTGCATTCAATACTTATTAATACATAATTCAGTTACACAATAATGGCTATGCGTTATGACCTCAATTTATTTAGGAAAGTGAGATGCTTAAACATGTCTTTAAAATAAACATTAAAAACACCAAAGATAGTTAATCGGTACTCATATCACTAGACCCATAAGGACAATCTACACGTGGTCTGTAGACTCCATCTTTTTATCCACTCGATGATCCAACGAACATTTGTGGCCTTCGAAACATCAAATAAAATGAGGTAAAGGATGATTGTGGTTGTGACTGGCCCACGGCATTTGGCTTATTTGGCTCATTGGCATATGGCCCATTGCCATCTGACCCATTGGATGAAATTGTTGCATAAACCCCAATTGGTTCATAAACCAATGCATTTGCTCCATATCTTATCCTCGCTCTTGATCTCGCTTTTTTAGCATTGTTACCTCGTCACGCAATTTTCCTATCTCCTCGGCTGTGTTGTCTTGAGGACAATCACTAGTGCTATACCCTTTGCGCTTTGATGGGAGTTTAGGGCCACTATGACCCATGCCACGTGTATACCTAGGCCTATGACCAAGGACCTCTCCCATGAAAACAATTTTAGATACTGGATCCTTACCTTCTTCTGTAGCAATAGGGTCATACATACTTTTTTTTCTACCATTGTTGTCTACAAGGTAAAAACACAATTATAAAGAAACACTGTTGGAAAATTATAGAAATAAGAGGGAAAATAATTTTGAATCAATCTAAAGCACACTCATATGTGCATAGTATGCCTCTTGATTGAGCCATTTAGTAGGATCACTTTGATATCGATGTGTACATGAAAATAAATCAATCGCACCCAAATCATACAAATTGCTTAATGGAAGGGTAGAAGAAAGTCAAATTTAACATTACAAATTTCATCTTGCAAATGTAAGTTGAGTTGGGAAATGTACCTCTTCATCTTGTAGTCACTTGAATGTTTTACTCCCTAATGTACGTGTACACTTTTGTTTTGATCTATTTCTACGATTAGTAATAGATTGCTCCTACGTAATAACAGTGAATGAGTTGATGCATTAATTGCATACAATTCCTTTAAGACAATAGCTAAACTATGAAGGTTACCTGATGTATGGGATTGCTTCTGAAATATTCACACAAGTCTACCCAATCCTGTGGTCGGTGGTGGAGACACTCAGTTATGTGATTGGGAGCATCCTAGGGATCATGCTACTTCCAGTAACTCTTCAATGAACATTGCACAACAGTATATACGTTAGATGCCTTTTGATTAAGGGCAACCCACCAATCAATATTACCCTTCCATGGAGCATTGAAAGTTTGCTATTACAATAAAACATAATTAATAATGTAAAGATCTGACATGCTCAATTCTCAAATTAAGCATGTCGGGTCTTTACAAATGATATCAGAGCAATGTTTATCTTGAACATTGCTTCTTGTATAATGAATTAGGTTGTGTTTTAGAATCGGTGAGTTGAGTGCGAGAAAGCTTGGGAATCCGGTTTATTTGTTTGCTTGTTTGTTGTTTCTTATTGTTTGATAAACCATTAGTTAGTAGTTAATAAAATTAATTTGTCACACTAAATCAATCAAGTTGGCTCAATTTTTTTTTTCTATTGATATTTGAAGATGAATATAAATGAACATTGCATGATTGTTATGTATTGCTTATACATGTATGTGTTTTGTGTGATATATGTATATGTTTGTTTATGATTTAATTGTGAGTGCTTGTTTAATGCTTGTTTGTAAATTAAACTTAATTCAACTTTGACTAATTATAAGTAGAGCACAAATGATTTAGACAAACATTAGGATTTATCCCCTAAATCCTTTAAAATTTGGAAGTAAACTCTAAGTATTTGTATGTTATGTTTTGAAGTGTTTGTCTCTAATAAAATTTGATAGACTATAATAGGAATTTTCTTTTCCTCTCTTAAGTTATAATTGTTGATATGTTGACAAAAAGAAGAGAATCAAATAGAAAAGAAAATTTAAAATATCAAATTGACCTTGACACCTCAAACTGCATATATGAGAAATACACATTAGAATTAAATGAAAGAAAACTCAAAATTCAATTGATTTTGATTCCTTAAAGTTACATATGATAAACTCATATTCTAAAAAAAAAAAATTCAAATGAAATGTCAAAGTTCAAAATGAAAAGAGTGATTCAAAATTCTAAGTAGATTGGGAGGTTAGCTTCAACCTATCCAAATCTACTAATATGACAACATATCTACCAGAAATCTAATAAGCTATTAACATAAGAATTCTATGTTGTCTACCAAAATCTAAATCCGAAACAAATCATCTATAGAAACATAATTACCAAAATATAAACTAAAGTTGAAATTCTAACTAGTGAATAGATACCTGTATATATATCACTGATTCAATATATATACAATGATTCCATAATGACAAATCCTCAAAATCACGAGAAATATAATTCAAAATACAAATAGCAAATTGCATTCACTATATCATATTTTGTGGTGAATGAAATTTAAACGAATACGAGATACCAACAGTGTAACTTATAACTCAACATAGTGACATGACGAATGAAACTCGAAAATGAAATGAAATCTTTCATATGATTCATCAAAATGAAATTGATTCCATATATTATCAAAATGAGTTGTCTTGATTTCAATTCAATCAAGATAATTACTAAACGTGATGTTCTTAATTATTAAAAGAATATAGATATGTTTCATATGCAAGTTAACATATATATGCAGGTAAGAATGGAATAACGAATTCACAACCTTCCTTTGTAGAGTTATTTATTTTATCTTTTGTGTTATGTTATAGTGTGTTATCTCAAGAATAGAGACACATTTGAGTCCGAGTTTTTTATTTTCTTTTGGAGTCCGGGTCTTCTTCAAATTGAGTCAGTGAAGGTTGAATCGTTAACCTAATTCCTACTGTTATATATATATATATATATTGAAGTTGCATGGAATATCAGTTATGTAACGTTAAAAAAATCTTGAAAAATCTAAAATGTGGAGTAAACAAATGTTTATGAAGAAAGAACATTAATTCAATTACTCAAATTCCAAAATGTTACATGAAATAAAAATGAAAGGAAATCTTCAAATACACACAATCCAAGAAAAATGAAACAAAATTTCTATATAATTCACGAAAAATTGAAGACAATGAAAAACATCAAATAGAATTTCGAAAATCTTTTTTACAATAACCATATGCTATATCAAATTGAAATCTATAAATGTTTACCAAATAATCCAGGATGAAAAGTATAAGAACAAAACTTAAAAGAAAATGATTAGAGTGCGCAACAGAAGCGTAGTGAAAGAGTAAAAATCTCAAATTGATGAAAAGATTTTGAGTAATAAAGTTTATAAATGATGTGAAATGTCTTATATCAACAAATATTTAAATGAATTTCGAGGAAGAAATTCTTGTAAGGTGGGAAGAATGAAATGACCAAAATCTCTATATACATTAGAAATTGAGTTTAGATAGATTTGGATAAGTTAAATGAATTATAGGATATAATTAGACAAATTGAAATAATTAGATTAGTAAATAGTTAAGTTGAATTTGAGATTTTAAATTCCCAAAGTCTCTAAACATGTCATTAAAATGTTTAGAGGATTCTTAAACCTTCAATCTATAGCCAAAATATCAATTCCTAAATTTTTGTAAAATTTGAGTTCATTTGCTTGTATCAAAATATCAGTTCTTAAACCCAAACTTAAATTAAATATTTTATCTAAAATAAATTCATAAATTAAGTTCTTATTTTAAGTTCTTAATTTCTAACCTAATGGTTCTAAAATCATTTCCTAAATATTTCTAGAACTATATATATTAATCTGATAGTTCTAAACCAATACTTAAATCCTAAAATATCCTAAATAAATCTTATTCTTTCCTTTTATTTTTCTTTCCCTACCTCTTTCCTTCTTTCATTTCTTTCCTTCATTTTCTCTCTTCCCATTTCTCTCATTCTTTCTTTTCTTCTTGCTTTCCTTCAATTCACCATCCAAACTCAAATTTATACAAGATCAAGAAGATAGATCAAGCTAGGAAAGGAGATAGAAAGAATAAAAAGTAAAAAGCTTCAACAAGAAGAAGAAGTAGTTGCATGATTTAGCCAATAAGATAAGTTTTCTAGTTCAATTCATATTTGTTTTATTTGTTATTTGCTTATCTAATTGATGAATTGATGTTGAAATGAGTTGGGATTGTTGTTTATTTATGTATATGTTGGATTAATGTTGTTGAGAGTTGAGTTGTGATGAAGAAGATAATGAATAGTGAAGTTGAGTTTTGTTGAAGTAGTTAGAGTTGTTTGATGTTGTTGAATGAGTGTAGAAGTGTTGTTTAGACTTGATATGAGTAGTATGTAGCTTTTATGAAGTTTTAATTGAAGTAGAATGTGTAAAAGTTTGATAAAATGAAGTTTGAAAAAAAGGAAATTCGTAACTCAGGGGAAACCATGAACCACAGGCGTAATTTTGAAAGAAAAAGCTCTGTTTTGGGAATTGTTCATGAATCACGATCGTGATCCATCTCTTGGTAGCCTCAGGTTGGTCAAACACTTTGAAACTCAAAAATCATGGTTGTGATTCTTAGCTCAAAAACCATTTTATGACAGCTTTCCAAAAATCACGGCCGTGACTCGTGTTTTCCCTAATGCAATACTATTTCGTATTTTAATCATAACTTTTTCATCCAACCTCGGATTTAGGTGATTCAAGTTGCGCTGAAAATCCTAAAAAGATATCTAAAATTTTCATGTTTTGACTTTTTACAAATTAGAAAAGTATCAATGCTTAGATTTTACTTCTTTTTAGCTAATATATTTTCCAAACAAAGTCAAAACTTGTATTTGCTTTGTAAATGTTTATTGTTAAGTGTAAATGAATCTTTTAAGGTTAAAATGAGATATATAAGTGATATATGATGTGTTATGTGAGCAAATTGATGTAATTAAACATGGCTTAAGTAGATTTATAAATTTAACAAGTAATTAGATTAAATCTAGAAGTTAGTTATAAAATGAACTTAGTTAACAAACCTAGATTCAACTTGACTAAATGAACTTGAATGAATTCAAATGGATTAGATTGTTTAACTTTGATGAATTTAGCTAAGTTTAAGTTAATGTAAGCTCGAATTGACATAGATCTTAGATATATAATGAATTAGTACTTAATCTAAGTCCAACTTGGCTTAATGAACTTTATTAAGCTAAAATGAATTAGATTGTCTAAGTTTAATCAACTTGACTTAGAAAATGAATCAAATAACTAATTCTAATCAATTTGGTTAAGGTTAAGCTAAAATGGGTTAATAGCTAATAATTAGCTTAGATGAATGAGTTATGATGATCTTTGAATAAAATGAGGAATATGTTGTTTCAAATGTGTGTTTACTTAGAAAATGAATGTTTTCGGTATATGAATTCTTTGTTGATAGTTTTGTAATAAAAACACTATAAATAAAGAGAAAAGAAATTCTTTGATAGACAAAGGAGAACTGTTCATATTTAAGCAAGGTGATCTTCGTAGCTATAGTGGAGTTCCAAGTTAGTGTCTGATCAAATAGGGTTAATAAAAGTTTGAGAGAGTGAATGATTAATTTAGTTTAGTTTAGTTTCTTATACAAGTTCTTTCCTTAATAGAAGTGGATATCTGATTTATCTTTTGAAATTCCTTTTGAGGCCATGTTTGGATTTCATATTCAAGGTACACAGTAACTTGCGTGATGATTGATAAGATAGGCATCCTAATTAATTAAAAACTTAAAGATGGCTTAATAATTGATGAGTGTTGGTTGTCTATTACGCCGTTGAATCTTGTTCGAGGAGCGGCAATCTTGTCATGATGCAATGGCACGGTAATTAGGCGCTTTAACCTTAGTCATGATGCAATGGTACGCTATGATGCAATAGCAAATTTTTTATGGTTAAGCAAGTAGTTGATGGAGAGCGTAGTGTCTGTATAATGTTTGCTTAAACTTAAGAGGAAGTAATATGATTTAGTTCAATGTTTATGGGGACGTGTGAACTGAATGATATTATGGATTAAGTTAAGTAAAGTTGAGTAACGGCTATAAACTCTAGATGAGATTACTTTTATGGAAGGGGTATAGGTATTCGGACTGCTTATATCAATCCCCTGAGCAGCTGCTGTTACTCAGGACCCCTGGATTCCCATTGGCTTGTTTCAGAGTGTGAGTGCTTCATTGTTGAATTGTTTATTTTAATGGAAAGATAATAACTTGTGGATTGATGCATTGCATTTAGATAAGGTCGCATGTCACTCCATGTGTGATTGTGTTACTATGTACTGAGCTTCGGCTCATTATTGTTGTTATTGTTCTTTCTCCAGGTGATATATTGAGGATGATGTTGATGTTGTTGAGTTGTTATGGTTAATGATGTTATTGTTGTTGATGATGACTGATGTGATGATGCTTGACGAGTTTTGGGCGCTCGTGATGATTCAGAGAAGATTTGTGGATCAGTAAAGTAAGTAGGAGTGTGGATGTAGTTTAGTTATTTTTTTTTTTTTGAATTAATGAGAGATGGATTTATGATTTAAACTTGTTACATTCTTTAAAGGACATAGTGGAGCCCATGTTTTGTAATTTAACTTTTGCAAAGCTTTGTTTAATCCAATAATTTTCCACTTAAGAGAGTGGAAGTTTTGAAATATCTTTATTTCGAAATTGTTTTATAAAATTTATTTTCGCCGCTAAATTCAGTTGTTGCCAGAATCTAACTGAATGATTTCATAACCTAAAATTGAGTAGTAATGTTCAACATAAACACCTTCTTTTAAGATAATCTTACGTATAATTTGTAAGAGTTATATGTGGTTGGGGATTTGGTGTGCTTAATTTGAGAATTGAGCATGTCGGGTCTTTACAAATAAATTATATGAAAATGGAAGTTGAAATACAAGAAAAAGATTGCTATGTACCATGACTTTTCTTATCACTATCTCTCGATCAGAACGATCTATGGCATACCATGCTTTCTTCCCATTATTGTGAGCCGTTAATGGTAGACCCTGTCGTATCATAAATTGCATTTGTCCTGCTAGCCAATTTTGTATATTCTCCATCTATAATTTTTCCATCACCAACATCTACTAATGTAAGTGTTGGGTATTTTTTATGTTTTCTATAACACTCTTCAAATAGATGGTAGAACTCTAATCATAGAGGCGCCTTTTCAGTGCAATGGCATGGAGTTCATCAGAACTCTAATGTTAAACGTGTGCCTTTTGTAACAACCGCCACTACCACCCATAGATGCCCAACCACACTAACTGCATGCTGGTAGGATGAGTCACTCGCTAGGTATTGTTACCCTCAGGCAGTCCTTCACCCCCTTGCAGAGTTTAGGGATCGAACCAGGACCTGAGGCTTTTGTTTGACTTAAAGGCAATGCCTCTTGCCAATTGAGATACCTGGCAAGCCGCTCATCCTACCAGCGTGCAGTTAATGTGGCTAGGCACCTATGGATGGTAGTGGCGGTCGTTACATTTTTTATAATATTGCTCAATTTTATTCCCTCGATATAGGCCACGAGTCCTTGGTCTCTCAACAGTACCATTAGGGACATGAAGCTCCTCATTGGCAACATTTGTATCAGACATGTCCTGCAACAATATATTAAGAAAGATTAAATTGAAAATATTGGACAACTAAAAAAACATGTAAAGTAACACCAACCTGCTCATCATCTGAATGATTATCTTACTGAGTATGATCCTCCTCATGATGCTTCTCGTCATGATCATTGAGATCCCAGTCCTGCTTCTGGGCCTTGGGCCCTAAATGCAGCATATCTAAATATCCTTGTTGCATGTCCATCTTGCGAAATGTTTTCATAATGCTTAGTTAATTGAATAGATACATGTAACCATCGATTTATTGTGACATTGAAAAAAAATAAAAAATGTATCTTAATTATTCCTTTCTATCTTCATTCACCATGTCTTCGTCATTATTAGTTATGACTATATTTGAAATGGCCCAAATCTCTCTATATATTAGAAATTGAGTTTGGATAGAATTATATAAGTTAAATGAATTATAGGATATAACTAGACAAGTTGACATAACTAGATTAATAATTAACTAAGTCGAATTTGAGATTTGAAATCTAAATTTTCCAAACAAGTCATTAAAATGTTTAGAGGATTCTTAATCCCTTAATTCTTAGCCAAAATTCTAATTCCTAAATCCCTACAAAATTTGAGTTCATTTGCTTGAATAAAAATATCAGTTCTTAAACCTGAACTAAAATTAAATATCTTTTTATCCAAAATGAATTCCTAAATTAAGTTCTAATTTTAAGTTCTTAATTTCTAATCTATTAGTTCAGAAATCATCTTTAAATACTTCTGGAACTATAGATATTGATCTGGTAGTTCTAAATCCAATGCCTTATTTTCAAAATATATTTATATTTATCTTTATCTTTTCCATTTTATATTTCTTTTTGTTGCCTGCCTTTTATCTTTCTTTTTCTCTCTCCTCTCTTCATCTTCTTCTTCTTCTTTTCCCGTATCTATTTCTTCTTCTCCTTCTTTCCTTTTTCTTTTTCTCTCAAATTCTTCTCTTTAAATCTCAAATTCAAGAAGGAATAAAAGATAATCAAGTTAGAAATGGGGATTAGAGAAGGAAATCAAGCTAGAAGTATAAAGAAAACTCAAGAGTGCATGTGTTCTTGGATAGAAGAATAAAGATATTTGAAGTGTTTGATATGTTGAAAGTAAAGTATATTCATGTTTGAAGTTGCATATGTGTTTAAAATGATGTTTGAAGTTGATAAAAATGTTTTCAAAAGTCATTTTTCAAAAGAACATGGGCTGTCAAAAAGACATTTTTGTGACAAGCCATGTCACAAAACATGTCAAAGGCTTTTTCTTTAAAATTTTAAGTGACATTTTGGAGACATGGCTTGTCCCCAAGTCGTGCCATTGGCTGTGGTGATATCTCCAGGTCAACATTTTAGAGACATGGCTTATCCTCAAGCCATGTCGTTGGCTGTGGTGATATTGCCCGGTCGACATTTTGGAGACACGACTTGTCCCTTGGTTGTGTCTCTTCAAAAGTTGAATTTTCAGATTTGACATGTTTTTGTATTTTCATCATAACTTTTTCATCCGACCTCTGATTGAGATGATTTAAGTTGAGTTGGAAAGCTTAAAAAGAGATCTAAAACTTTTATGTTTTGAGTTTTTTTTAAACTCAAAAACCATTGATGCTTAAATTTTAGTTCTTTCCAGCTATTGTGTTTTCTTAAACAAAGCCAAAACTTGTATTTGCTTTCTAAATATTTGTTGTTAAGTGCAAATAAATATTTTTAAGTTAAAATGAGATAGATAAGTGATATTTGATGTGTTATGTGAGTTAATTGATGTAATTAAACATGAGTTAAGTAGATTTATAAATTTAACCAATAATTAGGTTAAATCTGGAAGTTAGTTATGAAATGAACTTAGTTAACAAGCCTAGGTCCAACTTGGCTAAATGAACTTGAATGAACTAAAATGGATTAAATTGTTTAACTTTGATGAATTTGGCTAAGTTTAAGTTAATGTAAGCTTGAATTGACATAGATCTTAGATATATAATGAATTAGTACTTAATCTAAGTCCAACTTGGCTTAATGAGCTTTACTAAGCTAAAATGAATTAGATTGTCTAAGTTTAATCAACTTGACTTAGTAAATGAATTAAATGACTAATTATAATCAATTTGGATAAGGTTAAGCTAAAATGGGTTAATAGCTAATAATTAGCTTAGATGAATGAATTAGGATGATCTTTGAATAATATGGGGAATATGTTGTTTCAAATGTGTGTTTACTTGGAAAATGAATGTTTTTGGTATATGAATTCTTTGTTGATGGTTTGTAATAAAAACACTAGAAATAAAGAGAAAAGAAATTCTTTGACAAACAAAGGAGAATTGTCCATATTTTGGTGGGGCGATCTTCGCAGCCATAGTAGGGTTCCAAGTTAGTGTCTGATCAAATAAAGTTAATAAAAGTTTGAGAAAAGTGGATTATTAGTTTAGTTTAGTTTCTTATATGAGTTCTTTCCTTAACAAAAGTGGATATCTGATTTGTCTTCTGGATTATCTTATGAAATTCCTTTCGAGGCTATGTTTGGAGTTCATATTCAAGGTACGTAGTAACTTGTGTCATGCCCTGAGGGGTATCCTAAACGTGGCAGTCTGCCGTACACAATACTAAAGCCTAGGAATGACTACCTTAGTCACGCAAGGGCTTCCATATCATGTACAAGGCATACATCACAACCAAGGGGACGCATCGGAGTAGCACAATTTATATTGATAATAAATAAGTAACAAGGCAAAGAGAATACTTATCATAAAACATAAACATATTGCATTGCAATTCTTGAGGGCATGTCCATCTATTATCTTCAAATAAATGTACATCACTATTCATATTATTCATTATACATAAAGAACCTTACAAATTACTTATCTTATGATTTTATTTTCTTCATAGAAGCTTAACCAATCCTTCCATGATTTCCTCAATGTCATGCTCCTCAATTTAGGCCACGGATATACCTGTTTCAACAAAATCTATAGGGGGTATAAGCTACAACTAGCTTAGTGAGATATTCCTTTTCATTCACACCATATTTTCAAACAAGTTTGTTTATTTAATCACACATATGCTATGCATACAATGCAACCACGTGATTACGCAAATATATACAGTTGTCCAGAAACCATATATAGAACGGATTTACCCTTCCGTATCAAAGGTTAGGGAATCGGGGTTGAAGGTCCTCGACCTTCTACTACTAGTCCCCAGGTCCTCACCTACAACGTTCGGTTGGCTCAGCTCCGAACCTAGAGTCGCTTTCCCCGAGCGATTTGGATTCTCCAGGAAGGAACATGGCCCGTGGCACCGCACGATCACAGCCAATCCAACTCTACGCGTAGGAGTAGTAGCCTTCCGAAAAGATGTGAATCGATGGATGCTATGCGTGAGCGTTTTAGTTTTCTTAAGCCAAACCTTATTAAGGTTTATTAGGGGCGATCAATCAATTTATCAAACAATAAACAATCATACAAGTAAGTAAACAGAATTATTTAAACAAGCAGTTTGAAGTTACGATATTCTTAATTCCTATTTCACGCATAAACATAGAATCACATATATACACATAATCCCGAATTCCCCTAAACACATCCATTTTTATCTTTTCTTAGTATACTAATGCTACTACTTTACAAGCACAAGCAAGGTAACGAAATTAGGAGGAATAACTCACTCATCCATTTTGCTATCTTCTTGGTCGTAGTAATCCTTGGGTAGGGTATTCTCGTGTCCTTCGTCACCTAGACAAAAGAAATACCCGGGATAAGTCTTCTATGAAATTCCTATCCTTGGATATTCTAAGCTTTTCTTAAAATCGCGGTAAAGTCGTATAGGAGGAAATTCCAATTTAAAATGGCCATAACTTGCTCATTTTAATCCGGAATTTCGCATATAATATACCGTTTTCTACCTATTCGAAAAGATCTATCCATTTCTAAGGTTATCTTTGTCATGAAAGGTCATTTGGGTTCCGAAAACATCGGGTACAGATTTAAAACGAATTTTTCTAAACTTTCGCAAATCCATTTTCTAACTCAACTTTCTTTTTAAAGAAAAACCTTTTGCAACAATATAAGTATATATATATATATATTTGATAAACACTTTGAATATATATAAGCTCACTTTATATGCAAAATTTCTAATGGTAGTGTCTCAACAATTTACTTCATAAAACAATTCTTTCTAAAGTGTTAAAACTTATTTTGATAAATTCCTTTTCAAGTATTTGGAAGAAACTTTATATTTTTCATTATAAATAACATTCTTGTTTTATTTCCTTCATTCCTTTTTCTAAAACAAGTAAATTTTCCTTTAACCTTAGTTTTTTTTTTTTTTTTTAAATTTCACTTCTAGTGATAGAAGATCAATTTTTATTCAACAAGTATATTAGGTTATTGAAAAACCTTTTTGTAATTTTGTATTTAGGATGGTTTTAGAAAATTAATCTTGTTTTCTTATATTCACTTCTAAAATATAAGCTTTTGCTATCCAAAACTTGTTCTTTCATTTCTTTTGAAAAGGATCATCTTTATTGATAAAATCTATTATTGTCAATCTTACTTTATTTATATTCTTTTGAAAATGAGTTCTTTCTTTTAAATATCATCACTTGTCCTAAGTGGGTTCATAGCTTTGATTTTTATATTAACTTTGAAAACTAGTTTATTGCTTAGTTTAGAAAAGAGTTTAAGTCTTAAAACTTTAATATTAACGATTTATTTTTCGTAAAACTTAGATTATCATAAAACACAAAGAAAATATTTATTTCTTATGTTTTCTTGATAAAACTATTTTTGTTATTTAAGAAAATTTGAGAAAACTTGTATTACTCTATTTCTAAGTTGTTGATAGTAACTTCATGATTTTGTGATAAAACACTTAATCGAAATTCTAGCTTTGAGTTTATTTTAGTAAAGTAAAAATTCTATTTTTAGATTAGTTGAGACATTAACATTATGTAATTGCAAGTATTATGAGCATATAAAATAGTAGGAATATAAGAAAATACTAAAAATAAATAATGAGCAAGAAAATAAAATATCAAGCATTGGGAACCTTAGCTTCATCAAGGAATCCCGATCAAGTATTGGAGCCTTAGCTTCATCAAGGCATCCCGGACTAAGAATGGACTAGTCCCGTAAGAAAAGAAAAAAAATAAATAAAAGATTGTTTTGACTTGATATGGACAAGTCTAAGACTAGAAAGACTAGTCTTAATAATAACATGAAATAAATTGCATAATTTGAAAGTAAATAAATAACGAATGAGCTTATATGCTCTATATACATATATATATATAATTATATAAATAAGTTATAGCAAAAGATCAAAATATAAACAAGTAACAAATGACAAGGTATATATATATGCATGAAAGTAGTTCCATAAACAAGAACCAAACATGATCTTAATGTGGTTTTCTTTAGTTTTTCAACTTAAGAAACAACATCAAAACCATATAAGTTTACTTGATATGAAAAAAATAGAATATGAGTTCTTCATTACCTAAATGGGTAAGAAGAAAAGAAGAATTGCTTGAAGGCTTTTGGTAGTGATAAGTAGTGAGGCCTTGAAAAGAAACTTTCTTTAGTAATGGAAGGAGAGTGTTTTCTCTTTACAAGAAGTGAGTTCTCGTAAGATTGTAGAGAGGAGTTTTTGGAGAGGATTTTAGCATAATTTCTTTGCTTTGGAATGGTGTGAAGAAATGAGAAGGGGAGAGGTGGTATTTATAGAGTTTTGTGAAGGAATTAAGAGGTAATTAAATAAAAGAAAAATAAATTAAAATAGAGAAAGAGGGGGGTCAATTTGCGCCGGCCATAAGTGTTTGGAGAGTGTGTGAGTTGATTTTTGAGTGAAATTTGTAAGAAATAATTAATATGTAAGGTATGATTTGATAAAAGGTGTATTGGAAATATAAAAAGTAAGAATAGATATGTAGGTAGTAAGAAATAGGTGTAAGAAAAAGTAGAGATAGTAAAATAGTAATGAATAGTAGAAAAGTACTATGAATAGTAGACTAGACAATCAAAGTATCGGTAGTAATAAAAATACGCGTAATAATGCGATATCTGTAATTTTTAGCTACCGAAAAATTCTAAAACTGATATTTTTGGAATCCTTATATTTTTACGAGTCTATTGGTATAAACGAAATATTTTTAATATTCCGAGCTTCAGGACACGCTTTTCGAGCACTGATTCCGATTAACTCCGAAGGACACTCGAAATTCGCGAATATGATATTTTTATGTTACCCTATATTATTACGAACCATTCTAGGCTATCAACTTAATTTCGTTTTCTAGGGTTTGAAAACGCGGATTGCCGGATCTTAAACACTAGGGTTCGTTATAGGCTTTACTTTTAGGGTTCCGTTTTGATTTCCGATTTTACTGAGTTATTCATAAGATCGTATAATTTTTGAGTTTTGATCGTTTTATATTTCTAGCTCGACGTCTATGGTTTATCTTATTTTATTCGTGATTATTTAATTGTTTTTAGTTCTCAGGATCGTTTAACCGAGTTCAGGTTTATGAGTTGACTCAGTTTGACTTTTGTTGAAAATTTGGAATTTGTGATTCTAAAATTTTACTGAAGGATTTATGATTTTATCATCCCGTTGTTAAGCAGTATTTGGATCTATCATTTCGATTCGCGTTTTAGGAATTGGGTAGATTATTTAATCGGCGTACGGACGTTGATTATACCGATAATTGGACTTTATATTGTGTTTCAAGGGTTCTCGTTTTCTCAAGATTTGAAAACTCGTTTTTTATCTTATTTGAAATTAAGTTTTAACTTGATTCGATTTTTAGGGTTTCGTTTCCAGTGTTTTGACTCGGTCTAGAATTTGGTTTTTATCTTGAGTCGATTTTCGGGATATAATTTTTGATACTTAAACTTCTATGATTATTTTTTGAGAATTATCAAATTTTTGGGGGTTTACAACTTGCGTGGTGATTGTTAGGATAGGCATCCTAAATGGACTAAAAACTTAAACTTGCCTAATAATTGTTTGAATTAGTTGTCTATTCTGCTGTTTAAATCCGTATCTGGCCTGGTATAGCAGATATGTATCCGATTCAGGGAGCAACACCTTGCTCAGATTGGGGGCACTGTAGTTATAGGAGCTTAGGCCAGCCCTATCATGGTGTAGCTACTGGAAGGTGAACCTAGACGAGATTGAGATGGTTACCGAAGGAGGCAGGGTAATGACTTTCATAAGTGGTACGGCGGGTAACTGATGGGGAAGGCGATATCAGTGTAACGTTTGCTTTTGCTTAGAATGAAGTGGCATGATTTAGTTCAAATGCTTATGGGAATAGTTGGACTTGGTAATGTTATGGACTAAGATAAGCAAAGTCGTGTAACGGCTGTTAACCCTAGATGAAGTTATTTTCTCTTTATCGGGTATATCATCTAGGAGATATAAGTATTCGGATTGCTTATATCAACCCCCTGAGCTTCGTGATCGTTACTCAGGTTCCCGCGCTATCCCTATGTCCGGAGTTTGATTACTCCCATGATGTTTGTTACTTTAAAGAAAAGATAATAATTTGTTGTTTGTTACATTATTTAGCTAAGTTTGTGTGCCACTTCACTTGTGAGTGCATTATGTGTATTGAGTTTCGGCTCATTATTCTTGTTGTTGTTCTTTTTATAGGTATTATTGTTGATGAATATGGCGATGATGAGATGATTGAGGATGATGTTGATGTTGTTGGGTTGTTATGGTTGATCTTGTTGTTGTTGATGATGATTGATGTGATGATGCTTGACTCGGGTTTTGGGCGTTTGTGATGATTCAGAGAGAATTTGTGGATGAGTGAAGTGAGTAGGAGCGTGGATGTAGTTTAGTTATTTTATTTCTTTTTATTTTGTATTAGTGAGAGCTAGATTTATGATTAAACTTGTTACATTCTTTAAAGGGCATAGTGGAGCCCATGTTTTGTAATTTAACTTTTGCAAAGCTTTGTTTAATCCAATAATTTTCCACTTAAGAGAGTGGAAGTTTTGATATATCTTTATTTCGAAATTGTTTTATAAAATTTATTTTCGCTGATAAATCCAGTTGTTGCCCGAATCTAACTGAATGATTTCATAACATAAAATTGAGTAGCAATGTCCAACATAAACAAAATATTTTAACAAAAGCCTTAGTGTGTAATACTTTAGAGTATTATACGTGACAGTAGTGCCTTAAGTTATTTAATTAATCGAATTAAATTTTTGGGGTGTTACAATATTTTCTCCCAAATCAAGACTCGAGCTAAATTTCCTAAATCTATGAAAATACGGTTAACAGGTATCATCCAAGGTTTACTTATATCTTGTTGTAGTGCTTCCTCGGTTCATGGTTGATCTATTATCTCCTCATCAAACTCATCATTTGTTGGAAACAATCTTCGATTATGCAAATGTTGATGGTTGACATTTCGCACTACTCTTTAATCACCACTATGCTTTTTAGGGTCTCTTAAGTAACAAACTTGTTGGCACAAGTTAGCAAGTACATACGAGTCATTATCATACTATGTGCTACTTATCCTTATACTAATCATCTCCTCATTTGTGACCATTGGATTGTCACGGTGTGTGAAACCATTTACACTTAAATAGAAACACTCGATGATGTTAAAATATTTTAATTGTATGACATCAATTAGTAGCCCATAGAAAAAGATTTTCCTTCCATTGTGCTCTCCTACAGCAGAGACTCTACTATTTTGAGTTTTTAAACCAGCTTCTCGAGATTTAGTAATGAATCTTACTCTATTCATTACACACCATTATAAAACCTTTCCACGATCAATAGGACCCCAAGGCAAGGCCTCTAAATCATTTGATATTTGTGTTCCACTAGAAGCTTTGAGGTACTTTATCTGTACACAACCATATCAAATATATTACTAGAGTATAATTGTTTCCTTAAATACATTTGAGATTTTGAAAATATGTACATGCTCACCTTATGTTTGAACCAATCAGGAAAATGTGTTGCAAGGATTTGACCAACATCACGAATGCCATGTGTAAGTATCTCTTGTTGAAATTAACTATTTATGGATGTATATGGTTAGAAATGGTAAATGGAATATTAATTGGAATTTGAAATTAGGTTAAATGAGTAAAAATGACCTTATATAGGGTCGGACTTCTTCATAGTTGTTCAACACGGTCCAGTGCATCTTATTCATTTCTTCACCCATCTCAGCATATGTATACGCACCCATGGGTCACACTTGTTGTCTAAGTATTTGCATACTAAATTCTGAAGATACATCTGGGTCGTCATAGTATCTAGGAGGCCTATTCAATCTGGTTTCAATATTGTCAATATACATAGAGCAAAATAGTATGCTTTCTTGAACAACATAAGTTTCTGTTATGGAGCCCTCTGTCATAGCCCTATTCTTAACATGCCATTTCAAAATGCCTAGGCACCTCTTTACAGGTTATATCTACCTATATTGTAATGGAACACAAATGCGTGCCTCTCTTGGTAGATGAACTGCCAAATGAATCATGATGTCAAAAAAGGCTAGTGGAAAGATCTTCTCCATCTTACATAATGTTATGACTATACTACGCTCCATAGAGTTCAATATATCAACACGTAGCTCTTTTGCACACAATTCCCTGAAAAAACAGGACACTTCGCAAATTGTATCATAAATTTCATCACGAAGAAATCAATGTAGAAGCACTAGAAGAAGGCATTGAAGTAATACGTGACAATCATGGCTCTTTAGACCTTTAAGTGATGCTTCCGATTGACTCAAACATGATGATATATTGGAAGCATACCCATCTAGAAGTTTTACATCTTTAATTAGGCAACACACCTCCTTTACATGATTAGATCTCAATGTATATTGGGCAGACGGCTTCACAGTACGACCCTGAAAAGTTATAAGATGTAGTTCAGGTCGAATGCCTATCTCCTTTAATGTTATTCTAGCCTTATCGTTATCTTTAGACTTTCCCTTGATATTAAACATTGTTCCCACCAAGCTATCACATATATTTTTTTCTATATGCCTCACATCGAGGTTATGTCTAACCTCTAACTCCTGCCAATATGGCAATTGCCAAAGAATGCTTTTCTTAGTCCAGTTGGTACCATCGTCATTACTCCTCCTCCTTATGTTAGTAAATGACTTCCAAGAACTATGTCTTCATAATTAGATAATTGCATCAAAATTTCATTGGTCGATAATACCCGAGGTGCTGCTCCTCTCAACCTCCCCATTAAACCCGTTAGCGTCACGACGCATGGTTTGTCTCATTGGTAAGAACCGTCTATGTCCCATGAAATGAAATTTACTCTGACTATGTCCACTAATCACATCAACATTACAAATAGGACATGCTTTATACCCTTTAGTGGTCCATCCTAAAACATCACCATATGCTAGAAAATCATGAATTGTCCAAAGTAATGCAGCTCGCATACAAAATGAGTGTTTTGCAAAAACATCATATGTACGAACCCCATTTGTCCTAATGCCATCAGTTCATCAATAAGAGGCTGAAGGAGACATCAATGTCTTTGCTCGGTGATTTTGGCCCTGGAATTAGCAAGGACATGAATAAATATGGCTCTTTCATACATTTCCATGGTGGACCATTGTAGGGAAATATAATTACTAGCCATAAACTATAAGCTGTACTCAAATTGCCATATGGATTGAAACCATCAGTTACAGGACCCAATCGAATGTGCCAAGCCTCCATTCCAAAATTAGGGAACTTGCTATCTAAGCGCTTCCATTCTTCAGAGTTAGACGGATCCTTTAAAATGTGTTCCTCGGGAATATATCCTTCTTTATGTCACCTCATTTCTGGAGCTGTCTTTCAATACATAAACAAACGTTGGAGTCTGGGTACTAATGGCAAGTGCCTTAGAATTTTCACTGCAACCTTCTTCTTATGTGAAATGGCCATGAAATTCCTAATTCATATTTTGTAAAAGTGTCATTGGAATTATACATGCTTTTGTATGTGTTGAATATGATTTATGTTAATGATAAATTATGTGTTTTATTGTTGTGTTAAAATATGAAAATACTCTAAAATTTATTAAATATTTAGTTCATAAAATTTAGATTTCATTAACATGAATTAATTATGTTTGGAATGTATTAAAACAAGTAGATGAATGCATGCATATAAGTCTCCTTATAGTAGAAAAACAAGACCAAAAAATCAAGCTTTTAAACCACCATTAAGGCCTTAAACTAATATCATTAATTAGCCAAAAGTTAAGTCATTATTTACCTTAACTTTTGATGCCTCAAAAGTCAAATAACAAGATAATATTAACTTAATAAAGTGTCAAATTTGTGCAAAACTTTCAGACCTCCTAAACACATCTCCAAAAGCTCCAAAACCTTCTTCTTTCTTCTCAAAAATCTCTCCCATGGCTATATACCATTAGCCCCTTCAACTCTTACAAAAATAACCACCAAAAGCTTGCTTAAGGACCACAAAGCTAAGGCCTAAAGTTCTATTGGTGAGTATGTTTTTCATGTCTTAAACTTATGCATGAATATGATTTCTTGACAATAGGGTTTAAACTTAAACTTGTGTTTGATGATTCATATGCTTTGTTGGTTGCATGAGAAGTGTTTTGTTGTTATAGAAGTTAGTTGTATGTGTGGTATATGAATTTAGAAGTGTTGAAAAGTTGTGGTTTAATGATCAAATGTTGAGAGTGTTGATGAGTGAGGATTTGGGATGGTATTTGTGTATGATGATTTGTGGTTAAGTGTTTAATGTCTTGAGTGGAGTTTATGTGGGTTGAATGATGTATTGATCATATAACAAGCTTATGAAAAACATGGGATGATTTTAAAAAAGTTTTGGAAGTGTAAACTTTACATGAAAAACAAAGGAAATTCGTGTCTAGCAACAGGGGATAAGTCACAAGCGAGTGAGGGGAGTGATTTAAGCTGATTGTCACTTTTTCACATGTCACGGGCGACCAAAGGGGTGCGATACTCTCTGATGGTGTGATCTTCAAAAATCACGAGCGACCAAAGGGTCGTGCAATTTCCCCTGCAAATTGACATGTTTTTGTATTTTGCCCGTAACTTTTTCATCCGACCTCCGTTTGAGGTGATTTAAGTTGCGTTGGAATTAAAAAGAGATCTACAACTTTTATGTTTTGATTTTTTCCAAATTATAAAAGTATCAGTGCTTAAATTTCACTTCTTTCCAGATGATACATTTTCCAAACAAAGTTAAAAACTTGTTTTTGTTTGTTTTATGTGTATTTGCTTTAATAAATGGATCTTTTGGACTAAAATGAGATAGATATATGATAATTGATGGGTTATGATGATTAAGTCATATAAGTAAGCATGATTTAAGTATATTTGTAGATTTAACAAATTATCGGTTGTCTATGAGTGTTAAGCTAAAACTAGTTATATTGTATATATGATTTCCTTTCCTTGTTTTAAGATCTTGTGATAGCTTATTTGAATTTACTTGAATGGTTAAGTATGAGATTAGTTGATATTAAGCTTAGACGAAGTGTGATATTGTGATAATCTCATTGAACAGTGATTGATCCCCGCTCGGCCATCCCCATTAATTCCTGAGCTAGCATAGGTACGCAGTAACTTGCTTGTTTCTTTGTTAAGATAGGCATCCTTTAAAGCTACTTTAAATTAACAAAATTTAATAATTGCTCGTTGAATGGCTATTATGCCGTTGAATCTGGTTCGGAGAGCGGCACCCTACTCAGTTTAGGGGCATGGTAGTTTAGGCGCTAGAACCACCCTTGTCATTTGAAATTACTTTCATAAGTGGTTCAGCAGGTAGTCGACGGGGTATTTGGTATCGGCGTAACATTTACTTAAACTTGGGGGGAAGTACCATGGTTTGGTTCAACGTTTATGGGAACGGGTGAACTATAGTCATATTATGAACTGAGTCTAAGTAGAGATGGGTAACGGTTAAAAACCCTAGATGAAGCTATTTTTCTTATCGGTAAATTTATCTAGGATGATATAAGTCCCCGAACAACTTATATCAACCTCTTGAGCGTTAAGGTTGTTACTCAGGTTCGCACGGGATCCCTATTATCCGGAGTTTGAATACTCCCGTGTTGTTTTACTAACTAAAGATTGAATAATAAATAATTGGTTGTTGCATAATGCATTTAGTCTAAGAATGTGTGACTCACTTTGCATTTGTATTCGTTACTTGTGTAATGGGCATTTGGCTCATATTTTATCCATTTCAGGTGATGACTCTGATGAGTTCTATGCAAGTATGGGGTACGGAACCGACTTTGAAGATTTTCTTGATGATTTGGTAGAGTTAACCATGGACTTAATGGAACCCTATAATTGTAATAGAATAGATGTGACATCTTTTGTTGGTGATGTAACTAAAGTTTTAGTTTGGGTTGTGTTTTTGAAGATTTTGTTAAGTCTTGTAAGAAGCCTTTGGTTGTAATATATTTATGTATGTAACTATGGATGACTTGGGTTACGTATCTTGTGATATATGTTAGTATTGAAACTAAGTTCTACTAAAGTATAAAAAAAAAAAACCTATGATTTGATATAGTTTAATTGTTATAGAATTAGACAAACAATTACTCAAACATTTCTTTTAGA
The DNA here is from genome assembly GCA_024138025.1 of Combretum micranthum. Taxonomy (NCBI): domain Eukaryota; kingdom Viridiplantae; phylum Streptophyta; class Magnoliopsida; order Myrtales; family Combretaceae; genus Combretum; species Combretum micranthum. The sequence goes on along the minus strand of JAMXBD010000629.1, from coordinate 98,608 downwards.
CAAACTTACATATAATTCTGTAGGTTATATGTGGTTGGGGAACTGCTATCACCTATAATAGTTATAAGGGGATAACGGGTCCTTACATTATGTCTACCAGTCCTTTCTTTCTATCGTGGCTCATTACATCTCGAACAACAACTTAGATCCTTAAACTCCTTTCTGTATAGAATGCAATCATTTCTACATGCATCAATTAATTTGCGTCCATTCCTAGCCTTCTTAACATATGTTGATAATCGTAGTAAGAAGATGGCAGGTTCTCACCCTCAGGTAAGATGCTTTTTACAAATGACAACCAACCATTGAAATTCTTCACTAATTGTCAACCATCGACTTTCAGATTCATCATTTGAATAATTGCTGAGAGAAGAGAAAACTTTGAGCACCCAGGATATACTTCACGTTGTGCATCATCAAACACACTAGTCCAGTTAGTCAAATCACTTTCCTCTTCCTCTTCATTACTTGAATCATCATCTCCATTATCTATATTATCACAAGCCATGTCATCTAGCATTTCATTATCTGCTTCATCCTTAAACACTCGACCATCATTACCATGATCATCCTCCATATTATTGACTTCAAGTTGATCTGACTCAGATGGATGAGTTGGCTCTTCACCATGATAAATCCATGTATTGTAACTCCAAGCCATAACTTTACAATACAGATGACGCTTAATGAGCCAAAGGGGGTGCACTTCACGTTTAAGCAACCTTGACAAGGACAACTAACACAACCATCATATCGAATAAATTGAGATGCCACTTTAAGAAAATCATTAACTCGTTCAATGTATTCCGTAGTAGAATGATCATTGGTGTGATGCTATGCTCTTCCCAACATCCTACTAAATATTTAATATTTTATACTTTTATATTATTTAATTATAAATATATCAACAAGTGAATGGCAACAATTTGTAAATTGTAAATTTAACTACAATTATATTTTAGTTTGCACTTGCATTTCTTTTTTTGACATAAAAAAAAAAAAACATGCTATACTTCTAATGTTAGAAGCCTTATACCATATTAAGGCTAAAGAATCTATATTTAATGATTAATGATCTTGATGCTCTAACGTTGATGCTATACTTCTAGTTATATCTCGCATATATGCTCTCACACCAATATACAAAAATATTTGTAAAATAGAAGTTAATTGTGAAACCTTGATTTTCATTGGATGGAAAATTATTAGTAAATCGATATTAAGGCATCTAATTTGACAACCATAAACTAAATTAAGGGTATAATTAGAATCATATAGAATAATCAATAAGAAAAGAAAGTACCAAAACTATAATAACCCTAAGAATAAAAGGAAATCATTTAAATAATAGGCTTAATTAATCTAAAATAAGAAATAATATAGAAACTACTCTAGAATTCAAAATCAAAGAAATTCAATTTGAAAAAAAAAATTATTATGGAATTACAATAAATATATATATAAATGATTCATTAAAAAATGAAAAGTAAATAGTAAATAGTAATGATAAAAGGTAAAATAGTAGTAAATGGTTAAGATGGTATGAAAAGTAACCAGTAAATATAAAATGCAAATATAAAATATAGAGATAGCATATGATACAATAATTAATGTAGATTTTTCAAATAAGGTTACTTTAACCTATGAAATTACTAAAATGTCCATTTAAATTCACAAAAATTGCAAAACTAACACAAAAAATAATTTAAATGGAAAAAAAATCCTTAAATACTCAAGAAAAATCAGGAATAATTTGGAAAACACTAGGTGAAATACCCCAAATCTTCACCTCTATTAGAAATTGGGTTTAGATAGATTTGAATGAATTAAATTAATCATAGAATATAAATAGACAAGTTGACAAAGTTAGATTAGTAATTAATTAAATGAAATTTGAGATTTGAAATCTAAATTCTCTAAACAAGTCATTGAAATGTTTAGAGGATTCCTAAACTCTTGATTCTTAGCCTAAACACTAATTCCTAAATCTTTACAAAATTTGAATTTATTTGCTTGTATAAAAATATTAGTTCTTAAATCTGAACTCAAATTAAATATCTTTTATCCAAAATAAATTCCTAAATTAAGTTCTTATTATAAGTTCTTAATTTCTAACCTATCGATTCTAAAATTATCTTTTGAATACTTCTAGAACTATATATATTGATCTGATAGTTTTAAACTTATACCTTATTTGAAAAAATATCAAATTTTTATTAAATCTTATCTTTTCCTCTGCCTCTCTCTCTTCTTCTTTCTTTCTTCCGTTTCTTTCCTTCTTCTCTTTCTTTCTTTCTTTCTCTCTTTCTTTCTTTCTTTGATCTCTCCTTCTCAATCTCAAATCCTAGACAAGATCAAGAAGATAAATTAAAACTAAGGAAGAAGATAGGAAAGAGGAATCAAAGCTAAAAGTACAAGAAGTTGCATGATTTAGCCAAAAGCTAAGTTTTCTATTTCTATTTCTCTTTGTTTTTACTTGTTATTTACATTTATAATTGATGAGTTGATGTTGAAATGGGTTGAGAGTGCTATTTATATATATATTTGTTGGTTTCATGGTTGATGGAAGTTAAGTTTTGATGAGGAAGAAGATGATGAATAGTGGTTATGGAGTTTGATGAAGTTTGAGATGTTTGATGTGGTGAATGTGAAGTTATGTTGTTTGAATGTTATATTGATCATATAACAAGCTTTGGAAACTTTGGATGAGTTTAAAGAACTTTAAGAAGTGTAAAATGCATTTAAAGAACAAAGGATTTCATCATTTTCTTGTTCTAGTGTGCACAACCTGATGCATGGGCGTGCACATGCCCGTGCAGGCCTTAAAATCCTTAAAATTTTGTCTCAGGTCACTTTTTCATGCTTAGCACGGCCTCGAGCATGGCCATGCACTCGGTCGTGGAGCCTTCTACTGTTTCGCAGCCTGTTTGTATTTTAGCCATAACTTTTTCATCCAGCCTCTGATTGAGATGATTCAAGTTGCGTTGGAAAGATTAAAAAGATATAAAACTTTCATGTTTTGAGTTTTTGCAAATTATAAAAGTAAAGTGCTTAAATTTTAATTCTTTCCAACTGATACATTTTTCAAGCTAAGCTAAAAACTTGTTATAAATTGTTTTATATGTGTTTACTTTGACAAATGGATCTTTTTGACCTAAAATGAAATAGATTAATGATATTTGATGTGTAATGATGATTGAGGGATATAATGAAGCATAATTTAAGTATATTTTTAGATTCATCAAATAATTGAATTTCCATGAGTATTAAACTAAAAGTAGTTATGTTGTATATATGATTTCCATTGCTTGATTTATGATGTTGTGACGACTTTGTGAAACTAAATGATCTTGGTAAGTATATAAATGATGAGTTATGTATCTATATGAATTTTATTTGAATTTCCTTCATGCTAAGTTTAAGATTTAGTATGTTTTAAGTGGTGTTTTTCTTCAATTGTTTTACCTTGTTTATTATTTGTTCTTATGATTAGCTATTGAACTTAAATGATCTTAGATAACAAACTTAAGTTCAACTTGATTAAATAGATTTGAATGAGTTAAAATGAATTATATTGAGTTAGTTTAACCATCTTTGACTTAGTTTTTGAACTAAATGGTTAAGGCTAATTAATTTAGCTAAGTTTAAGTTAAGGTGAGTTCAAGTTGACATAGATCCTACATGTATAATGAATTAGTAATTAATCTAAGTCCAACTTGACTTAATGAACTTTACTAGGCTAAAATGAATTAGATTGTCTAAGTTTAATCAACTTGACTTAGTAAATGAATCAAATGACTAATTTTAATCAATTTGGCTAATGTTAAGCTAAAATGGGTTAATAGCTATTAATTAGCTTAGATGAATCAATTAGGATGATCTTTGAATAATATGGGGAATATGTTGTTTCAAATGTGTGTATACTTGGAAAATGAATGTTTTTGGTTTATGAATTATTGTTAATGCTTTTGTAATAAAACACTATAAATAAAGAGAAAAGAAATTCTTTGACAGACAAAGGAGAACCGTCCATATTTTGGCGGGGCGATCTTCGCAGCTATAATGGGGTTCCTATTTAGTGTTTGATCAAATAGGGTTTAAAAAAATGAGTTTGAGATGAATGGATAAATAGCTTAAGTTCTTATATGATTTTGATGAAGTAGATGATTAGTTTAGTTTAGTTTCTTATACGAGTTCTTTCCTTAACAGAAGTGGATATCTGATTTATCTTCTGGATTATCTTCTGGAATTCCTTCTGACACTCTGTTTAGATTTCGTATATAAGGTACGCAGTGACTTGCGTGTTGGATGTTAGGATAGGCATCTAAAATGAATTAAGAAATTAAACTTGACTTAATATTTGATGAGTGTTGATTGTCTTTTATGCCGTTAAATCTGGCTCGGAGAGCGGCACCTTGCTCAGATTGGAGGCATGATACTGTTTAGTTATTGGATAGATTTATCTAGGAGATATAAGTATCCGAGCTACTTATATTAATCCCCTGAGCGTCGTGATACGTTACTCAGGATCCCCTAGTAGTACGGGCTACGCCTGAAGGTGGAGCTGCCTAGTCTGTATGAACAGTAGGGACCACTCAGGGAGGCAGACGTGATACTAGATCCTTGATGCCCGCAGTTTGAATACTCCCGTGTTGATTTGTTTATTTTAAAGAAAAGATAATAACTTGTTGATTGTGCATTGCATTTAGTTAAGCTCGTGTGTCACTCCATGTGTGATTGTGTTGCTGTGTACAGGGCTTCGGCTCATTCTTGTTGTTGTTATTCTTTTTACAGTATTGTTGTTGTTGATGATGAGTTCTTGTTAATGTTGTTGATGTTGGTGATGATGGATGATGAACGATGATATGATGTTGTTGCTATTGATGATGCTTGACTCGAGTTTTGGGCATTTGTGATGATTCGGAGAGAATTTATGGATGAGTGAAGTAAGTAGGAGCGTGGATGTAGTTAGTTATTTTATTTCTTTTTGTTTAGTATTAGTGAGAGATGGATTTATGATTTAAACTTGTTATATTCTTTAAAGGGCATAGTAGAGCCCATGTTTTGTAATTTAACTTTTGCAATGCTTTGTTTAATCTAATAATTCTCCACTTGAGAAGAGTGGAAGTTTTGAAATGTCTTCATTTCTAAATTGTTTTATAAAATTTATTTCCGCTGCTAAATCCAGTTGTTGCAAGAATCTAACTAAACGATTTCATAATCTAAAATCGAATAGCAATGTTCAACATAAACACCTTTTTTTAAGACAACCTTACGTATAATTCGTAAGAGTTATACGTGGTTGGAGACTTGTATGCTTAATTTTAGAATTGAGCATACCGCGTCTTTACACTAGGGAAATTTGAAACATGTAATTAATCTCAAGAAATTTCCTAGAAATTTCTCAAAATTGTGTCAAATTGCATGTAAAATTCACCAAAAATTGACTAGCTGTTCAAAAGTTTTAAAACCTCACAAGGACATGTGTTTTAATTCTAGATGACCACATAAAAATTTTCATGGAAACATATTGACATTTGGAATTTTCAATACGTGGTAAAAAGCTATAAATACCAAGTTCTAGAATAAAAAATTCACGCAGCTCGTTTCGAGCATCATAAAATTACCAAAAGTTTTAGTTTATTACTAAATATTATACTCTATACTGCCAACAAGTTCATGGTGGTAGAAGATGGCTGGAGATGGTCGTTTTGTTGGTGGTTAGGCGGAAATCGCGGAAATTTTCATGAAGATATTCCAGCTCCTTTCATAAAGATATTTTATAGCTAAACTCATCATAATTTTAGGTACCTCTCATAAAAATTTCGTAATTTTTCTTGATCATTTACTATTTTTTATAATTAATCTAAGATTCTGCCAGTATAAATAACATTAATTAGTGCATATTTTATATGTTAAATTATAGTAAAATGATTCTATTATACATGAAACTTTTTAACCACTTTCTAAATGCTCATTATAAAGCTTAGATATTAACTTTATCAAGTTATAACATATACTAATATTTTCTATAATTACACGATTTATTATAAACTAATTACCTTATAAATGGCTATGTATAACTTAAATCTATAATTAAACTACCCTAGTTATTTACTACTTTTTAAATATATTATCAAAGAACTTATAACAATACTTAAGCAAAATAACCCTTAGATTTGCTTAAACTAATTATCTACTTTAAGGTTTATTAATTTAGATAAGCTTAGTATAAAGAAAATGATAAAATTAGTTATATATCGATATCAAATATTTATAAAGCTTATGTTAACTATACTTAATCTTTTAACTATTGCTTCTATAGTACATATTTATAGGAATACTTATACTCAATAATTAGACCCTACAATAGCCTAAAAGAAATTAATATTATACAACTCAGTTAATAAATATCTACTTATTCTCAAATTCTAGTAATTAATAGGGGTATTGTTAGAAGAGATAAAATCTAGATAATTTTATAAATGTTTCATAATTTTCCTAGAATTATCATCACATGTTTGATATTTTTAATAAATTTTCTAATATTCTAAAGTTAAGTAAAATAATAATCGTAAAAACTAAATTAGTCTCATAGCTCACTTTAAATTTTTTAAATTCTAAGTTTAGATGTTAACCTTACTTATCTTACTATAATAAACCTCAATTATAAGTTATCCAATAAAAGCTAATATAAAAACTATAATTAGTACTTAAATCATGCTTTATTTAAACCCTATTAAAATACATCATAATATACCCTATAATTGTAATCCATTCCCAACTACCTAAATTAGGAATTATTACCTTGCTAATTACATCAAAAAAAAAGAAGGAAAATGATTAAATGACTAGCCAACCTCTATATTAAACTATAGATACTCATAACTATTCCTTGTTGGATATTATTAGGTGTTCGAGGGGAACGCTGATAAATCACAATTTTTGTAAGTGGTTCATTTATATGGTAATTGTAAAAAGGGATATTATTTACATTATAATTGTTTGTGCTTGTAATGTAAACCCCGATATTCTTAGTAGTCAAGTAAACTCTGGGAATCGAAAAGCAAAACCCAAAATTGGTCTAGTTCAAGTTTAGTGAGAGAAGCTTAGAAACCCTAAATTCGGCTTTCCTTCGGTTTCATAACAAAAGAAGTTTTATAAGACAAATTAATGTGAATTATTATTTTAAAGTATATTTCAAACCTTAGAAAGTTTTAATTTCGAAAAATTTTCTATTCCGGGCCTTCCAGAGCTCAATTTTCTGAAAAACGAGCCCCGACACCAGAAACTCAGAAAAATATTCCGGAATATTCATTAGAACCGAAATTTTATAAGGGTTTCAAAAATATAAATTTTATAATTTTTCGGGCTATAAAAATTACAGTTATAGTCTTTTTCCCGTATTTTCTTTATTACCGGTAAAGTAGATGTCTTGTCTACTATTTACCACTATTCAAAAGTACAACCTATACTATACACTACCCATACCCTATTCTTACATCCTTACAACTACTCATTATATTTTTTTTTTCCAAGAAAATTTTGTTTCCTACTTAATTATTATATTTATTACATTTTATTACTTAAATTACAAATTATATCAAATTCAAATATCTCTCTCCCTCTCTTCCTTGTTGGCCGGCACACCCCCTCCCCATTTCCCTCTATTTTTTTATTTTTATTTCTTTTATTACAACTAAACCCTAATTCACTTAATATATAAACCTATTTTCATCCTCTCTCCTCATTTTTACTCATTCAAAAATTTTACAAGAAGGAAAACCCTCTCTTCTTCTCCTCATTGTTGCCATGACAGCCCCTCACACACACACACACATTCACAAGTTCATTTCATCTTCTTTCTTCTGAAAATCTTCTTTTAGGTGATGATTTCTAGCTTTTCTATTACATAATCTTGTAATGGCAAGACCATTCTTGTGTGTTTTCCACCTTAAATCCCAATAAGCAAATGCTAGGGATAAGAAAACACTAATACAAGAATATCAAGCCATCACAAGAAGTAGATCTTGTGTTTAATGAGTTTTTATTGAAGTAATATTATGTTCATGCATAAAAAGTAGAGATCTTGCATGAAAAATTTATGTTCATGTCTCTAAACTCATTTTCATACACTATAAGTTGTAGATCTAGTGTATAGACACTCATGTTTTCTTGACATTTATGTTCATGTTTGTGTTTTCATGCATTAATGATCATAAAAGCTTAGTCTTGCATATATAAATGCGCTAGATGGTAGATCTTTATGAATATAAGACAAGAAACTTGAAAAGAAAAGGTTTTTGTTAGAAATGTTTAATGAAAAATTCGGATGAACTTCAAGACCTATTTTAAAAACCCTTGAAACCACTTTAAAACTCATATTTTACATGAAAAATGAAAGTTATATGTAATAGGTATCTCTAAGTAATGATTTTTACAAGTTGAAATAAGTTTAAGCATGAGTAATGTGTAAAACAAGTAGTGAAATTAAGATGGAAAATTTTGAGTTAGTGTTCAAGTTGTCAAATTCGTAATTTGAGATGATGCATATGTAATCACCTAGTATTCAAGCTCAAATTGCATGTTTTATGTGTTAAATGAAGTCCTTAGGTAGTAGGTATAGTAAAGCTATAAATTTTGATGCATTAAACAAGTTTTTTCAAAGGAAACATGCAAGAAATGAATTTTTCCATAATTTGGATTTTTGTGAAAAGCTTATTTAAAAACATGCTTGTAAAGTAAAAAATGTAAATTTTTATGCGGAAATGAAGGTCTTGGATAGTATAGATGATGAAGACTCATTTTTATTTAGATAACAAGTAAATTCTAAGAATAAAATCCCAAAACACTAAGGAGATGCAAAATTGGAAAAAGTGGTCTTTTAAGAAATAACTATTGTTGGAGTCTTATAAGAATTAGGAGTTCTCAAAGTTTCATTATAAAAAAATCATCAAGATCATGCATATATTGAACTCATTACATGTCATTCATATTAGGAATTCATTCATATTTTATCTAGACATGAATCATCAACTAGAAACATTTTTATTAAATGCAAAACAATTTTTTGAAAATGGAAAAGTTACAAAACAGATCTGATCCCTCTGTTCCATGACCTAAATGTTTTCAAAACTTGGAATTAATAATATAAATAGATAGATCTTTCGAAGTAGATAGAAATCGATATAAAATTTACGAAATTCCGAGTTAAAATGACCAAGTTATGACCGTTTTAAGTTGGAACTTCCGCAAATAGCGAGAATCACGATTTTGTTTAGTTTAGATCCATAGTTTGGATTAGTAAAGTGATGAAATTCTCATTAGGTTATTCTTATTTGGTAGGTGATCCTGAGAACGACGATACCCTACCACCCAACTACTATTACTAAGAGACCGGCATACCATGGTCGAGTGAGTATTACTTCCGATTTCAATTATTGCTTGTGATTGTAATGATAGTTGCATTAGTTGTTAAGCAAAGATAAAAAGAATGATTATGCATGATGGGGTTAGTTGGGAATTATAATTGTCTGCGATTGATATGTTGAAATAGCTATGAATTCCTTAATTTGTATATATGTGTGTTATTGAAATGATATATATATATATATGTATATGTGTGCTTGGTTAATATAATTGGTGGATGTGTTAGACATGTGCTATTTTGTATGTGTATAGTATAATGAAATTAATTTTTTTGTATCACATGTATAAATGTGTGTATAGTGTAATGAATATATATGTCTTTTGCAAATTAATATGTATGTGCTATGTTTAGAATTTAATAAAATTACTTTTGAATAGCTTAGGATTTGTGACAGAAATTTTACAAACTTTAAGTTCACTTTTTAAGCCTAAAACCAACCCAAATGCATTTGAAATTAACCCAAACTAAACTTAGGACAAATATACCCTCAATGACAAATTGTGGATGAGTATTGACTTCATTTGGACAAGTTTTGGACTCTTTTTGCAGCCCTATTTTCTCCATACGAATTTTCCTTTGTATTCTTTTCTTTCTTTCTTTCTTTCTTTTCCATTTGAAAATCTTAAACCCTAAGTCAAGATCAACTATAAGCTTTTGGATTTAAACAACATTCCAAGCCAAAATTTAGTCATGTAAGTTAAATGCAAGCTTTATCTTTTCATTTTATGTTTTATATTGTGTTTGTTTGTAGAGGTTGAATAAAAACGAATTTTATGTACTAATTTAGTGTGGGAATGATTTGATGCATTGATGATAGTTTGAATAGGATTGTATGGCTAAAGAAGTGGTAGTTTATATCTTATGAGAATGTTGATAGGTGAGGATGAGTGATTTGAGGAAATTGAAGAATTGAGAAGTTGAGGAGTAGATTGAAATGCGATTAGTGTTTTGATGATTAGAAGTAGAATTCATGTTGTTACGATAGTGTTTGGAACATATAACAAGCTTTGGAAAGTTTGGATTAAGTTTGGGGAATTTTTTAGAGTGAACAAAGTTTGTAATAAAACAGGGGAAATCAAAAACATTTTCGTATAGGCTTAAATTTGGTCGTACGCCGGCATCTGGGGCTTCTACGCCGCCGGTTTATAGGCGGTGTTGGAAGTGAACAGAATCAAATTTCTTAAAGCCATTTAAACGCTGCCAGCTTTGGCTGAAAAAGTCTGCCAGCGTTCATTTTTCAAAATGTACACCCGCTACTGAGATTCCAATGCCGCTGGCTTAGGGGCGGTGTGGAATGGGAACAGAATTAGAATTTTTAATGCCGGGCCTAAGGCCGCTGGTGGAAAAATCCTTGTCAATGTAGTTTAAATTTGTAAAAACTCGTTCTCAACTACTACGAAAGACAACTAGGCAGCGAACCTATCGAATCGTAGTATAGTGTTAAGTCGAGGTCGTCCACGGGGAAGGAATAAGTACTAGTAATTGCTCAATTTCTACTATTCAGCGATAAGAGAATCGATTGTGGAATTATCGACTAAAAACTATTAATTTTAACAAAATTATCAGCAAGAACACCGTTGAACACAAAGCGAGTTTTAGAATCAGAAACAACACGATCTAGATCTTGTTTTTCATTTACTTTCATCATGTGAATCACAAAACATTAAAGATAATCCCGAATTGAGTTCTTACACCATTGAGTTCCTTATACAAATCAACAATCCTCTCGAATATATCAATTTATCTAGTCTTAAATCGATTAATTTAGAATCTCTCCTCAATTAATTACAATCTAAGACCGCATTAAGATCAAGAACTCATCGAAAACATAGGGAATGGGAGATCCTTGTAATCTATCTCTAGAATCACAATCAAATCCCTTCAAATTGCATAGATCTATCCATGAAAGCGATTTCTCAATCAACTAAAATGGAAATCAGATGTAAACTTGTAATTCGGATTTACAAATCTAGGAAACGATGAGGAACATGCAATTTGAACATAAGAACATCGATTAGGATTCATTAAAATTTGATTCTCAACACATGATGAAAATAAAATCCAAACAAAATCTAGATCTATGATTTACTCCTCCATCAAGATAATAAGAAACAAATTATATTCAATGGAAAGAGATGAATTCATGAATACAACCCTGTCAAATGGATCTCAAATGTGATGAAAAGTGGATCTCCAATCCGGATTTAATCTTGATTTGAATTCGTCAATGTCTTGCTCTAAGCTCTCAATCTCTCTAAGACTTAGGAAAATTCTAGAGAAACTACGTAGGTTAAAATTTAGAATCTGGGTCTCTCTTTTCTCTCTGAAAAAGGACTATTTATAGGCCTCCCAAAAATCCCCAAAATAAGAAAATATCAGCCAAAGACACGCTTGTCCCAACAGCCCTGGAAACAGGGTGTAGCGCGGGGTGTTGTGCTTACTGAAGGTAAAAACTGGGCTACAACACCCTGCGCAACAGGGTGTTGCCAGGGGTGTAGCGCCTACTGAGGGTAAAAACTGGGCTACAACACCCTCCACAACAGGTGTTGCCAGGGGTGTAGCGCCTACTGACTTTCATCCAAACTCCCTGGGTGCAAACACCCTCCACAACAGGGTGTAGCGGGGTGTAGCGCCTGCTGACCTTCTCGAAACATCACTGTTCCATTCCATTCTTGTCGTATTTGTTTTGTTTCTTCGTGAAGGGATCAAATATGCCTGAAATTAACAAATTGAACCATTAAGAGACATTTCTAGATGATTTTTGCTTAGAGTATCAACCAATTGAGTCAAAATCATCTTAGAAATAAGGGTGTTTATGTCAATTATCAAATTTCCCCCACACTTAAATCCTTGCTTGTCCTCAAGCAAATACAATCAAGTCAATTACACAACTGAGGAATCACAAACAATAACCGGACTCATCATAAATCATGATTGAATTCTCAACCAAATTAGTTAAGAACTTTAATTTCACTTAATTCATTCTTTCACATTCAATATAATCCCTCCATCTATCGATTTTGATTCTCACCCTATCATAGAAATATTGTATCAAAAATACGTTAATCAACCTTCTAAAATTAATCCAAGAAAACCAAGCTTTACCCTTGTCTTTTAAAGACAACTTCCAAAGTTAAAATTAAATCTAAGGTCAAACAGAGCAAAAAGAAAATTGGTCCACTTCATCTGCTCACTTGGGAGTATATAATCCCATCAATCATCTCTCTAAGCACAAGAATCTATGAGTGAAAGTATGTTGCATCAACAATCTCCCCTGGACTTCTCTCCTTTTCTTTGTAATCTTCAATGGAATTCCATTAAGTTATCTTCCCGTTTTCTTTGATTCAAGTTAACAGCGGGGTCAAATCTTGCTCTTCTGAGGGACTAAGACCCGCCCATATTAACTGAATTTTGTCAATTGAGCTCTGTTTATCTATTGGCCTTCAGAGGGAGAGGGTTATTACCTCTATCTTTTCTATTTCCTCTGGTCGGGGTGTTGCCCGCTCTTTTCAGCCTTATTTGCTTTACCAACCTTCTTGTTATAGTGAGATCATTGAGTCGGTACATCCCGGGTTCATCACCCAAGTGACCAGGTTTAAAAGGACCCCAACGAACTCTTACTCACTCTAACATTTAGATTTTCATACTCTTGACTCACTTGCCTGAGTCAGCGGAGTAAAGCAAATTTTTTTTTTTTTTTTTAAATCCAAGAAGAAACATTAAGGAGAGAATTCCAAGTGAGAAATCTCATTTACCCTTTCACTAAAGATTAAAGAGCTCTCAAAACTTTTGATGAAAGAATATAATTCTAGTGAGTTTAGAAATTAAACCCATTAACGTTTTACTAAGGACCCAAGTCTAATTCCAACTCTAGATTCCATAGTTAAAAGGCAAGTAAGCTTATTTCACTTAGATTCTTTCTTATAACCTTGACCAAGTATAAGTGATTCAAAGCAAGTAGGGTGAAAGTCCAAAGTAAAGTCAAGAGGGATTTCATTCATTCAAATAGAACTTCATGATTTCAAAGTCCGATTCGCAAGCAAAGAGTTGGGGAAAAATTTGAAAATTTTTCTCATTTTTAATGCATTAAAGATCATCAAGTCATTCTAACACCCTAAGTTCTCTTCCTTTGTTTTGTTTTATGCTCATGTGATTTGTTTCTCTTCCCCCATACTTAAGTGAGGCATTGTCCTCAATGGCCAAATTTCAGTTCAACGAAAACAAGAATTAATATATTTAATGTTCAATTAAGAAGGAGGAGAACTGGTACCGCCCTGAAGGGTAGATTTGCAGCACGAACAAGGTAAAGATTCAGTTAAGGGTGCCCTGTATCATGATTCTTTCAAAGAAAAACAGAGAGAAACAAAGACAACAAAGGTTAGCCAGAACAAAAAGAGTTAGAGCTAGAGTAAGAGTAGATAGTTAAGTACAAATTAAGATCTCTCTCTCTCTCTTGCGCGCATTAAGACATCAAAAAGCAGAAAAGGAACCAAAGCTAAAAAGAAATGGCATCAGCCAAAGGGATCAAACATCAAGTCATCCACTCCATGGTGCAGTGGGGTCATCAAAATTTAACACAGGAGTGCCTGTTCCAGCATCATCAGATTCGGACCCATGCTCAAATATCTCCGTGCCCCCTTCTCCTTCCTCTTCTCTTCGATCATATACATAGGCATCAATCTGCCTATCAATGTCATCCACATCATCATCAGCAACTTCATTAACTCCAGATGTCCTAGAGTCATGGATAGGAGAGGATCTCTCTATCTCATCTTGTTCATCACTACTGGATGAGCTGATACAGTCAGGTAAAGAGGCTTTGAGCTTTTCAGCTATTGCTTTAAAACTTGAGATCATGAATTGTTTGAGTCCTCACTGTCTTCTCAAAATTTTATCTTGTTGCTTCTTCAATATCTTCATCTCCACATTCAACTGTTGGAGAGATATAGCTGGAGTATTGTCGTCATGGCCAGTTGAATGAGTGGGATCGTCTTCACAAGTAGAGACTTTAGGAATGCGCCATTGAATCATGGTACGATTAGTCATGGAAACGGAGATGCAAGCAAAATCACCTGGTTCCTAAGATGGGAAAATACCCATGTTCTTTAAGATTCTGGTGATAAAAGCTCCACAGAATACACCATGGTTAGATGATTTAGCTTGGTGGCGAATAGCAAAAGCAAGTTGAATTGCCACATTGACTCTAGTACCAGTCATTAAGCTGTGCAAGGTAAACAAATCTTGTTGGTTTATCACACTAGTGCTGTGAATTCTACCATTCATAGAGCGGACAAGTATCCAATGAAGTATGCGTGCACTAGTCCGGCGAAGATGAGTTCCTCGTGATGCTGAGGAATTATAAGGTCCTTTGGTGGAAATGGAATGCCAGAACTCATTCATAGCATTTGGATGACCCCAAGTATTTTGACGATGTGGAAACTCCTCATCTTGCATCTGCTCATCAGTATAAAGACCTGTATAGGCATAGAACTGCAACATGGGGATGTAATAATATTTGCCAAAAGCTGAAATGGAAACCTCATTATGGAGCCCATTAACTGGATAAGGGAAAGCAATTTTAAAAGATGAAAGAACTTCCAAAGTAACTCCCCTATATGTCTTTTCCTTTATACTGAACAATTGCTCCCAAGCTGGATCAGCAAAGTATTTTTGAAAATCTGGGGCTAGTCCATATGGTCTCCTGACGGACCAATTGAAGGTGACATTGGATTTGAAAATTTTAGTGTCGACCATTTCTTTAAATTTTTGTTTGTGCTTCTCAGTTAGTGCTGGTGGTGGCCTTGGAGTACTGCTAGATCCGGCACTTGAAGATCTAGGTCGTTTCTTTTTAGCCACTGATTTCTTACCCATCTGCGAGCTGGAATGAATTCACGCAGGTTTGGACGCGCAAGCTGTTCGATGACGCGCTGGACTGCAGAATGCGCAGGTTTGGACGCGCGTGGAGCTGGCTTGGAGACGCTGGCGCGTGGAGCTGGCTTGGAGACGCGCTGGACTGCAGAATGCGCCTGGAATGAGATGCGCCTGGAGTGATTTCGCGGAAATGAAGTTCAATGTCCCTGTTGAATTTCCCGTAGCGCACGCTGGTTAAAATGGCATATGGATCTGGGTGATAACAGGGTGGACAACAGCCCTGTTTTTCAACCTGTTGTGCTTGCTGGCCACAAATTTCTGCACTTGCCTGGGTACAACATCTGATAAAACAGGCTGTACCACGCCCCGTTGTGCACACTGGTTTGAAATTTATAAAAATCTGGACACAAACATGGTTGGCAACAGGATGTAGTGGGACCTGTTGTGATTGAATTCCTCTCTAATTTTACTCCTTTCTAAACATTTAAAAGGGAAATTCCTGCAAATTAAACACAAATAAAAAGATTACTCTTACTCTAAACTTAACTAAGCTAACAAATAAACTAAAGAAAAGAAAGAAAAGAAGGGAAAAGAGTTAGGCACGGGTTGCCTCCCGTGAAGCGCTTTGTTTAATGTCGTTAGCTCGACTTAGAAGCATGCTTGGACTCAGTCGGAAGCAAGAAAATGAATTTCTTCTCTGTTTTGAAAAACTTGTGATCCTCCTAAGTAGAGTTTAAGTCTTTGGCCGTTCACTTTGAATGTGCTTTTGTCGGAATTTTCCAACTCAACCACCGTATGAATAAACTTTGGTAACTTTGAATGGTCCAGACCATCGGGATTTGAGTTTTCCCGGGAATAACTTTAATCTTGAGTTGAAGAGAAGAACGAAATCCCCTTCCTTGAACTGTCTTGATTGCACAATTTTAGAATCATGATATCTCTTGACTCTTTCTTTGTATAAGTGTGAGTTTTCATAGGCCATGAGCCTCAACTCATCCAACTCATTCAGTTGCAACTTCCGCTTTGCTCCGGCCTTCTCCAAATCCAAATTCACCGACTTTATTGCCCAATAGGCCCGGTGCTCAAATTCAACGGGAAGGTGACATGCTTTTCCGTAGACTAACCGATAGGGAGTGGTGTCCAATGGAGTCTTATAAGCTGTCCGATAAGCCCAAAGTGCATCATCAAGCTTTTCAACCCAATCCCGCCTATGATAAGACACGGTTTTCTCTAGAATTCTTTTAAGTTCCCGGTTGGAAAGCTCCACTTGCCCGCTCGTCTGGGGGTGATATGGAGTTGCAAGGCGATGTGTGACTCCATACCGTTTTAGCACTTTTTCAAGTTGAGTATTGCAAAAATGAGTGCCTCTATCACTGATGAGTGCCTTAGGAGCTCCAAATCGAGAGAAAAGCTTCTTCAAGAATCTCACCACTACCCTAGCATCATTGGTTGGAAAAGCCTGAGCTTCAACCCATTTGGAAACGTAGTCTACAGCAACAAGGATGTATTTGTGGCCGAAAGAGGGAGGAAACGGCCCCATAAAGTCGATGCCCCAAACATCAAATATCTCACATTCTAAAATGTATTGCTGAGGCATTTCATTTCTTTTTGAAATGTTTCCAACCCTTTGACATTGATCACATTGAGCAACATAATTGTGAGCGTCTTTAAACAGGGTAGGCCAATAAAAACCCGATTCTAGGACTTTGTGAGCAGTCCTATTCGCACTGTGATGACCTCCAATTGGTCCAATGTGGCAGTGGAATAAAATCTTCCAGCCTTCCTCCTGGGATACACACCTTCTAATCATTTGATCCGCACAAACTTTAAACAAAAACGGATCCTCCCAGAAATAGTACTTCAAGTCAGAGAAAAACTTCTTCTTTTGTTGACGGTTCAAATCATCAGGTAGGATTCTTGCCACCACAGCAAACCAAGGAGTGTTGGATTCCTCAATTGAAGAGATGGCATACAATTGTTCCTCTGGAAAATTTTCATTGATATCAACATCATTCAAATTCCTTGAAGTGGGGTTCTCAAGTCTTGATAAATGATCCGCCGCTAGATTTTCCGCTCCTTTCTTATCCTTGATTTCAAGATCAAACTCTTGAAGAAGCAAGATCCATCTAATCAATCTCGGTTTTGCATCTTGCTTTGTGAATAAGAATTTTAAGGCTGAATGATCAGTATAGACGATGACCTTGGATAAAGAAGATAAGACCGAAATTTATCAAATGCAAAAACAACTGCCAGCAACTCTTTTTCAGTTGTAGAATAATTCTCTTGAGTTGAAGTAAGAGTTTTACTTGCATAATGAATAGGTCGAAAATACTTATCTCTCCGTTGACCCAAAACAGCACCCACAGCACATCACTTGCGTCACACATTATCTCAAATGGAAGGTTCCAATCGGGTGTGACCATAATAGGAGCGGTAACAAGCTTGTGTTTGAGAGTCTCAAAGGCATGAATGCATTCTTGATTGAACTCAAAAGGTGCATCTTTCTCTAGGAGTTTCGTCATAGGTCTTGCAATTTTAGAGAAGTCTTTGATAAAGCGACGATAAAACCCGGCATGACCTAAGAAACTCCTAATTGCTTTTACTGATGAGGGAGGGGGAAGCTTTGAAATAACCTCAATTTTTGCATCATCAACTTCAATTCCTTTCTTGAGATTTTGTGCCCAAGAACAATGCCTTCTTGAGTCATAAAATGGCATTTCTCCCAATTTAGGACTAGATTAGTATCTTCACACCTCTGCAACACTAACTCCAAATGATGGAGACATGCATCAAATGTGTTGCCAAACACGGAAAAATCATCCATACACTTCCATGCTCTCTCCTACCATGTCTTCAAATATAGCCATCATGCATCGTTGAAATGTGGCCGGAGCATTGCACAACCCAAAAGGCATACGACGATAAGCAAAAGTCCCAAATGGACATGTAAATGTCGTCTTCTCTTGATCTTCTGGTGCGATTGGGATCTGAAAATATCCCGACATTCCATCCAAAAAACAGTAATAAGAATGTCCCGCCAACCTTTCAAGCATTTGATCAATAAATGGAAGGGGAAAATGATCCTTCCGTGTTGCATCATTCAATTTGCGATAGTCGATGCAAACTCTCCAGCCCGTGACTGTCCTCATAGGGATAAGTTCATTTTTTTCATTTGGAACGACAGTCATTCCGCCTTTCTTTGGCACTACTTGCACCGGGCTCACCCATTCACTATCAGAAATGGGATAAATCATACCTGCATCCAAGAGTTTAATGATCTCTTTCTTGACTACATCCCGCATGTTTGGATTAAGTCTTCGTTGTGGCTGAACCACCGGTTTAAAGAATCTTCCATGAGGATTTTATGTGTACAAAACGAAGGGCTGATTCCCTTAATATCCGCAATCTTCCAAGCAATAGCTTTCTTATGTTGGCCAAGGACCAACAAAAGTTTATCCCGCTGCTCTTGGTGAGATTAGATGCTATTATTACTGGAAGTTTGGAATTCTTTTCTAGAAAGGCATATTGAAGATAATCAGGAAGTTGCTTCAATTCTAGCTCCGGTGGTCTTCTATTGACGGTTTTGAAATCTGAAGAACACTATGTTCAATCTTCTCATAATTCCCTTCTTCCTTAAAATCAGAGTGACTATCAAGCTTGTGAACCATTGATTGTAAAGCAGGATTCATCTCTTGTTTTCCATTCATCAAGCAAAGAGCTAAAGTGTCATTACACAACAACTCAGGAATTGAATCAACAACAGCCACATCAAGGTAATCAATTGCAAAACAAGTATCGTCTTGATGTAAACCCTGTTTTAAAACTTCATGCATCTTAACAACCACTTCTTCATTTCCAACTCTCAAAACCAATTTGCCATCATCAACATCTATTATAGCTCTAGCAGTTGCCAAGAAAGGCCTACCCAATATAAGAGGAATATCTACATCGGTTTCCATGTCGAGAATAACAAAATCGATAGGGAATATAAAATCTTGTACCTTCACCAAGACATCCTCCACAACTCCCCTAGGGAGTTTCACCGATCTATCGGCTAACTGGAGACTCATTCTTGTCGGCTTTGGTTCTCCCAACCCCAATTTCTTGTACAATTGATATGGCATCAAGTTGATACTAGCCCCCAAATCAACTAGTGCTTTTTCTTCAGCTAGATTCCCAATGAGGCATGGAATTATGAAGCTTCCTAGATCCTTTAATTTCTTGGGAAGTTTGTTTTGAATCACAGCTGAGCACTCTCCTCCTAAAGTGAGGTGGATACTTCTTCAAGTTTCCGTTTGTTTGTCAAGAGTTCTTTAAGAAATTTTGCATATCTAGGCATTTGAGATAGAGCATCAACCAACGGAAGGTTGATATGGAGCTGCTTAAAGATCTCCAAAAATTTCCCATAATGCGCATCAGCTGTGTTTTTCTTGAGTCTCGATGGATAGGGAATTGGGGGCTTGTACTCCGGAATTGGAATTGGAGTTGGTTTCTCCTCAATTGGATTGTCAGTTTGCTTTTCTTCCACTTGTTTAGGAGCTAAGTCTTGAAGTTGCTCAACCTTCTTACCCTTTGTTACATGAGTTTCAGTTTGTACTTCCTTTCCACTTCGAAGTGTAATGGCTTTCACATGCTCTCTTGGATTCGGTTCAGTATTTCCCGGTAAAGAACCTTGAGGCCTCTCGGAAAGCATCTTGGCAATTTAGCCAACTTGAGTTTCAAGGTTGTGAATTGAAGCTCCATGATTCCTTAAAGTAGTTTCTTGATTTTTGAGAATCAAGTCTAAGGATTTCTGTCTATCATCGGAATCCTTAATAAACTTCATCATCATGTTTTCTAATTGAGAGTTGGAACCTTGAGCTTGTTGCTTTTGAAAACCGGGTGGAGGATTGGAGTTGGGATTAGGATTAACCCGCTGCACATTGTTACTGCTGTTACTCCATGAAAAATTGGGGTGATTTCGCCATCCCGGGTTATAAGTATTGCTGTAAGGGTTGTTTTGAGCCCCGGATGGGGTTCCCCAAATAGTCTACTTGTTCGGAAAAAGATTCCTCACCATAAATGGGTTCAACACATGCAAGTGGCTGTTGTGAGATTTTCAAGCCATCAATTTTCTTGGAAAGAGCTTCCACTTTGGACATGATTGTGGTAGCCACATCCACATCTAACATACCAGCTGGTCTTTTATCCCGGCTCCTTGAATGTGACCACTCATAGTTGTAGCTGCCATGTCTTCAAACAATTTAAACTTTCTTCCGGTGTTTTGTGATTGATAGTGCCACCAGCTGCAGCATCAATCATTTGTCGGGTTCGATAGTTGAGTCCATTATAGAAAATCTGAACTTGCAACCATTCCGGAATATCGTGGTGTGGACATCTCCTCATGGATTCCTTAAATCTCTCCCATGTCTCATAGAGAGTCTCCATGTCCATTTGATGAAAAGATTGAATCTCAGCTCGGAATTTGGTCGTCTTTGATGGAGGGAAAAATTTATCCATGAATTTCTTTATGAGTTCTTGCCATGTAGAGATGGAATTCCTTGGTAGTGAATTGAGCCATTGCTTGGCCTTACCTCTTAGTGAGAATGGAAAGAGGCGAAGACGAATTGCATCATCACTCACTCCGTTAAACTTGAAAGTGTCACAAATCTCAAGGAATGAGGAGATGTGAGCATTAGGATCTTCGTCTTGGAGGCCGTCGAATTGTGCATACTGCTGCACCATTTGTATAACAGCTGGCTTTAATTCAAAATTGTTCGCCTCAACACGAGGACGGACAATACTTGAGTTGGTTCCGGTGAGAGTTGCTCTTGCAAAATCAGAGTTTGTCCTTGGAGCTTGATTGTGCATGTTGAAATTATCTTGTTGATACTCTTGATCACGATTATCTTTCGGATCAGCCATTTCTATTGTTGGGGAAGACCCTCCAGCGATGCTTGTTGAAGATGAACTTGAGTACTTGTTCTTCTTGCGATATTGAATAATGATCTTTTCCGGTTCAGGGTTAAATTCAACAAGTTTCTTCCCTTGGCTCCGGGTCATGCACTGTGAACAAAGAATTTAACACAAATCAGAACCAAACCCACAGCAATACCAAGTATCTCAACAGAAAAACTAAGGCAAATAGCTAAACTAGTAGATTAAGAACTTTCCTAATATTACTCCAATTCCCCGGCGGCAACGGCGCCAAAACTTTTGGTGGAAAAATCCTTGTCAATGTAGTTTAAATTTGTAAAAAACTCGTTCTCAACTACTACGAAAGACAACTAGGCAGCGAACCTATCGAATCGTAGTATAGTGTTAAGTCGAGGTCGTCCACGGGGAAGGGAATAAGTACTAGTAATTGCTCAATTTCCACTATTCAGCGATAAGAGAATCGATTGTGGAATTATCGACTAAAAACTATTAATTTTAACAAAATTATCAGCAAGAACACCGTTGAACACAAAGCGAGTTTTAGAATCAGAAACAACACGATCTAGATCTTGTTTTTCATTTACTTTCATCATGTGAATCACAGAACATTAAAGATAATCCCGAATTGAGTTCTTACACCATTGAGTTCCTTATACAAATCAACAATCCTCTCGAATATATCAATTTATCTAGTCTTAAATCGATTAATTTAGAATCTCTCCTCAATTAATTACAATCTAAGACCGCATTAAGATCAAGAACTCATCGAAAACATAGGGAATGGGAGATCCTTGTAATCTATATCTAGAATCAAAATCAAATCCCTTCAAATTGCATAGATCTATCCATGAAAGCGATTTCTCAATCAACTAAAATGGAAATCAGATGTAAACTTGTAATTCGGATTTACAAATCTAGGAAACGATGAGGAACATGCAATTTGAACATAAGAACATCGATTAGGATTCATTAAAATCTGATTCTCAACACATGATGAAAATAAAATCCAAAAAAAATCTAGATCTACGATTTACTCCTCCATCAAGATAATAAGAAACAAATTAAATTCAATGGAAAGAGATGAATTCATGAATACAACCTTGTCAAATGGATCTCAAATGTGATGAAAAGTGGATCTCCAATCCGGATTTAATCTTGATTTGAATTTGTCAATGTCTTGCTCTAAGCTCTCATTCTCTCTAAGACTTAGGAAAATTCTAGAGAAACTACGTAGGTTAAAATTTAGAATCTGGGTCTCTCTTTTCTCTCTGAAAAAGGACTATTTATAGGCCTCCCAAAAAATCCCCAAAATAAGAAAATATCAGCCAAAGACACGCTTGTCCCAACAGCCCTGGAAACAGGGTGTAGCGCGGGGTGTTGTGCTTACTGAAGGTAAAAACTGGGCTACAACACCCTGCGCAATAGGGTGTTGCCAGGGGTGTAGCGCCTACTGACTTTCTTCCAAACTCCTTGGGTGCAAACACCCTCCACAATAGGGTGTAGCGCGGGGTGTAGCGCCTGCTGACCTTCTCGAAACATCACTGTTCCATTCCATTCTTGTCGTATTTGTTTGGTTTCTTCGTGAAGGGATCAAATATGCCTGAAATTAACAAATTGAACCATTAAGAGACATTTCTAGATGATTTTTGCTTAGAGTATCAACCAATTGAGTCAAAATCATCTTAGAAATAAGGGTGTTTATGTCAATTATCAGCCGCCGGCGAATGATCAAAGGCTACCAGCGTACATGGATATGCTGCCGGTGTTTAGGGTATTCACGGGCGTAGATCGACCTTGGAAATTTGGATTTGCATTCTACACCGGCTCAAAGCCGTCGGTGTAGAATGAAGGCTGCTGGCGTATTATTGAACGCTGCTAGTGTTAGCAGTGCTGATTTTTAGTCTATTGAACACCGATTTAAAGCCGCCGGCTTTAAATGCCGGCGTATCCTGTGCTTTTAAATTTCAAAACTTTCTTCAAATTTTCGAAGTTTGATATATGATCAATTAAGTATTTGTTAAGTGTGTCTATATAATAGGATATTTAAATGCTTTATTATGACCTTGTATTAATTTATTTGAATTTCTTTGATTAATTATATTTTCAACTAGTTAATTAGTGCTTAAGCTAAATGTGAAATTTAATATTGTTTTAAACAGTGATAGATCTCGTAGCCAACCCCATTAGTTCCCGAGCTATCTCAGGTACGCAGTAACTTGCTTGTTCTTTTTAGGTAGGCATCACAACCAAATTACTTTAAATTAAGAAAATCTTATTAATTGATGAGTGTTGATTGTCCTTGTTTGCCGTTGAATCTGGTTCGGAGAGCGGCACCCTGCTCAGATTGGGGGCAGGGTACTTTCTCGTTAATGGATAGAATTATTTAGGAGATATGAGTATCCGAGCTACTCATATCAACCCCCTGAGCGTCGTGATACGTTACTCAGGATCCCCTAGTATTACGGGCTACGGAAGGTGGGGCTGCCTAGTCTGTATGAACAGTAGGGACCACTCAGGGAGGCGGACGTAATACTAGATCCTTGTTGTCCGGAGTTTGAATACTCCCGTGTTGTTTTACTAACTAAAGACTTAACAATAAACCATTGATTGTTGCATAATGCATTAGTCTAAGAATGTGTGACCACTTTGCATTTGTATTCGTTACTTGTGTACTGGGCCTTTGGCTCATATTTTATCCATTTCAGGTGATGACTCCGATGAGTTCTATGCGAGTATGGGGTACGGAACCGACTTTGAAGATTTTCTTGATGGTTTGGAGGATTAGAGTTAACCATGGACTCAATGGAACCCTATGATTTGTAATAGATTAGATGTGATTCCTTTTGTTGATGATGTAATTAAAGTGTTAGTTTGGGTTGTGTTTGAAGATTTTGTTAAGGCTTGTAAGAAGCCTTTGGATGTAATATATATATATATATGTACTTAGCTATGTAGGAATTAAGTTGTTTCCTTTGTAAATATGTTGGTAGTGTAGTAGTAGTTTTGTTTAAGGTTTAAAAAAAAAAAATCTATTTTCCTATTATATTATCTATATGGAATTAGATAAACAATTTCTCAAACAATTCTTTCAGCAACCTTACATATAATCTTATAGGTTATATGTGGTTGGGGAACTGTTATCGCCTATTTCAAATATAGGGGTGATAGCGGGTCCTTACAGTTGGTATCAGAGCCAAGTTTGATTAATTGTTTATCTAATTGTAATAATCATTTAAGACTTGACCTAGACACAATTAAGTAGTATAGAAAAAGCTAAGTTATCCGAATAGTTGTGTATAATTTCCTTCTTGCTTGTTTCATATACTTGTTATTTGTTTTCTTGTTTACAAATTGCTTATTGTTTGTTTGATGACTTGTTGAATTGTTTGTTCATTTATATATGAATGTGAATGTTAACTTGATAAGTTTTATATGTGAGTAGAGATTAGTATACATGTGTATGTGTTGAATATATGTATGCAATTGTGAAGATGGACAGGTTGAGGAGGTCTACAAGGCAACATTCTGATAGAGAAAGTATGCCACCACCACCACAGTCATCGTCTACATTTGCTCCTACTTCATCTTCTACACCGAGTAGTGAGACTACTCCATCCTGCATCGGCTTCAGCTTCACAAGTTCCTCCACCGACTCAGATTCCTCCACCTCCACCTATGCCACCCATTCCTCCTATGTCACAAATACCCACTGGTGATCCAAATTCGATGTATAGTATGATGAGGGACATGATGGCAATGATGCAGCAGTATCAGATGATGATGTATCAACAAACAAGCATCTCATGCAGCAAGGTAACCAGCAGGGAATGAGATCAATGAGGCTGCTCCTGTAAATGATCAATCCAACCAAATCAAGTTACATGATTTTAGCAAGATGGTTCCAGTTTGATGGCACTAGTACTGATCCTACAGTAGCTGAAGGTTGGATAGAGGCTTGAGAAAACATTTGCAGCTAGTAGAACACCGGAAGATAATAAAGTGGATTTAGCGGTTTATATGATGAAGAAAGAGGCTTACAATTGGTGGAGATTAACTAGTGGAAATCTACAACACCCATATCATGGAATGCATTCAAGGATATATTTTTCACCAAGTATTTTCCAAATTCAGTAAGAGAAAGGATGATAGCGATTGGTTGAACTTGAGACAAGGGAGCAAGACTATAGATGAATACTATGGTGAATTTTGTAGACTGTTGCGCTTTGCTGGAGGTGATTACCGGATGAAAGAATGAAAGTTCAGAAATTTCAGAATGGACTGAATGAAGAAATCAAAGTGAAGTGAAGAAATTTGAGTTGCATACCCTATCAGATACTGTAGCCAAAGCTTTGCTAATGGAGCAAATTCAGAACGATAGTAGAATTAGAAGAGCAAAGAGAGCTGCATTTTTAGGAAAGAGACCCGCTTCCACTTCATCCTATGATAGCTATTAGGGTGTTAGTAAAGGAAAGAAGCCTTTTATGGGACGACAAGGAAATCAAAAGCTGACATACAAAGCTTCTGCACTTGCATTTGAAAAGAAATGCTTTAGGTGTTATGGTCCTCATGAGTTATCCGATTGTAAGTGGACTCCCAATGCATGTTTTTCATGTGGTCAAGTCGGGCATAAATCTAAAGAGTGCAAGAATCCGAAACTACCACCGGTCTTCTGTGCATATTGCAAGCAGAGAGGTCATCATATTGCTAATTGCAAGGATTGACCTAATGTTAAGAGTGGAGTTGATATAGAGAAAAGAAAAACAAATGCAAGGGTTTTTACTTTACAGTAGATGGAGGATACACCCTCAGTAGATACTTTAGCAGGTATACTGAGTGTTGCTAATAGGGATGCATATGTGCTGATTGATACTGGAGCAACTCATGCTTGTATTTCTGAAAATTTTATGAATGATTATGAGCTTGTCTCTGAAATGTTGATTGATCATGTTATGGGTGTGACAACTCCGTTGGTGATTGAAAGTAGACATCCTTGTATGTGTAAAGATATAAGTGTTGTGATTTCAAATGTGAACATGCCTATTGATATGATAGTATTAACTTTATCTGATTTTGATGTGATTTTGGGAATGAATTGGCTAAATCATTACAAGGTTACGATTGATTGTAGTAAGGCGGAGTTAAGTTTTGGTTTGATTGAAGAGAGCTTCACATATAAGTTGGAAAGGCCAAGACCTAGGAGTATGAAGTTTATGGAGCTATGGGAAAAACCAGTTGTGGCAGCTATGAATATTGAAGAAGTGGATATCAAAATGATGCCAATTGTGAATGAGTTTGTGGATGTATTTCCCGAGAAGTTACCTGGACTACCACCACATAGGGAGATAGAGTTTGGAATTGAAGTATTGCCTGGAACAGTACCTACCTCTAAAGCTCCATATAGAATGGCTCCAGCAGAGTTGAAAGTGTTAAAGATACAATTTCAAGAGTTACAAGATTTGGGTTTTATCAGACCGAGTATATCGCCTTGGGGTGCTCCTGTACTGTTTGTCAAGAAGAAAGATGAAAGTTTACCCATGTGTATTGATTACAGCGAACTGAACCGAGTTACTATTAAGAACAAATACCCTTTACCTAGGATCGATGATTTATTCGATCAGTTGAAAGGAGCCACAGTGTTTTTTAAAATCGACTTGAGATCAAGATATTATCAACTCAAAATCAAATCGTAAGATATTCAAAAGACGACTTTCAGAACTCGGTATGGACACTTCGAGTTTTTGGTGATGGCTTTCGGGTTAACCAATGCTCCAGCCCATTCATGAATTTGATGAATAGAGTCTTCAAAATTATCTGGATTCATTTGTTACAGTATTCATTGACGATATTCTGATATATTCTCGGAACAAGGAAGAGCATCGGAACATTTAAGACTTGTGTTACAACAACTCCGAGGGAAGAAACTCTATGCGAAATTTAACAAGTGTCATTTTTGGTTGGAGGAAATATCCTTTTTTGGACACATTATTTCAAAGGAAGGTATTTCAGTTGATCCAATGAAGATCGAAGCTATTTTGAGATGGACAAGACCTACTAATGTGAGTGAGATTAGAAGTTTCCTTGGATTAGCCGGATACTACCGAAGATTTGTTGAAGGATTTTCGAAACTTGCATCCCCATTAACAAAGTTGACACGGAAGAATACTAAGTATGTATGGGATGACAAGTGTGAGAGGATTTTTGAAGAGTTGAAAGAAAGATTGATATCAGCTCCTATTCTAGCACTGCCTGTTAGTGGATAGGAAGTTGAAGTTTTCCTTGATGCGTCTATCCAAGGACTCAGTTGTATTCTCATGCAAGATGGAAAAGTTATAGCTTATGCATCAAGGCAACTCAAACCCCATGAGAAGAATTATCCGGTGCGTGATCTTAAGTTGGCAGCAGTAATTCTCGCACTGAAACTTTAGAGACATTATTTGTTTAGAGAGAGATGCAAGATTTATACGGATCACAAGAGTTTGAAATACATATTCACACAGAAAGAGCTTAATATGAGGCAAAGAAGATGGCTTGAGTTGATTAAAGATTATGATGTGGAAATACTTTATAATCCTGGAAAAGCTAATGTAGTAGCAGATGCACTTAGTAGAAAGAAGCAAATGAATGATGTGACTTTGATTTCTAGTCAAAGGGAGATTCAGATGGATTTCATGAAGTTGGAACTTGTAGTTACGTTGGAGCAAGTTGATGTGATATTGGCTCAATTATCCTTGCAACCGACAATTTTGGAAAGGATCAAACAAGTTCAAAAGGAAGATGATGAAGCTAAAAGAATAAAGATAGCCATTGGTGAAGGCAAGAGAGAAGAATTGAGGATTGATGAGAATGAAGTTTTTAGATATGGGAATCGACTTTTTGTGCCATATGAGTTGAGAGAAGAAATCATGAAAGAAGCTCATTCGTCTTCATATTCAATTCACTCGGGAACTACCAAAATGTATAGAGATTTGAAGAAAAATTTATGGTGGGAAGGTTTGAAGAGAGATATTGCTCAATATGTTTCCAAATGTTTGACTTGTCAACAAATAAAAATCGAGCATCAACGACCCGGAGGAGAACTTCATCCTTTATCCATACCTGAATGGAAATGGGATGATATCACTATGGATTTCAAACCGGCTTTACCCAAGACTATTGCCAAATATGAAGTTATTTAGGTAATCGTGGATAGATTAATGAAATCGGCTCATTTCATACCTTTGAGGGTTGGAGATTCCTTGGAAAGGATGGCACATATCTATATCAAAGAAATAGTGAGATTGCACGGGATTCCGAAGACGATTACTTCTGATCGAGATTCTCGCTTTGTCAGCCGGTTTTGGAAAAGTTTACATGCTGCTTTAGGTACTCAGCTTCAATTTAGTACTGCATTTCATCCACAGACAGACGGGCAATCAGAAAGAACGATTCAAATCTTGGAAGATATGCTTAAAGCATGTGCTCTAGATTTTGGCAATAAGTGGGATATTTATTTGTCACTTGTTGAATTTGCCTACAACAATAGTTTCCAAGTAACAATTCGAATGGCACCCTATGAAGCACTTTATGGTAGGAAATGCAGATCTCCAATACACTGGGATGAAGTTGGGGAAAGAGTTATTTTGGGTCCAGAACTGGTACAACAAGTAGTGGATAAGATCCAAATAGTTAAGCAAAGGATGAAAACGGCTCAAGATTGGTATAAAAGCTATGCTGACATGAGAAGAAGACCATTGGAGTTTGAAGTTGGCGATCATGTGTTTCTTAAAATTTCTCCAACAAAAGGGATTATTAGATTTGGAGCTAGAGGCAAATTGAATCCAAGGTACATCGGTTCGTATGAAATTCTAGAAAGAATTGGACCATTAGCTTATCGATTAGCTCTACCACCAAAATTGTCGGAAGTGCATGATGTATTCCATGTGTCACAACTTCGAAAATGTATATAAGATCTCGAAGCTATCATTTCTACACATCAACCAGAGGTTCAACCAAATTTGAGCACAGTGGAGAAACCGATCAAGATCTTGGATAGAATTGATAAAGTGTTGCGGAGAAAAATAATCCCTTATGTGAAGGTCTGGTGGACTGGACAAACCGAGAGAGAAGCAATGTGGGAGCCCGAGGATGAAATGAAGCAAAAGTACGCCGAGTTATTTGAATAGTGTTTAAGGTAAGCTAAGTTTCGAGGACGAAACTTTTTGAAGGAGGAGAGAATGAAATAGCTATGAATTCCTTAATTTATATATATATATATAGTGTGTGTTATTGAAATGATATATATATATATGTATATGTGTGCTTGGTTAATATAATTGGTGTATGTGTTAGACATTTGCTATTTTGTATGTGTATAGTATAATGAAATTAATATTTTTGTATTACATGTATAAATGTGTGTATAGTGTAATGAATATATATGTCTTTTGCAAATTAATATGTATGTGCTATGTTTAGAATTTAATAAAATTACTTTTGAATAGCTTAGGATTTGTGATCGAAATTTTACAAACTTTAAGTTCACTTTTTAAACCTAAAACCAACCCAAATGCATTTGAAATTAACCCAAATTAAACTTAGGACAAATATACCCTTAATGACAAATTGTGGATGAGTATTGACTTCATTTGGACAAGTTTTGGACTCTTTTTGCAGCCCTATTTTCTCCATACGAATTTTCCTTTGTATTCTTTTCTTTCTTTCTTTCTTTTCCATTTCAAAATCTTAAACCCTAAGTCAAGATCAACTATAAGCTTTTGGATTTAAACAACATTCCAAGCCAAGATTTAGTCATGTAAGTTAAATGCAAGCTTTATATTTTCATTTTATGTTTTATATTGTGTTTGTTTGTAGAGGTTGAATAAAAATGAATTTTATGTACTAATTTGGTGTGGGATTGATTTGATGCATTGATGATAGTTTGAATAGGATTATATGGCTAAAGAAGTGGTAGTTTATATCTTATGTAAATGTTGATAGGTGAGGATGAGTGATTTGAGGAAATTGAAGAATTGAGAAGTTGAGGAGTAGATTGAAATGCGATTAGTGTTTTGATGATTAGAAGTAGAATTCATATTGTTAGGATAGTGTTTGGAACATATAACAAGCTTTAGAAAGTTTGGATTAAGTTTGGGGAATTTTTTAGAGTGAACAAAGTTTGTAATAAAACAGGGGAAATCAAAAACATTTTCGTATAGGCTTAAATTTGGTCGTACACCGGCATTTGGGGCTTCTACGCCGCCGGCTTATAGGCGGTGTTGGAAGTGAACAGAATCAAATTTCTTAAAGCCGTTTAAATGCTGCCAGCTTTGGCTGGAAAAGTCTGCCAGCATTCATTTTTCAAAATGTACGCCGACTACTGGGATTCCAACGCCGCCGGCTTAGGGGCGGTGTGGAATGGGAACAGAATTAGAATTTTTAACGCCGGGCCTAAGGCCGCCGGTGAACGATCAAAGGTTGCCAGTATACATGGATACGCTGTCGGTGTTGGGGGCATTCACGGGCGTGGATCGACCCCATGAACCTCTTCGCAAATTTTGGAAATTTGGATTTGCATTCTACACCAGCTCAAAACCGCCAGCGTAGAATGAAGGCCGCCGGCGTATTATTGAACGCTGCTAGCTTTAGTAGTGTTGATCTTTAGTGTATTGAACACCGGTTCAAAGCCACTGGCTTTGAATGCCGGCGTATCCCTTGTACTTTTGAATTTCAAAAACTTTCTTCCAAATTTTCAGAAGTTTGATATATGATCAGTTAAGTATTTGTTAAGTGTCCTGTCATATAATAGGATGTTTAAATGCTCATTTATGACCATGTATTAATTTATTTGAATTTCTTTGATTAATTATATTTTTCCACTAGTTAATTAGTGCTTAAGCTCAATGTGAAATTTAATATTGTCTTAAACAGTGATAGATCCTCGCTCGACCAACCCTATTAGTTCCTGAGCTTTCTCAGGTACGCAGTAACTTACTTGTTTCTTTTTTAGGGTAGACTTCATAACCAAATCACTTTAAATTAAGAAAATCTTATTCATTGATGAGTATTGCTTGTCCTTGTTTGCCGTTGAATCTGGTTCGGAGAGCAGCACCCTACTCAGATTGGGGGCAGGGTACTTTCTCATTAATGTATATAATTATTTGGGAGATATGAGTATCCAAGCTACTCATATCAACCCCCTGAGCGTCGTGATACGTTACTCAGGATCCCCTAGTATTACAGGCTACATTGGAAGGTGGGGTTGCCTAGTCTGTATGAACAGTAGGGACCACTCAAGGAGGCAGACGTAATACTAGATCCTTGTTGTCCGGAGTTTGAATATCTCGTGTTGTTTTACTAACTAAAGACTTAACAATAAACCATTGATTGTTACATAATGCATTAGTCTAAGAATGTGTGACCCACTTTGCATTTTTATTCGTTACTTGTGTACTGGGCCTTTGGCTCATATTTTATCCATTTCAGGTGATGACTCCGATGAGTTCAACGCGAGTATGGGGTACGGAACCGACTTTGAAGATTTTCTTGATGGTTTAGAGGATTAGAGTTAACCATGGACTCAATGGAACCCTATGATTTGTAATAGATTAGATGTGATTCCTTTTGTTGTTGATGTAATTAAAGTGTTGGTTTTGGTTGTGATTTAAGAATTTTGTTAAGGCTTGTAAGAAGCCTTTGGATGTAATATATATATATATATATATATATACTTAGCTATGTAGGAATTAAGTTGTTTCCTTTGTAAAATATGTTGGTAGTGTAGTAATATAGTTTTGTTAAAGGTTTAAAAAAAAAAAAATCTATGCTTCCTATTATATCATCTATGTGGAATTAGATAAACAATTTCTCAAACAATTATTTCAGACAACCTTACATATAATCTTATAGGTTATATGTGGTTGGGGAACTGTTATCACCTACTTTAATTATAGGGGTAATAGCGGGTCCTTACATATGTGAAGTTGAATTTAAAGAATATCGAAGCCGGGTGATAATTCATTGCTTGTATATAGAGGAGGTAGAATTGATTGTCTGCTAATATTGCTTGGTCACCTAAAAGAATTGGATTAATCGCTTATTAGACATTTAATATAAATTTGAACTCATTCATATCACAATGGGGATGGAGCATTAGCATTTATTGGTTTTTCGTGATCTATAAAACGAATATATTGGTTAATCGTGATCCATAAAACGAATATGTTGGTTAATCATGATCCATAAAACGAATTATTGCTCAGTTGACCGTGAGCTTAAACGGCGTCGTACCGCAGTATTCGTTAATATGCTAACCGGGATGGAGGGCGCAAGTCCATCCACATATGATTTCCGGCTGGTCATATGTTTGTTGAATTCACGTGTTTGATGCATTTCACTTGATTGAATAATCACTTGTTTGAATTTTATGTCTTAATTGCGATATGGAAGTTTTCACTCACTAAGCTAGTTAGCTTACATCCCTATAGTTTTTACTTGTTGCAGCATGAGTTCATTTGACTTAGGCCAAGGCAGGCTACAACTCAGGTACTGGAGCTAGGAGTTTCCCTTAGAAGTTTATTTCGGTTTTATTTAGACTTCCACAGGAAACCAAAAGACTCTGGATGACTGTAATGGATCTTAATATTCTTTTGCGGGGGAATGCCCCTTAGACTGTGTAATTATATATATATATATGTGTTTTGATTTATTATCTATGGCTATCGGATGCCACATTAAACTTCTTAACTCCATTGAATAGAGTATTCTATTGTCGTAAAGGGATGCTTTACATCTATACAAGACTCCCGAAGGGCTCAAATAGAAATTCGAGAGTGTTATATAGCATGTGGCGGACTGTTACGTTTAAGATACCCCTTTGGGGCGTGACAGTTTAAGTTGGTATTAGAGCACTAGGTTATAAAACAAGACAATAGAATTAAAAGAAACCGAACCTAGAAGATAACTAATAAGTTAAAATAAAGTTGAAAACATCTTTCTTTGTTGAGTCTAATTAGGAGTCTTATCTTGTTGTAGGTCTCCTTAGGTGAGACCTGGGAACGAGCTAGGAATTTTACAAAAAGAATAGATGAGACCATGGTGGAGTACAGATTGAGACTAAGAGAGCTATGTGAAGTTTTTGCTCTAACAAGGAATCCCCGGACTATAGGGGAAATGTTCAGATTGTGGAAGGAAGGACTAAGATATACTAGATGGGCAGCCGTAGTTGACCAGTTGAGGTATGATCCTATGGGAAGGAGAAATTGGACCAAACTGGAGACGATATATACTTTGGAATGAATCATGGTAGAATATGGGCATGAGCCCATGACTAAAGAAGCTACTTTTATTTCAAAGAATGAGGGAAACCCGACCCCTCCAGACTTTAGAGTATGGATCCCTATAGGTCCTTTATATGTTTATGCTCATGATAACTTGTATGACCACCATGATTGGAACATAGCTGATGTATGGAATCACATTACATGGCATGCGATTTACTTAATATTATTCCACCACGTGTAATCATTCCACCTCCACCAGCTAGTGATATAGGCATGCAATTAAATGATGCACCTGTGATTGGAGTGAGTAATGAGGTTGATGAGGAAGTGGAGGAGGAAGAGGAAGAAGACCCCGAGGAGGATCCTAATTGGGAGGAGAATGTAGTACCCAGAACCCCTACCCCACCTATAGAGCCGGAAGGGGAAGTAAATCCGGAACCTAATCAGTTTGTGTGGGATTTTAATCGAGTTTTGGAGATTCTTGATAGTGGGAGGGTAGAGCCTGAGGTAGATCCCCTGTTATGGAGGGACGTTTACATTGAGGGTGAACATCCACCTGTGCTTGATGTGGCAGTATTTGAACCCGTGGCTCTCGAGCCCATGGAAGTGGAAAATGTGGGTGATGGACTTAGGAGGGAACCGGAGGTAATAGAAAACCAAGTGGATGAACCTGAAGCAAGAGATGTAGAGGAAGAAGGGAGCCCGAGAGAGAAGCAAGGAATAGAGAGAGAGGAGGAAAGTGAAGAGCAAGACCATGAGATTTTAGTCCAACTCGCTAGGAGGCGGAGGATGAATGTGAGGGAGTACCTTAGTCTGTTCATCCGATAGGATGATGGTAGCTCTTCCAGTAGGAGGCGACCCTCTAGTTCGACCTCTGAAGATGGTAGTGATGAGTGAAGGTTGAAATGACAGCCCGACCCATGAAGTCCAAGTGAAGTCTTTTCTTTCTTTTTCTTTTGTAGTAGGCAATGTGAGATGCCAATTTGCCTTAGGATTTCTAGATAGTTTAGTATTTTGTTCTTTCTTTTTCCTTGTATTTTGTTTTGTTTCCAGAAATAGGGAAAAATGTTTAGAATTGGAACTACAATGTAGCTAGCCAAATTTTGTGAACAAAAATCTCCGATGTAAATTTTTGTATGGCTCGCGAAAGTAATGAAGGATCATGTTTATTTCAAAAGAAAGAAGTTATGAGAATCAAGCATGCTAGACATTAGACACAAAGAGCATTAACCACATATAAACTACATGAGCACTCATTCATTCATTCATGTTATTATTTTGAAATTGCAAATTATTTCTTTATGTATGAATTCTTTTTTTTTTCCTTATGATTATATGAAGTTTATGAGATTCAATTCCTTTTAGAAATTTTGATTTCTAAATTCTCACAAAGTTGTGAACCTTGTTTGACAAATTAACTCCTTCAAAGTTGAAAACATTAAAAAGATACTAAGAGTTATTAAACAATGTGTAAACAGAAGAAACCGACGGATTCGAAATCGGGAGCAAGAATCTCTCCCGAACGAAGCCGACCAACTGGCCGTACCTCAACCAAATCCACAAGGAGTGGCACCCCAGAACCAGCAGGGTGATGTGATGAATGCAATTGGATAGTTGGCCAATCTCTTGAATACATTCATCCAGAACCAAAACCCAAACCAGAACCCGCACCAAGGACAAAGTGTCCGGGATTCTGCTCCGCATCCACCACCACCTGCAGATCATCGAGAAGTGATTGCTGAAGCACCTGCTCCATAGGAGGAGCATTCCTACAATGTGCCCTTACCACCACCTCCCCCATACCGAAGGACTCATTGAAGCTCCTTGCTGGACTTCATTAAAAGTAACCAGTATTTTGATGGGGCGTTTGATAAACCTGATGAAGTCAAGGATTGGTTAGCTCAGATTGAGCGATCTTTTGCAGCTTATGAGATCCCACCCTATTTACAATTGGAGTATGGAATTTATATGTTGAGATACAATGCGAAGGTTTGGTGGGACTCTAAAAGAAGAAGCTTGGCTCCACAGGTAACATGGGAATCTTTTCGCCGGGAATTCTTGGAAAATTATTTTCCCTCCAGCTTAAGAGTAAAGTATAGTGCGGACTTCCTCCATGTTAAGCAAAAAGGAAGAACTGTGGAACAATATGAAACTGAGTTTACTCACTTGCTGCAATATGCACCTGAATCCTTCAGAGATAGTGAGGAATTGAAGAAACAAGTATTCCTGGGAGGTCTGGATGAGGAGTTACGGATTAAGTTGGAAGAATTTGGAGTGAGAACCTACCCTAAGTTGGTAGAAAAGGCTCGAGTGATTGAAGGAGCGAGGAAAAGGAAATACCAGGAACCCGACAAAAGAGTATTCAGGAGAAGGCCGTTTGACGCCTCAAGCTCAGGATTTAAAGGAAGGAGGTACAAACCGTATTAGGGATTTAAGGATGATGCTAGTGGAAAGCCGACTCAGTTTAAGGCCAATGTCACTTGTTGGAAATGCAAGGGGACTCATGTTCCTAGGCAATGCCCACTGTTGAGAAACAAATGTTATTATTGTGGCGATGCTAGCCATATGGTTTATGCGTGCCCGATGAAGATGGCCGTGACTTGCTTCATTTGCAAAGAGAAGGGACACTTAGCCTCTGAATGTTTGCAACAAAAAAAGTGTGGCCTCTCGACCCTTTGGGACTTTGAGTAATACCAACCCTATGAGGTCAGGTAGTAAAAGTGGGAACCGTGTAGCTTCGGCGATGCATGGGATGAGGCTTTATAACTTTGAAGGCTAGTAAATGGTAGAGGAAGATGAGGATGAGGAGGTGGAATTGGCAGCCATGGATCAAAGTGACGGCGTGGATGGCGGTCTGGTGACATGTTAGTAGCAGAAACCCTCTTAAGTTGAAAGTTAATTTCTTTATTTAAATTGTTATCTGAAATAAATTGAAATATGTTTATGGGAAAGCTGGAAGTTAAAAACCCCACATAGGTAGCTATGAGAGTGTTTTAGGGTTGAGAAGTGATGGATGTTTGTTGACCATAGGACACATACGAGTGAATAAAATGGAGGCTTATGTTTTTTTTGACACGGAAGCGACACATTCGTTCATCACCATTAGTTTGGCTAATCAACTTAGATTACCTATAGCCACAACTACTGTTAGTCTGAGAATTAAGACACCTACCAGAAGTGTTGTGTCGACTCGGGAGGTAATAAAAGATTGCCCATTGGAAATTCAAGGAGACCACTCGAGAAGTGATTTGATAATATTGGGGATGAACAAATACGAAGTTATCCTTGGCATGAACTGGTTAAGCAGGGTAAAAGCAGTAGTGGATTGCGAAAAGAGGATAGTGTGTTTCTATGATCAATCGGGAGGAAAAGTGGAGTTTGTAAGAGAAACCCTAGTTCCAAGAAGATTTGGATTAAACTCTTTTGAATTGATGATGGAGGATGAAGAGATAGTACCTATCAAAGGTATCTTGGATAGAGAGGAAACTCGAGAGGAAAAGGACATACCGGGGGTAAATGAATATTTAGATATGTTTCCAAAGATTTTGCCAGGGTTACCGCCAAAGAGGGAAATTGATTTTGAGATTGTTGTAGCTCCAAACACCGAACCGATATCTCAAGCACTATACCGGATGGCACCGGCCGAGTTAAAGGAGTTAAAAAACAATTACAAGAACTTTTGGATCATAAATTCATAAAGCCAAGTGTGTCGCCATGAGGCACACCTATCCTGTTTGTAAAGAAAAAGGATGGATCATTGAGGTTGTGTATCGATTACCGTGAGTTAAATAAAGTGACTATTAAGAATCGATACCCTCTGCCAAGAATCGATGATTTGTTTGATCAACTGCAAGGGGCTTGCGTGTTCTCACGCATTGATCTACGTTCGGGATAACATCAGTTAAGAATAAATCCTGAAGATGTACCAAAGACAGCTTTTCGTACTCGTTATGGACACTACGAGTTTTGGGTGATGTCGTTTGGGCTGACTAATGCACCAGCTGCATTTATGGATCTCATGAACAGAGTTTTCAAACCACTTTTAGACAAGTGTGTAATAGTCTTCATAGACGATATCCTGATATATTATAAGACCAAAGAACAACATGAAGAACATCTTCGATTGGCGTTGCAAATCTTGAGAGAAAATAAGTTGGAAAATTGTCCAAATGTGATTTTTGGTTGGATAGAATATCTTTTCCTGGACATGTGGTGACTAGAGAAGGAATATTAGTCAACCCCAAAAAGATTAAGGCTTTAGTAGAATGGAAACAACCATAACGGTTATGGAAGTGAGAAGTTTCTTGGGATTGGCTAGCTACTATCGCAAGTTTGTGAAGGATTTCTCGAAGATAGCTAAGCCACTGACTCAATTGACCCAAAAGAATGAGAGATTTGTTTGGACAGATAAGAGGGAATAGAGTTTCTAGGAGTTGAAACAAAGATTGGTATCAGCATTGATCTTGGTTCTACCAGACCCGGAAAAGTCCTATACAGTGCATAGTGACGCTTCGAGGAATGGCCTTGGATACGTATTGATGCAAGAAGGGAAAGTTATTGCATATGCCTCTCGACAGTTGAGACCCTACGAGCAAAACTACCCCACTCATGATCTGGAGCTAGCCGCGGTTGTCTTCGCTTTTAAACTCCGGAGACACTATTTATATGGACAGAGGTGTGAGATATACACGGACCATAAGAGCCTTAAGTATTTGTTCACACAAAAGGAGTTAAATATGAGACAAAGGAGATGGCTGGAACTAATAAAAGATTATGATTTGGGGATAAATTACCGTCCAAGGAAGGTTAATGCAGTTGCGGATGCCCTAAGTCGGAAAAATTACGGGGAAGTAGCCGCTTTGATCACAAGCCAAAAGGATTTGATTAGGGATTTTAAGAAGCTGAAGATTGAGTTCATAGATCAAAGTGCAGAGCTTGAAATAGCTAATTTGGCATTGAAGCCAACCCTAATAGAGAGAATCAAGGAAGCCCAAAGGTATGACGAGGTGATACAAAAGATTAAAAAGGAAACCCAAGTAAGGAAATACCTGGACTTTACAGTAGACGACAAGGATGTGATCAGAATGAAGGGAAGGTTGTGTGTGCCGGAAGATGAGGAGTTGAGAAAGGAAATAATGAGTGAAGCCCATAACTCCGGTTATACGATGCATCCAGGAGGTACCAAGATGTACCAAGATTTGAAAAGCCACTATTGGTGGAACGACATGAAAAGAGATGTAGCAGATTATGTGATGAAGTGTCCGGTTTGCCAACAAGTGAAAGTAGAGCACCAAAGGCCAGGTGGATTGCTAAAGCCTTTACCTATCCTCGAATGGAAGTGGGATCAGATATCCATGGATTTTGTCTGTGGTTTCCTAAAGACTTCATTGGGTTGTGATGCTGTATGGGTAATAGTGGATCGGTTAACCAAGTCAGCGCACTTCTTACCCATAAATATGACTTATTCAATGGAAAAGCTAGCTAAAATCTACATCCGGGAAATTGTGCGATTACATGGCATATGTCACGCCCCAAAGTGTGCCCTACACGTGACAGTCCGCCACACTCAACATTTAAACTCAAGTAAGACAACCTTAGTCTTTCCATGAGTTTGAATGTCGGGTCTAAGGCTCACTCTCAACATTCATAGACCATACTTTGCCTCGTAATAGCTTAAGGAGACATAAATAGCAGCAAGAATGTAAATCGTAACCGTCTTACAAAGAATTATTCTATCACATGAGCTAGGGGGCATACCCCCGATAACAATGCTAAGAATTCTCAAGCTCACAAAATTCATTGTATTATCCTTCAGACACTGGTTCCGAGAAACAGGATTAGGAGTCCATTTCTACTTTTAGGTCCCGGCATTAACAAAAGCTCCTCAACCTCTAAGAGTTGTACCTGATGTCCACAGGTCCTCGAAGATAGCCAAAGGTATTCATACTGCAACAGGAAACTAATGGGGTATAAGCTACACTAGCTTAGTGAGTGAAAACTTCCGAATCACTATTAATACAAAACATTCAAGCAAGTGACTAATCAACCAAATGAAATGCATCAAACGAGTGAGTTCATCAAACATATGACCAGCCGGAAATCATATGTGGATGGACTTGCGCCCTCCATCCCGGGTTAGTAGATTTACAAATCCTGCGGTATGATGCCGTTTAAGCTCATGGTCAACTGAATAACATTTCGTTTTATGGATCATGATTAACCAACATATATTCGTTTTATGGATCACAAAAAACCAACGAATGCTAATGCTCCATTCCCATAATGATATGAATGAGTTCAATTATCATTGAGGCCCAATAATAGATTAATCCAATTCTTTTAGGTGGCCAAGCAATGCTCGCAGACAATCAATTCTAACTCATCTCTACACAACCAATAACTTATCACCCGGTTCCGATATTCCTTAAGTTCAATTTCACATATCAACAACAGACAATCATTATTCCCAACTAACCCCATCATACATAATCATTCTTTTTATCTTTACCTAGCAACTAGTGCGGCTATCACTACAATCACAAGCAATAAATTGAAATCGGAAGAGAAACTCACTCGACCATGGTACGCCAGTCTCTTAATAACGGTGGTCGGGTGATATGGTATTGACGTGCTCGGGATCACCTACCAAATAAGAATAGCCTGATGAGAATTTCATCACTCAACTAATTCAAGCTATGCATCTAAACTAATTAAAGTCGTGATTCTCACTACTTGCGGAAGTTCCAACTTAAAACGGCCATAACTTGGTCATTTTAACTAGGAATTTCGCAAATTTTATATCGATTCCTATCTACTTCGAAAGATCTATCTATTTCTGATATTATTTTCAAGTTATGAAAACATTAAGGTCACGGAACAGTGGGATCAGATCTGTTTTGTAACTTTTTCGATTCCAAAAAATTGTTTCGCATTTGATAAAATAGTCTTAGTTGATGATTCGTGTATAGATGGTATATGAATGAATTCCTAGCATTAATGTCATATAATGAGCTCAATATATGCATGGTCTTGATGATTTTTGATGATGAACTCATATGAACTCCTAATTATTAAGAAACTCCATAATTGTCACTTATAAAAAGCTATTCTTTCCAACTTTATATTCCCTAGGGTCTTTAGGATTTTATTCTTGGAATTTACTTGTTATAGAAATAAAAATGAGTTCTCAACATCTATACCAATCATGACCTTCATTTATGCATAAAAATCCACATTTTTCATTTGGCAAATATGTTTTCAAACAAGCTTTTCACAAAAATCCGAATTTTGAAAATCTCCTTTTCTTGCATTTTCTTTATGAGAAAACTTGTTTAATGCATCAAAAATTGAGGTTTCATTATAGCTGTTGTCTAAGGACTCCATTTGGCTCATAAAACATGCCATCTAAGCTTGACTACTAAGTGTTATGTAGGCATCATCCTAAAATACGAATTTGACTATTAATCACTATATCAATATTTTTCATTCTAACTTCACTACTTGTTTTACATTTTTCTCATGCCTAAACTCATCTAAGCTCATGAAAATCATTCCTTAAGGGCATCTATTACACATACCTTCCATTTTTTATGAAAAATATGAGTTTTAAAGTGGTTTTGGTAGTTTTAAAAATAGGGTTTCAAAATCATCCGAATTTTCAACTAAGCATTTCTAACAAAATAATTTCTTTTTCAAGTTTCTTGTCTTCTATACATGTAGATCTACCATCTATCCTATCTATACATAAACATAAGCAAGGCTTCATTTTTATGATCATCAATGCATGAAAATAAAATATAAACATATGGACATAAATATAGATGAAGATATAAATATCTAAACACTAGATCTACCATATATAGTGCATGAATTATGATTCTCATGGCATGAACCTAACTTTCCAAGCAAGATCCCTACTTTACATGCATGAACATAACATTATCTCAACAAAAACTCTCTTAAACACTAAATCCACTTCTTGTGATGGCTTGAGATTCTTGTATTAGTGTTTTCATATCCCTTGCACATGCTCATTGGGATTAAAGGTGGAAAACACTCAAGAATGGTCTTGCCATTACAAGATTTGGGACTACAAAGCTTGGAATCATCATCTAATGGATGTTTTAAAGAAGAAAAGAAGATGAAACAAGCTTGTGGAGGAGTGCATGTGTGTGTTGTGTGTCACGGCAATGTAGGGAGAGAGGGAGAGAGTTTAACCTTTGTAAAAATTTTGGAAGAGTGAAAAATGAGAGGAGAGAGAGAACATAAGCTTATATATTAGGTGAATTAGGGTTTTGATTGAATAAAATAAGTAAAATAAAACAAAAATGAGGGGGAAATGGGGGAGAGGGCGCCGGCCAAGGGGTAAGAGAGAGAGAGAGGGGATTTGAAATTTGATAAAAATTGGATTTTGTGTAAATAAATGTAGTAATTGTATTAATTAATTAGGAAACAAAATTTCTTAGAAAAGAAAATTGTAATGAGTAGTTCTAAGGATGTAAGAATAGGGTATGGGTAGTGTGTAGTGTAGGTTGTACTTGTGAATAGTAGACAAGACATCTACTTTACCGGTTGTAACAAAAACACGGGAAAAGACTATATTTGTAATTTTTATAACCTAGAAAATTATAAAATTGATATTTTTGGAATCCTTATAAAATTACGGTTCTAATGAATATTCCAGAACATTTTTCTGAATTCGTGGTCCCCGGGCATGCTTTTCCGTAATTGAGCTCGGGAAGGCTCGGAATTGAAAAATTCCCGAATTTAAAACTCTCAAAGGTCTAAAATATACTTTAGAATGATAATTCATATTCATTTACTCTATAAAACTTCTTTTGTTATGAAACGAAGGAAAGCCAGATTTAGGGTATCTAAGCTCCTCTCATTAAGCTTGAACCAGATCGATATAGGGTTTCGTTCTCCGGTTTCCGAAGCTTATCCGATCACTAGGAGAACTAGGGTATACATTATAAGAATAATAATAAAAATTGCGTAATGAATAATAGTGAATCGTACTGGAAGACTCACTAATTATCGGTAGTAATGAATTATAATTAAATTTGCAAAATCAGGTAATTATAGCTATTTGAAAATTTGTAAAACTAATAATTTTGAGATCCTTATATAAATATGAGTCTAATGGCATTAATAGCATATTTTTAATATTTCGAATCCCGGGGCATGCTTTTCGAAGTCGGTACCTGAGCTGATTGGAATAGGTCGAAAACTCGTTGAGCTCATCCTTTAGAGCATCCTAGGCCTAAAGCGAACCAATTACACCTTTTCCCCTTATTCCGACTCCTTGGTTTAGGAACACGGAATTGCCGGATCTAGACTACGGAGTTTCTTGGGAGTTTCAGGGACTAGGTTTCCCGTTAGCTTTCCGGTTTACACCTTTGCCAATTTAGAACTGATATTTTTATACCTATATGACATATCTGATTGGTGAGATTATTTTAAGGTCGATTTTCAACGTTCTCGGAATTCTTTGGATTGAGTTTTATTCCCGAAGGTTAATCACTATTTACTTCTTAACAATTTGTTTAGAGCTCTATTTACCGAAATTATAAGTTGGAGTTAAATATAAAATTGTTGTACGTAGAGGTTTTAGAATGGAAGTCTATTGAGTTGCTATTTTATTTCTGGGGTTTCTTATTTTTCTCACGATTCGAAAATTTCCCAGATTCGTTCGGAGTTTAGGACGTATTGAAGTTCAGTTTTAATTCGGAGTAACTTTTAGGGTTTTATTTTCAAGGTTCATCTTTAGAACTATTTACTGAAATTTTTCAGGGCTTACAGCATACTAGCAGGGATTATTTCGGATAGAGACCCAAGATTTGTGTCTAAGTTTTGGACAAGCCTGCAAAAGAGTTTGGGTACCAAATTGTACTTCAGTGCAGCATATCACCCTCAGACCGATGGACAGTCTGAGCGGACGATCCAAACCCTGGAAGACATGTTGGGAGCTTGTGCCTTGGAATTCAAAGGGAGTTGGGATAGTCATGTACATCTCATTGAGTTTGCTTACAATAACAGCTATCACTCAACTATTCAGATGTCACCCTATGAAGCCTTGTACGGACGGCACTGTAGATCCCCTCTGTTTTGGGACGAAGTGGAAAAGATAGCTATTGGGCCAGAATTGGTACAAGAAGTGGCCGATAAGGTGAGGATAATCCAGCGGAAAATGAAGGAGGCTCAGGATAGACAAAAGAGCTGGGCATATTTGAAAAGAAGGGAACTCGAATTCAAAGTAGGTGACCATGTGTACCTGAAGATAAGTCCGACTAAGAGTATTAAAAGAATGCGTACACAAGGAAAGCTAAGCCCGAGATATATTAGACCCTTCAAAATTTTGGAAAGAGTCAAAGATCTAGCGTATCGGCTAGCTTTACCACCAAATCTATCCGGGATTCACAACGTGTTTCATGTGTGAGTATCAAGAAAGTATGTGCCCGACTCGGAGAGGATTTTGGAATTGGAACCTATTCAGCTAAAGGAAAATCTGACATATGAAGAATACCCCATAAAGATATTGGATAAGAAAACCCAAAGGCTACGGATAAGGACATTCATTATGTTAAAGTATTATGGAGGAATCATGCCTTCGAGGAAGCAACTTGGGAACCTGAGGAGGAAATTCGAAGGAAGTATCCCGAGTTATTTGAGGGACAAGATATGTCAGTTTAGCTTTGAGGACAAAACTCTGTTTAAGGTGGGGAGGTTGTAAACCCCAGTATTCTTAGTAGTCAAGTAAACTCTGGGAATCGAAAAGCAAAACCCTAAATCGGTCTAGTTCAAGCTTAGTGAGAGACGCTTAGAAATCCTAAATCCGGCTTTTCTTTGATTTCATAACAAAAGAAGTTTTATAAAATAAATTAATGTGAATTATTGTTTTAAAGTATATTTCAAACCTTAGAAAGTTTTAATTTCGAAAAATTTTCTATTCCGGGCCTTCCCGAGCTCAATTTTCAGAAAAACGAGCCCTGGGACCAGAAACTCAAAAAAATATTCCGGAATATTCATTAGAACCGAAATTTTATAAGGGTTTCAAAAATATAAATTTTATAATTTTTTGGGCTATAAAAATTACAGTCATAGCCTTTTTCCCATATTTTCTTTATTACCGGTAAAGTAGATGTCTTGTCTACTATTTACCACTATTCGCAAGTACAACCTACACCACACACTACCCATACCCTATTCTTACATCCTTACAACTACTCATTATATTTTCTTTTCCAAGAAAATTTTGTTTCCTACTTAATTATTACATTTATTACATTTTATTACTTAAATTACAAATTATATCAAATTCAAATATCTCTCTCCCTCTCTTCCTTGTTGGCCGGCGCACCCCCTCCCCCATTTCCCTCTATTTGTTTTATTTTTATTTCTTTTATTACAACTAAACCTTAATTCACTTAATATATAAACCTATTTTCACTCTCTCTCCTCATTTTTACTCATTCAAAAATTTTGCAAG
This sequence comes from Combretum micranthum, assembly GCA_024138025.1. Classification (NCBI taxonomy): domain Eukaryota; kingdom Viridiplantae; phylum Streptophyta; class Magnoliopsida; order Myrtales; family Combretaceae; genus Combretum; species Combretum micranthum. Next base: position 53,646 of record JAMXBD010000629.1, on the reverse strand, counting down.
AAGCAAAACCCTCTCTTCTTCTCCTCATTGTTGCCGTGATAGCCCCTCACATACACACACACACACACACATTCACAAGTTCATTTAATCTTCTTTTCTTCTCAAAATCTTCTTTTAGGTGATGATTTCTAGCCTTTCTATTACATAATGTTGTAATGGCAAGACCATTCTTGTGTGTTTTCCACCTTAACTCCCAATGAGCAAATGCTAGGGATAAGAAAACACTAATACAAGAATATCAAGCCATCACAAGAAGTAGATCTTGTGTTTAATGAGTTTTTGTTGAAGTAATATTATGTTCATGCATATAAAAGTAGAGATCTTGCATGAAAAATTTATGTTCATGTCTCTAAACTCGTTTTCATACACTATAAGTTGTAGATCTAGTGTATAGACACTCATGTTTTCTTGACATTTATGTTCATGTTTATGTTTTTATGCATTAATGATCATAAAAGCTTAGTCTTGTATATATAAATATGCTAGATGGTAGATCTTTATGAATATAAGACAAGAAACTTGAAAAGAAAAGGTTTTTGTTAGAAATGTTTAATGGAAAATTCGGATGAACTTCAAGACCTATTTTAAAACCCTTGAAACCACTTTGAAACTCATATTTTACATGAAAAATGAAAGGTATATGTAATAGGTATCTCTAAGTAATAATTTTTACAAGTTGAAATAAGTTTAAGCATGAGTAATGTGTAAAACAAGTGGTGAAATTAAGATGGAAAATTTTGAGTTAGTGTTCAAGTTGTCAAATTCGTAATTTGAGATGATGCATATGTAATCACCTAGTATTCAAGCTCAAATTGCATGTTTTATGTGTTAAATGGAGTCCTTAGGTAGTAGCTATAGTAAAGCTTTAAATTTTGATGCATTGAACAAGTTTTCTCAAAGGAAACATGCAAGAAATGAATTTTTCCATAATTCGGATTTTTGTGAAAAGCTTATTTAAAAACATGCTTGTAAAGTAAAAAATGTAAATTTTTATGTGGAAATGAAGGTCTTGGATAGTATTGATGATGAAGACTCATTTTCATTTAGATAACAAGTAAATTCTAAGAATAAAATCCCAAAACACTAAGGAGATGCAAAATTGGAAAAAGTGGTCCTTTAAGAAATAACTATTGTTGGAGTCTTATAAGAATTACGAGTTCTTAAAGTTTCATTAAAAAAAAAAAAAAAAATCACCAAGATCATGCATATATTGAACTCATTACATGTCATTCATATTAGGAATTCATTCATATTTTATCTATACATGAATCATCAACTAGAAACATTTTTATTAAATGCAAAACAATTTTCGAAATGGAAAAGTTACAGAACAGATCTGATCCCTCTGTTCAGTGACCTAAATGTTTTCAAAACTTGGAATTAATAATATAAATAGATAGATCTTTCGAAGTAGATAGAAATCGATATAAAATTTGCGAAATTCCGAGTTAAAATGACCAAGTTATAGCCGTTTTAAGTTGGAACTTCCACAAATAGCGAAAATCACGATTTTGTTGTTTAGTGATGTGTTGGATTAGTTAAGTGATGAAATTCTCATTAGGTTATTCTTATTTGGTAGGTGATCTCGAGAACGACGATACCTTATTACCTGACTACTATTACTAAGAGACCGGCGTACCATGGCCAAGTGAGTATTACTTCCGATTTCAATTATTGCTTATGATTATAATGATAGTTGCACTAGTTGTTAAGCAAAGATAAAAAGAATGATTATGCATGATGGGGTTAGTTGGGAATTATAATTGTCTGCTGTTGATATGTGAAGTTGAATTCAAAGAATATCGAAACCGGGTGATAATTCATTGCTTGTATTTAGAGAAGCTAGAATAGATTGTCTGTTAATATTGCTTGGCCACCTAAAAGAATTGGATTAATCGCTTATTAGACATTCAATATAAATTTGAACTCATTCATATCACGATGGGGATGGAGCATTAGCATTTGTTGATTTTTCGTGATCCATAAAACGAATATGTTGGTTAATCGTGATCTATAAAACGAATATGTTGGTTAATCATGATCCATAAAACGAATATGTTGGTTAATCGTGATCCATAGAACGAATTATTGTTCAGTTGACCGTGAGCTTAAACGGCGTCTTACCGCAAGATTCGTTAACCTGTTAACCCGGGATGGAGGGCGCAAGTCCATCCACATATGATTTCCGGCCGGTCATATATTTGTTGAATTCACGTGTTTGATGCATTTCACTTGATTGAATAATCACTTGTTTGAATTTTATGTCTTAATTGCGATATGGAAGTTTTCACTCACTAAGCTAGTTCGCTTACGTCCCTATAGTTTTTACTTGTTGCAGCATGAGTTCATTTGACTTAGGCCAAGGCAGGCTACAGCTCATGTACCGGAGCTAGGAGTTTTCTTTCGAAGTTTATTTCGGTTTTGTTTAGACTTCCACAGGAAACAAAAAGACTCTGGATGACTGTAATGGACCTTAATATTCTTTTGCGGGGGAATGCCCCTTAAACTGTGTAATTTTATATATATGTGTTTTGATTTATTATCTATGGCTATCGGATGCAACATTAAGCTTCTTAACTCCATTGAATAGAGTATTCTATTGTCGTAAAGGGACGCTTTACATCTATACAAGACTCCCGAAGGGCTCAGATAGAAATTCGAGAGTCTTATATAGCATGTGGTGGACTGTTACGTTTAGGATACCCGTTTGGGGCGTGACATGTAAGTTAGCTAGAAAACGTGTGTGGTTGATTAACTTTATTTGATATTGGATATTTACTTACCTTATTGTATTGGTGAGATATCTGTTTGATCGCCTAAGTAAAAATGTATTATTAAGAATATGGTGAAACTAATAATCGATCATGCATAGCATATCGCATCTTGCATCCTTGCATCCACAAAACCGACCGTTCAGGTAAGAATGGAATTTCTTCTTCTAACCTTTATTGAACTAAGTGACAGGAGAGGAGGTCGCAATAAAGACTATAAGCTATCAATGGATAGTCCTAAACGGTTTTTGGGAGGACAGTAGTCCATTGCACATTCCCGGTTTTATGGAATATGAATCTGTGTTAAACTCCTCGAACCTAGATTAGAGTGGGGTTAATTCCTCCAATCTCGTGATGAACCAATCAACATCACGCGGATGACATCCCAATTGAGTGCACAATTCACTCTAATAATAACAATGATTGTGATTTGTCCTATAATGTTTATAATTACCCTTTTTATATCCACTTACTGAGCTATGGTTATATGCTCATACCCTTATAGATCTTTTTATAGAGATACAAGATTCTCTAAGGAGTATTAAGATTGGTTTCAGTAAAATGGAAGATGAGAGTATTAAGGATTATGTAAAGAGAGTTAAGATTGTATTACCATAAAGGCATGGATAAAGTGTATTTCTCCGAATTATTTGTCTTTCTATGTGTTGGCCATCACTTGACAGCTGTCAATAAATTGGTTTAATGAGATAAGCCTTGTATATTCTACTTGCTAATAATAGTTAAGGCCACCAACTATCATTTTCACTTAGAATGTATGGTGGGACTGTCTTGGTTAAGCTATTGAGATGTGACATTAACATTATCTGTAAAGTAATAAATAACTTACCTCTTAGAAGAAAATTTGAAAATGATAACCTGCAAAAAGGAATAAACACACCAAAAGGAAAATATGTATATGTTATTATTTATTCTATTTCATCACTACCTAATAGAAAAATAGAATGAAACATAACTAAAGGATATAACCTCATAAAATAATTTGGGAATGATTAAAAGAGCTTTAGAATAATGCACATACTTGTGGATGATGCCCACAAACATTTTAAAAAGCATCACATGCATGAATTATCAATAAAAAAATAATTATACAATTATTTACATGTCAAAGAAAATATAAGAATATAGAAATCAAATTCAAGTAAAAAAAAAAAAAAGACAATAAGATGTAAGTGCTTATCATTTTAAAACAATACAAGATGTTAGTGCTAATAATAATATATATCCACTTTATTGTAGGACTTGTTATATAAATGTAAATATAATAATTATTTAGTACTTAACTAATTACTATAATAATTAGCAAAATGATATTAATGTTAATAAATGAAAAATTTTAATTCATGATAACTACATATGCTATGTTGCCTTCCATTGCATATCCCTATAGTGAATCAAAGATAAGTTCTTCTTTTCATGGTTTGATTTCTTCTTCCTTGTTTTTTGAACTATATCATTACATTTTTAAGATGTTATCATCAATATTTTCTAAAAATAAAAAATGAATATTAAATAGACTTACAAAATTTTAAAATTCAAATCTTTAAAAACTAAGTAATAAAATCAATGGGCTAATTAGTAAAAATCTCCATTAACAATATAGGTAATTTATATTTTTCATTGTGGTCATTTATTACTTCGTACGTTTTAAAAATTTAATGACACACATGTAAAGAATAAGAAAGTCCATTCTAAGTAAAAAATAACCAAAATTTTTACATTTAGTGAAGAGAGTGAAATTTCTTTTGTACTTAATAAAATAGATAGATCATATTACTTATCAAGTCATGGGTTTGATCCAAAATGCTTGTAGTTAGCATAGAGCAAAAAGAAAAAGTAAATTATTATTTTGGATAAAAAGGATTTTGAGGAGGGAAATTAAAGCATTTTTTTCAACTCTGTATAAGATGTGAAAATTACCTTTAGGAACTTGTTTGCCTTGAAGAAACTTAAGAAAGGTAAGCTTTAAAATGTTGATTTATAGCATAGTTCTTATTCTTCTCCATATGAAATAGCCATGCATTTCCTAATTTATATTTTAATGTGTTATTGAAATGATATATGATTTTGAAATGAGATTATGTGCATGAACAATATAATTAGTGTATGTGTTGAATATGTGTCATATTGTATGTGTATAGTGCAATGAAATTAATATTATTGTATTATATATTAATGTGTGCATAGTGTAATGAATGTGTGTGTCTTTGTAAATTAATATGTATGTGTTATTTTAGAATTAATAAAATAACTTGTGAATTGTTTAAGAATTGATGACAGAACTTTCACAAAGTGTAAGCATACTTTTTAAGCCAAAATTAAACTCAAATGCATTCCAAATTTAGCCAAATTAACCCTAAGTCAAACATACCTCTAAAGTAAAACTTTGGATTAATTGGAGTCTCTTTTTGGTAGCACATTTTTCCATCCGAATTTCTCTTATTTCTTTTCTTTCTTTCTTTCTTTCTTCCATCTCAAAACCCTAAGCCCTAAACCAAAATCAACCACAAGCCTTTGGATTCAAAAAACACTCTAAGCCAAAGCTTAATCCTGTAAGTTAAATGCAAGCCTAATCTCTTTGATCTATTTTCTTTCTTGTATTTGGATGTCAAGCTTATGGTAGGATTAGTAAATGCCAATTGAGTTGATTTATATATGTACTGACATATGTTAGGTTGTGCTTTGTTATTGTGTGAACTTAGTTAAGTGTTAGGAAGTTGTAAGGAGTGTTGATAAGTGGTGGAACTAAATTGAGTAGTTGAAGTGTGGAATTGAAGTGTGATTGGTGTTTAAATGTTGCAGTTGGGTGTTTGATGATTAGAAGTAGAGTTTATGTTGTTTGGATGGTGTTTAGAACATATAACAAGTTTTGGGAAGCTTAGAATAAGTTTGGAGAATTTTTGAAATGAATAGGTATTGTAAAGAAAATAGGGAAAACAAAACATTTTCGTATAGGTTTAATTTTAAGCGTACGCCGGCATCTGACACTTCAACGCCACCGGTGTAGAGGCGGTGTTGAAGGTGATCAGAACCAATTTTTTTAAAGCCGCTTGAAATGCTATCGGCATTTGCTAGAAAAGTTTGCCAGTGTTTATTTTTCAAAACGTATGTCACGCCCCGAAGGGTACCCTAAACGTGGCAGTCCTTCGTACACAATATTAAAGCCTAAGAATGACCACCTCAGTCATGCGAAGGCTTCCATACTATGTACAGGCATCTAACACACAAAGGAGACATATCGGAATGATGCATTTTATGTTGATACAATTGAGTAACAATATAAAGGAAATAAAATCCACTATACTTTCGATACAAACCACTATACTTTAAAATACAAATCATTCAACTTCAATTACATTCATCCACAGACTTCCCTACATAAACTATTACAAGACAAATCATAAAACTAGCTGATAACTTCAACATTCTCATTTCTTGTCGGAATCTCGAAGCCATTCTCGGCTTCAACCATCTCGGTCCCCACTTTGCATTCTTGAGATAACCTGTTTAGTTAAACAACTATTGGGGTATAAGCTACACTAGCTTAGTGAGAATTCCCTTAGTTCCGTACCAGAACGAGCAAGCATTAATCAAGCATATGCTATGCATGAACAAACACGTGAGCAAGCAATTATGTATGAGTATCCGGAATCCACACACAAAACAGATTTACGCCCTCCGTATCTTGGGTTAGGAATGGTATTGAAGTCTACACGACTACTGCTAGTCCCCAAGCCCTTGGCTCATAGCACTCGCCTCAGCTAGGCTCACACATGGAATGCATCCCCGATGCGCCTTAGTTTCCTATGAATGAGCTCTGATCCCGGGTCTCATTATCCAAACGAGTCCTCGGACCATACCGATCGACCTGCATAGGAGTAGCATGCTACCAAATGCAATATGTTCGATGCGATGCATGATCAATTTACTTTTTGCATAGGTCAAAGTATTTATACATTCTTTAGAGTAACCATCCAATATTATACACATAACAGAAATAATATAAACGGTGCAATTATCCAATCAAATCGTGGTTTCGATATGCCTTAGTATTCTTTAGCATACATTCATCACAGTCTCATCGTATATCCTATCCCCATTTGTATCGATTTTTATCTTGTTCCTATAATCTAATGCAACTAACTACAAGCACAATCAAGGTAACAAAACGAGGAGAAAACTCACTCGGTCCTTGGATCACCGTCTTCTAGTAATAATAACCCGGTAGTAGGGAATCGTTGAATTCGGGATCACCTAAAAAGGAAGAAATACTCTAATAAGTATTTCAACTCAAACTAATCCAACGACTTCATGCGAACTATCAAATTCGTAATTCGCGTCCTAAGCGGGAATTCCAACTTAAAACGGCCATAACTTGGTCATTTTAACTCGGAATCTCGCAAATTATATATCGATTTCTATCTACTTCGAAACATCTATCTAATTATAATATTATATTTAAGTTTTGAAAACTTTGAAGCTTCGAAAAGTTCGGATCAGATTAGGGAAGAAACAATTTCAATTCCGAAAGATAGTTTTGTAAATGTTTGTAATGTTCCTACTATATAACTTAGCTATACGTGCAATATGAATGATTTCCTAACATGGATGACATGAGATGAGCCTATGGCTTGCATGATCTTGATGATTTTGCTAAAAGGAAATTTTATAACTTTTTATTTTGCAAGACCATAATGACAACTTACTTATGAAAAATCTAGTTTTCTAACTTTTATCATTTCCATTTGTTTTGGATTTGTTACTTAAGAAAAATATTATATTTTTGTCAAAATTGAGTCTTCATTATATATAATACTTATGACCTTCATTTCTTCATAAAAATTTCCATTTTACACTTGGTAAACATGTTTTCAAGTGGGGTTGATTCCAAAATCCGAATTTGGTAAAAATTGGTTTTTGAGTGATTTCTTTAAGTAAAAATCATTTGATATTTAGGAAATTAGGGCTCAATCATACATAACCACTAAGGACTTCATTCATACAAAAAAATTTGTATTTTACACTTCGCAAATATGTTTTCTAATATGATTTACTCAAAAATCCGAATTTTAGAAAATCCACCTTTTTAAATGATTCCTTTGGGAAAAACTTGTTTAATGCATTAAAATTTAAGACCTTATGGTACCTATTACTTAAGGACTTCATTTAATACATAAAGCTTGCAATTTGAGCTCAAATACTAAGTGATTACATATGCATCATCTCAAATTACGAATTTGACAATTTGATTACTAACTCAAATTTTTCCATTTTAATTCCATTACTTGTTTTACACATTACTCATGCCTAAACTCATTTTAACTTGTAAAAATCATTCCTTAAAGATACCTATTACCAATACCCTTCATCTTTCACATAAAACATGAGTTTTGGAGTTGATAAATGGGTTTTAAAAATTGGTCTTGGTTGGGATCGAAATTTAGAAAATTTATTTTTGGTCATATCTTTTCATAAAATCTATCTAAGCTCATGAAAATCCATTCCTTACATATCATATCTTATGAGCCTTTCATTTCTTAAATAAAAACTTCATTTTTGAGTTGGAAAACATGTTTTTAAAATATGTCTTGACCAAAATCCGAAAATAGAATTTTTATTTTGAAAATAACTTTTGAAAATCACTTTTGGTTCTTGTAAAAAGAAGTCTTGATGGTATACATATATTAAGCCTTCATTTTCTTAAGTAAAAGTTACATTTTGATACTTGGAAAGTGATTTTTAAATGGGGGTCTTGCCAAAATACGAATTTCACAAATTTTGTTCAAGTTCAAATCTAAGATCTACACATAATATGAACATAGATCTAAAAGAAACCCATGGTAATGAACTATAAACTCATAGATCTAAACTTTACTTATCAAAATCATTCATTTATGTTGTTCATACCCTAAGCCCTTCATTTTAAATTAAAAATACACATTTTGAAGTTGAAAAATCACTTTTCTAAATATGGTCCCATTTTCATCCGAATTTTTAAAAGTTGTTTTTGTTGAAAATAAAATAGATCTTGAGTTTCCTACAACTTTCCTACCATCATCATGCTTATTACAAGTTGTTCATAAACATAAAACAAAGTCTAATGCATTTTATGAACTCAAAACTCTAGATCTAGTTTTCTAAACTAGTTATAAGTGGATGAATACATGTGGATGATAGATCTATGCATAAATCATAAGAAATAACAAATATAACAACTTAAATAACAAGATCCATGGCATAAACGAAAATCAAAGCTACAAAAATTTAGATCTACAAAATATATCAACTTTAAATAAGAAAATAATTGAAATACAAGATAATAAAAGTAGAGAAAAGGAGTGTTTCATTATTGGCATCATCATCCTAAGCTTTTAAGCTTATGGAAGGTCTTTGATGCATGAAACCTTCATTACACTTTACCTATATCACCTATGGAGGCTTTGACATGAAGATTTGCTTAGAAATCTTCAAGAAATATGGGTGGAAGCTAATGGAAGATGTGGGGGTAGCTTGGTTCTTGAAGAAACAAGAACAAGAAGAAGAAGAAAAAAGAGGAAATAGAGAGAAAAGGTTAAAGAATGAAAGAGGGAAAGTGAGTAAATGAAGGTGAAATAGCCATGAAATCCTTAAATTGCATGCAAATATGTTATTGGAATGATATATATATATATGTGTGTGTGTGTGTGTGTGCTTAGCTAATGTAATTAGTGAATGTGTTAATTTATATGGGTATAGTCTTATAAAGTTTATATTATTGTTTGATATCTCTAAATGTGTGTATAATGCAATTAATGTGTGTGTTTTTTCAAATTAATATGCATGTGTTATGTTTAGAATTTAGTAAATTCACCTTTGAATTGTTTAGATATATGACAGGAATTTTGGCTAAATTTAGACCCACTTTTTGAGCTCAAATTTAATTCAAATGTATTTGAAATTTGCCTAAATTAACCTTAGGTCAAATATACCCCTAATGACTAAATTTGGATGAGGTTTGACTTTGTTTAAGCATGTTTTGGACACTTTTTGGGGCAACCCTCCCTTTCATCCGAATTTTCTTTCTTTTCCTTCTTTCTTTCTTTTCTTCTTTCTTTCTTCCTTTTCTTAACCCAAAATCTTAAACCCTAAGTCAAGGTTTCTTACAAGCTTAAGGATTTGATTAGTATTCCAAGCCAAGATCCAATCATGTGAGTTTAATGCAATCTTTATCTTTTATTTCATGTCTTATAATGTGTTGCTTGTAAATGTTAGAATAGATATGATTTTTGAAGTGATAATTGGTGTGAGATGGATTTGATGCATTAATGATAGTTTGAATGGGATTAAGTGGCTAATAGAGTGGTAGTATATATCTTATAGGAGTGTGGATGTATGGGGATGAGTATTTTAGAAGGTTGAAGAATGAATAGTTGATATATGAATTTGAAGTGTGATTAGAGTTTTGATGCTTAGGAGTAGGATACATGTTCTTAGGATAGTATTTGGATCACATAACAAGCTTTAGAAAGTTTGGACTAAGTTTGGAAAATTTTTGAAAAATGAACAAGTTGTATTAAAACAGGGGAATTCAAAAACAATTTTCGCATAGGTTAGATTTGAACGTATGCCGGTACCTAGGAATTCAACGCCGTCGACTTAGAGGCAGCGTTAGATTCAAATTTCTTAAGGCTGACTGAACGCCGCCAGCTTTCACTAGAAAAGTCAGCCGGCGTTCATCTTAGGAATCAAGGCCGCCGGCGTATGTGTCAAAGCTGCCCGCGTATCTGGGTAAGCGGACGGCTTAGACCTCTCTGGACATTTTGAAAAATTTTGGGTTTTGGATTCTACGCCGGCTCAAGGCCGCCAGCGTAGAATGAAGGTGGACGGCGTACCCTTGAACACTGCCAGCGTTGGCAGTGTTGATTTTCAAAGTATCAAACACCGGCCTAAAGCCGCCGGCTTTGGCTGCCGGTGTATCCCCTGTGCTTTTGAATTTTAAAAACTTTTTCTAAAATTTTCCAAAGTTTGTTATTTGAGCAATTAAGTATTTGTTAAGCGATCTAGGATATATTAGGATGTTTAAATGCTTTATTATGACCTTTATTAATTTATTTGGATTTCTTTGATATATTTATCTTTTATACTAGTTATCTAGTACTTGAGTTAAGTGATGAATTTAATATTGATTTAACAGTGATAGATCCTCACCGGTCACCCCGTTAATTCCACAGCTATATCAGGTACGCAGTTAACTTGTTTGTCTCTTTGCTAGGGTAGGCATTAAGATCAAACTACTCTAAAATAAGAGAATACTATTGTTTATGTGAGGTTGATTGTTATTGTTTGCCGTTGAATCTGGTTCGGAGAGCGGTACCCTGCTCAGATTGGGGGCAGGGTACTTTCTCGTTAACAGATAGAATTGTTTAGGAGATATGAGTATCCGAGCTGCTCATATCAACCCCCTCAGCGTCGTGATGCGTTACTCAGGAACCCCTAGTATTACGGACTACGCCGGAGGTGGGGCTGCCTAGTTTGTATGAATAGTAGGGACCACTTAGGGAAGTGGACGTAATACTAGAACCTTGTCGTCTGGAGTTTGAATACTCTCGTGTTGTCTTACTCACTAAATACTTAATAATGAACAAGTAATTGTTATATAGTGCATTTAGCCTAAGAATGTGTGATCCACTTCGCATTTTGTATTCGTTACTTGTGTACTGGGCCTTTGGCTCATATTTTATCTATTTCAGGTGATGATTTCGATGAATTTCTATACGAGTATGGGGTACGGGAACCGACTTTGAAGATTTTCTTGATGGGTTGGAGGATTAGAGAATGACCATGGACTCAATGGACCTTTGAATGTAATAGATTAGATGAGATTCATTTTGGTTGATAGTGTAATTATAGTATTAGTTAGGTCGTGTTTTGAGGATTTTGGTTAAGGCTTGTAAGAAGCCTTTGAATGTAATATATATATAATGTATATTAGTATGTAGCTAATTAGAAGTGTAGTTGTTACCTCTGCCAAAATGTGTGGTAGTGTTGCTTTACTCAGGGTTTTAAAAAAAATATATATAATTATGTTTTCCATTGTATAATATTTATGAAATTAGATAAACAATTACTCAAACAATTCCTTTAGGCAACCTTACATATAATCTTAGGGGTTATATATGGTTGGGGAACCATTATCTCCTATTTCAAATAGGGGTGATAGCGGGTCCTTACAGTTGGTATCAGAGCTAGTTTGATTTTGTTTATTTAATTGTCATGATTATTTAAGACTTGACCTAGACACAATTAAGTAGTATAGAAAAGAATTAAGCTATCCAAATATGTGTGTAATTTTTTTCTTCTTGCTTATTTTATATAATTGTTATTTGTTTTCGTTGTCCACTAATTGCTTTTTGTTTGTGATGACTTGTTGAATTGTTTGTTCATTTATGTATGAATGTAAATGTTAACTTGTTAATAAGTTTTGCATGTGATTAGGATTTAGATACATGTGTGAATGTGTGTTGACATATATATGCAATTGTAAAGATGGACAGGTTGAGGAGGTCTACTAGGCAACATTCTGATAGAGAAAGTATGCCACCACCACCACAGTCATCGTCTACATTTGCTCCTACTTCATCTTCTACACCGAGCAGTGAGACTACTCCATCCTGCATCGGCTTCAGCTTCACAAATTCCCCACCGACTCAGATTCCTCCACCTCCACCTATGCCACCCATTCCTCCTATGTCACAAATACCAACTAGTGATCCGAACTCGATGTACAGTATGATGGGATATGATGGCCATGCAGCATATCAGATGATGATGTATCAACAAACTCAGCATCTCATGCAGCAAGGTAACCAGCAAGGGATGAGATCAAATGAGGCTCTCCTGTAAATGATCAATAATCAAATCAAATTACATGATTTTAGCAAGATGGTTCCAGAGTTTGATGGCACTAGTACCGACCCTACAGTAGCTAAAGGGTGGATAGAGGAGCTTGAGAAAACATTTGCAGCCAGTAGAACCCCGGAAGATAATAAAGTGGATTTAGGTTTACATGATGAAGAAAGAAGCTTATAATTGGTGGAGATTAACAAGTGGAAATCTACAACTACCCATATCATGGAATGCATTCAAGATATATTTTTCATCAATATTTTCCGAATTCAGTGAGAGAGGATGATATCCGATTGGTTGAACTTGAGACAAGGGAGCAAGACTGTAGATGAATATCATGGTGAATTCTGTAGACTGTTGCGTTTTGCTGGAGGTGATTACCGAGTGAGAGGATGAAAGTTCAGAAATTTCAGAATGGACTGAATGAAGAAATCCAAAGTGAAGTGAAGAAATTTGAGTTGCATACCCTATCAGATACGGTGGCCAAAGCTTTGCTAATGGAGCAAATTCAGAACGATAGTAGAATTAGAAGAGCAAAGAGAGCTGCATTTCTGGGAAAGAGACCCGCTCCTACTTCATCTATGATAGTTATGGGGTGTTGGTAAAGGAAAGAAGCCATTTATGGGACGACAAGGAGATCAAAAGCCGATATATAAAGCTCCTACACTTGCATTTGAAAAGAAATGTTTTAGGTGCTATGGTCCTCATGAGTTGTCCGATTGCAAGTGGACTCCCAATGCATGTTTCTCATGTGGTCAAGTTGGGCATAAGTCTAGAGAGTGCAAGAATCCGAAACTACCACCGGTCTTTTGTGCATATTGCAAGCAAAGAGGGCATCACATTGCTAATTGCAAGGACCGACCTAATGTGAAGAGTGGAGTTGATGTAGAGAAGGGAAAGACAAATCCGGGGTTTTCGCCTTAAGCAGATTGAGGACACACCCTCAGTAGACACTTTGGCAGGTATACTGAGTGTTGCTAATAGGGATGCATATGTGCTAATTGATACTGGAGCGACTCATGCTTGTATTTCTGAAAATTTTATGAATGATTGTGAGCTTGCCTCTGAATTGTTGATTGATCGTGTTATGTGTGTGACTACTCCGTTGGTGATTGAAAATAGACATCCTTGTGTGTGTAAAAGTATAAGTGTTGTGATTTCAAATGTGAACATGCCTATTGATATGATAGTGTTGCCTTTATCTGATTTTGATGTGATTTTGGGAATGAATTGGCTAAATCAATATAAGGTCACGATTGATTGTAGTAAGGCGGAGTTAAGTTTCGGTTGATTGAAGGGAGTTTCACACATAAATTGGAGAGGTTAAGACCTAGGAGTATGAAGTTTATGGAGCTGTGGGAAAAAAGTTGTGGCAGCTATAAATATTGAAGAAGTGGATATCAAAATGACGCCAATTGTGAATGAGTTTGTGGATGTATTTCCGAGAAGTTACCTGGATTACCACCGGATCGGGAGATAGAGTTTGGAATTGAGGTATTGCCTGGAACGGTACCTATCTCTAAAGCTCCATATAGAATGGCTCCAGCTGAATTGAAAGAGTTGAAGTTACAATTGCAAGAGTTGCAAGATTTGGGCTTTATCAGACCGAGTATATCGCCCTGGGGTGCTCCTGTGCTGTTTGTCAAGAAGAAAGATGAAAGTTTACGCATGTGTATTGATTACCGGGAATTGAACCGAGTTACTATTAAGAACAAATACCCTTTACCTAGGATCGATGATTTGTTCGATCAGTTAAAGGGAGCCACAGTGTTTTCTAAGATCGACTTGAGATCAGGATATTATCAACTCAAGATCAAATCAAGATATCAGAAGACGGCTTTCCGAACTCGGTATGGACACTTCGAGTTTTTGGTGATGCCTTTTGGGTTAACCAATTCCAGCTGCATTCATGGATTTGATGAATAGAGTCTTCAAGGATTATCTGGATTCATTTGTCATAGTATTCATTGATGATATTCTGATATATTCTCGGAACAAGGAAGAGCATCGAGAGCATTTAAGACTTGTGTTACGAAAACTCCGAGAGAAGAAACTCTATGCGAAATTTAACAAGTGTCAATTTTGGTTGGAAGAAATATCCTTTCTTGGACATATTATCTCAAAGGAAGGTATTTCGGTTGATCCAATGAAGATTGAAGCCATTTTGAAATGGGCAAGGCTACTAATGTGAGTGAGATTAGAAGTTTCTTGGATTAGCTGGATACTAAAGAGTTGTTGAAGGATTTTCTAAACTTGCATCTCCAATAACCAAGTTGACACGGAAGAATACTAAGTATGTGTGGGATGACAAGTGTGAGAGGAGTTTTGAAGAGTTGAAAGAAAGATTAATATCAGCTCCTATTCTGGCATTGCCTGTTAGTGGAAAGGAATTTGAAGTTTTCAGTGATGCATCCATCCAAGGACTCGGTTGTGTTCTCATGCAAGATGGAAAAGTTATAGCTTATGCATCAAGGCAACTAAAACCCCATGAGAAGAATTACCCGGTGCATGATCTTGAATTAGCCGCAATGATTCTCGCGTTGAAACTTTAGACATTATTTGTTTGGAGAGAAATGCAAGATCTACACGGATCAAAGTTTGAAATACATATTCACACAGAAGGAGCTTAATATGAGACAAAGAAGATGGCTTGAGTTGATTAAAGATTATGATGTGGAAATACTTTATCATCCTGGAGAAAGCTAATGTAGTAGCGGATGCACTTAGTAGGAAGAAGCAAATGGATGATGTGACTTTGATCTCTAGCCAAAGAGAATTCAGATGGATTTCATGAAGTTAGAACTTGAAGTTACATTAGAGCAAGTTGATGTGATATTGGCTCAATTATCCTTGCAACCGACGATTTTGGAAAGGATTAAACAAGTCCAAAAGCAAGATGATGTTGAGAAGAATAAAGATAGCCATTGGAGAAGGGAAGAGAAAAGAATTGAGAATTGATGAGGATGACATTATTAGATATGGGAATCGACTTTTTATGCCTATGGTTGAGAGAAGAAATCCTGAAGGAAGCTCATTCATCTTCATATTCGATCACCTGGGAACCACCAAAATGTATAGAGATTTGAAGAAAAATTTATGGTGGGAAGGTTTGAAGAGAGATATTGTTCATTATGTATCCAAGTGTTTGACTTGTCAACAAATAAAAATCGAGCATCAACGACCTGGAGGAGAACTTCGACCTTTATCCATACCTGAATGGAAATGGGATGATATTACCATGGATTTCATATCGGCTTTACCCAAGACTATTGCGAAGCATGAAGTTATTTGGGTAATCGTGGATAGATTAACGAAATCGGCTCATTTCGTACCTTTGAGGGTTAGAGATTCTTTGGAAAGGATGGCACACATCTATATCAAAGGAATAGTGAGATTACATGGGATTCCGAAGACAATCACTTCTGATCGAGATTCTCGCTTTGTCAGCCGGTTTTGGAAAAGTTTACATGCCGCTTTAGGTACTCAACTTCAGTTTAGTACTGCATTTCATCCACAGACAGACGGGCAATCGGAAAGAACAATTCAAATCTTGGAAGATATGCTTAGAGCATGTGCTCTAGATTTTGGCAATAAGTGGGATACTTATTTGCCACTTGTTGAATTTGCCTACAACAACAGTTTTCAAGTAACAATTCAGATGGCACCCTATGAAGCGCTTTATGGTAGAAAATGCAGATCTCCAATACATTGGGATGAAGTTGGAGAAAGAGTTATTTTGAGTCCGGAATTGGTACAACAAGCAGTGGATAAAATCCAAGTAGTTAAGCAAAGGATGAAAACGGCTCAAGATCGATATAAAAGCTATGCCGACATGAGGAGAAGACCATTGGAATTTGAAGTGGGTGATCATGTGTTTCTTAGAATTTCATCAACAAAAGGGATTATTAGATTTGGAGCTAGAGGCAAATTGAATCCGAGGTATATTGGTCCGTATGAGATCCTAGAAAGAATTGGACCATTAGCTTATCGATTGGCTCTCCCACCAACTTTCTCGGAAGTGCATGATGTATTCCATGTGTCACAACTTTGAAAATGCATCTCAATCCCGAAGCTATCATTTCTACACATCAACCGGAGATTCAACCAAATTTGAGCACGGTGGAGAAACCGATCAAAGTCTTGGATAGAATTGATAAAGTGTTGAGGAGAAAAGTAATCCCTTATGTAAAGGTTTTGTGGACGGGACAAACCGAGAGGGAAGCGACATGGGAGCCCGAGAACGAAATGAAGCAGAAGTACCCTGAGTTATTTGATAGTGTTAAGGTAAGCTAAGTTTCGAGGACGAAACTTTTTGAAGGAGGAGAGAATGAAATAGCCATGAAATCCTTAAATTGCATGCAAATATGTTATTGGAATGATATATATATATATATATGTGTGTGTGTGTGTGTGTGTGTGTGTGCTTAGCTAATGTAATTAGTGAATGTGTTAATTTATATGTGTATAGTCTTATAAAGTTTATATTATTGTTTGATATCTCTAAATGTGTGTATAGTGTAATTAATGTGTGTGTCTTTTTCAAATTAATATGCATGTGTTATGTTTAGAATTTAGTAAATTCACCTTTGAATTGTTTAGATATATGACAGAAATTTTGGCTAAATTTAGACCCACTTTTTGAGCTCAAATTTAATTCAAATGCATTTGAAATTTGCCTAAATTAACCTTAGGTCAAATATACCCCTAATGACTAAATTTGGATGAGGTTTGACTTTGTTTAGGCATGTTTTGGACACTTTTGGGGCATCCCTCCCTTTCATCCGAATTTTCTTTCTTTTCCTTCTTTCTTTCTTTTCTTCTTGCTTTCTTCCTTTTCTTAACCCAAAATCTTAAACCCTAAGTCAAGGTTTCTTACAAGCTTAAGGATTTGATTAGTATTCCAAGCCAAGATCCAATCATGTGAGTTTAATGCAATCTTTATCTTTTATTTCATGTCTTATAATGTGTTGTTTGTAAATGTTAGAATAGATATGATTTTTCAAGTGATAATTGGTGTGAGATGGATTTGATGCATTGATGATAGTTTGAATGGGATTAAGTGGCTAATTGAGTGGTAGTATATATCTTATAGGAGTGTGGATGTGTGGGGATGAGTATTTTAGAAGGTTGAAGAATGAGTAGTTGATATATGAATTTGAAGTGTGATTAGAGTTTTGATGCTTAGGAGTAGGATACATGTTGTTAGGATAGTATTTGGATCTAGTTTGGACTAAGTTTGGAAAATTTTTGAAAAATGAATAAGTTGTATTAAAACAGGGGAATTCAAAAACAATTTTCGTATAGGTTAGATTTGAACGTACGCCGGCACCTGGGAATTCAACGCCACCGGCCTAGAGGCAGCGTTGGATTCAAATTTCTTAAGACTGCCTGAACGCCGCCAGCTTTCACTAGAAAAGTCAGCGGCGTCATCTTTTACATTGTATGCTGGCCGCTGGGAATCAAGGCTGCTGGCGTATGTGTCAAAGCTGCACGCGTATCTGGGTAAGCGGACGGCTTAGACCTCTCTGGACGTTTTGAAAAATTTTGGGTTTTGGATTCTACGCCGGCTCAAGGTCGCCAGCGTAGAATGAAGGCGGATGGCGTACCCTTGAACACTGCCAGCGTTGGCAGTGTTGATTTTCAAAGTATCGAATACCGGCCCAAAGCCACCTTCTTTGGCTGCCGGCGTATCCCCTATGCTTTTGAATTTTAAGAACTTTTTCTAAAATTTTCCAAAGTTTGTTATTTGAGCAATTAAGTATTTGTTAAGCGATCTATGATATATTAGGATGTTTAAATGCTTTATTATGGCCTTTATTAATTTATTTGGATTTTTTGATATATTTATCTTTTATACTAGTTAACTAGTACTTAAGCTAAGTGTGAATTTAATATTGATTTAAACAGTGATAGATCCTCGTCCGGTCAACCCCGTTAATTCCCGAGCTATATCAGTACGCAGTAACTTGTTTGTCTCTTTGCTAGGGTAGGCATCAAGATCAAACTACTCTAAGATAAGAGAATACTATTGTTATATGAGTGTTGATTATCGTTGTTTGCCGTTGAATCTAGTTCGGAGAGCGACACCCTGCTTAGATTGGGGGCAGGGTACTTTCTCGTTAACGGATAGAATTGTTTAGGAGATATAAGTATCCGAGCTGCTCATATAAACCCCCTGAGCGTCGTGATGCATTACTCAGGAACCCCTAGTATTACGGACTACGCCGGAAGGTGGGGCTGCCTAGTTTGTATGAACAGTAGGGACCACTCAGGGAGGCGGACGTAATACTAGAACCTTATTGTCCGGAGTTTGAATACTCTCATGTTGTCTTACTCACTAAATACTTAATAATGAACAAGTAATGTTGTATAGTGCATTTAGCCTAAGAATGTGTGATCCACTTCGCATTTTGTATTAGTTACTTGTGTACTGGGCCTTTGGCTCATATTTTATCTATTTCAGGTGATGATTCCGATGAATTCTGTAGGAGTATGGGGTACGGAACCGACTTTGAAGATTTTCTTGATGGGCTGGAGGATTAAAGAATGACCATGGACTCAATGGACCTTATGAATGTAATAGATTAGATGAGATTCATTTTGGTTGATAGTGTAATTATAGTATTAGTTAGGTCGTGTTTTGAGGATTTTGGTTAAGGCTTGTAAGAAGCCTTTGGATGTAATATATATATATATATATATGTATATTAGTATGTAGCTAATTAGAAGAATAGTTGTTACCTTGCCAAAATGTGTGGTAGTGTTGCTTGACTTAGGGTTTTAAAAAAAAATAATATAATTATGTTTTCCATTGTATAATATATTTATGGAATTAGATAAACAATTACTCAAACAATTCCTTTAGGCAACCTTACATATAATCTTAGGGGTTATATGTGGTTGGGGAACCGTTATCTCCTATTTCAAATAGGGGTGATAACGGGTCCTTACAGAAGGAGTGAGAGAAAATAAGTGTTTTAATGAATGAAAGAAGAGAAAAAAAATAAAACAAGGCAGCCAAATATGACCCATGCTGCACGTGAATTATGTGGGAGGGAGAGAGAGAAATTTTGTTGAATTTTGACTTGAAATTGTAATGTAATTAATGGTATGTCAAAATAGGAGTAAATAAAGGACAATGGCAGCCATGAAAGAGTCAAAAATTTGCCATCAATTGTGGGATAATGTGTAGAAAGATTGAAGTAAAAAGTAAGTGATATGTGTAAGGTGTACTTGAAGGTATGGGTTGTAAAAGTACTTTACTAATAAAATTAAATAAAATTGGAAAATTTAGTCCAATTAATTGTAGCAGATTTTTCATAATTAAAATTAAATAATTATTTGAATTATTTTAGTATTTTAACAAATATGTTACCGGTACGGTCAAAATACGCGAATATGGGCTATAAATAATATTTTTATAACCCGAAAAATTCTAAAAAAATATTTTATGAGAATAACAATATTCTTAAAATATTTTTCAATTATTAAATTAATTTATTTTATTTTTAGTATCGGGTCTTAAACAGAATCTGATCCCGCAAAGACCCGAAACGAACTAAATTTTAGAAAAACAAAATTTTCTATAACATATAAAATATTTATCTTAACTTTATAAGAATAATAAAATTTTGTAATGAAATAAAAATGAATAGTGAAAAAGACTAATCAATTATCGATAATAATAGAAATACGATAAAAAGATTATAACTGTAACTTTTATAACCCGAAAAATTATATAACTGATATATTTAGAAATTTTATGAAATTACGAGTCTAATGGTACTATTGATATATTTTTGATATCTCGAGCCCCGAAACACGCTTTTCGAAGTCTGTATCCAAACGGGTTCGAAATATGTCAAAAATTTACCAATCTGATATTTTTAAACAAACTTATATTACTATGAGCTATTCTATATGTTTAAACTACATCTCGGCCTCTAGGGTTAGGGGCGCTAGATTGCCAGACTTAATTATTGTATTCTGCTTAGGGTTTCTGGGTGATTTTCCGGTTTAGATCCTTGCCAATTTGGGAACTAATATTTTATGTTTATATAATATATTTAATTTTAGAAATTTATTTTAAATTTTATTTTTGTAAATATTTAATACCTCTTATTGTTTTCGGAATTCTTTAATTGAGTTTTATTTCTGAAGGTCAATCATTATTTACTTTTTAATAGTTTGTTTTTGGGCTTTATATTACCCGATTTTATAAGTCGGAATTAAATATGGAAATTTTTGTACGTCGTGGTTTTGAATTTGAAGACTGTTGAGTTCTTATTTTATTTTTTAAGGATTTTCATTTTCTTAAGATTAAGAAATTTCTAGGTTCGTTCAAGATTTAGGACTTGTCGAAATTTGGTTTTTAATTTGGAGTGATTTTTAGGGTTTATTCTCGAAGTTCATCTTGGAATTATTTATTGAAATTTTTCGGGGCTTACAACGTATGCCGTCTATTAGGGTTCTAATACCACCGACTTAGAAGCGGTGTGGATAAGAATAGAATCATAATTTTTAACGTCGGGCTTAAGGCCGTCGGCATAGGATCAAAAGTTATTGGTATACATGGATATGCTGCCGGTGCAGGGGGTATTCACGGGCGTGGACCAACCCCATGTAACTCTCGAAAATTTTTGAAAATTTAGAGTTGTAGTCTACACCGGCTCAATACCGTAGGCATAGAATGAAGGCTACCGGTGTATCATTGAATGCTACCAGTATTAGTAAGTGTTGAGCTTTAGTGCATTATGTACCGGTTCAACGCTGCCGGCGTATCCCCTGTAGTTTTTATTTTTAAAAAATTTCTTCAAGATTTCCTAAAGCTTGATATATGGTCAATTGAATAATTGTTAAGTATTGTATGATGTAATAGGATGTTTAAATGCTCTGTTATGACCTTGTAAGAATTTATTTGAATTTCTTTGATTAATTATATTTGGAACTAGTTAATTAGTGCTTAAACCAAGTAGGAAATCCAATATTGTCTTCAATAGTGATAGAGTCTCACTTGGCCAACCCCATTAGTTCCCGAGTTATCTCAGGTACGCGGTAACTTGCTTTTTTCTTTGCTAGGATAAGCATTAAATCAAGTTACTCTAAATTAAGAAAATTTTAATAATTGATGAGTGCTGATTGTCCTTTTATGCCGTTGAATCTAGTTCGGAGAGCAGCACCTTGCTCAGATTGGAGGCATGGTACTTTCTCATTATTGGATAGATTTATCTAGGAGATATAAGTATCCGAGCTACTTATATCAACCCCCTAAGCGTCGTGATGCATTACTAAGGATCCCCTAGTATAACGGGCTACGCCGGAAGGTGAGGTTGCATAGTTTGCATTAACAGTAGGGACCAATCAGGAAGGCGGACGTGATACTAGATCTTTGTTGTTCGGAGTTTGAATACTCCCATGATGTATGACTAACTAAAGATTGAATAATAAGTTATTAGTTGTTACATTTTGCATTTGGCTTAAGCATGTGTGAATCACTTTGCATTTGTATTTGTTACTTGCGTACTGGGCCTTTAGCTCATATTTTAACCATTTCAGGTGATGAATCTGATGAGTTTTACATGAGTATGGGGTATGGAACGATTTCGAGGATTTCCTTGATGATTTGGAGGACTAGAGATGACATTAGACTTGATGAAATCCAAATTTTGTAATAGACTAGTTATAGTAGTCTTGTGATAGTATTTAAGTTGGATTTTATATGTAATTTTGTTAAGGCTTGTAAGAAGCCTTTGGATGTAATGTATGTATATATATATGTACTTAGCTATGTATGGCTTAAGTTTATTTCCTTTATGAAATATGATAATGGTGTAGTATGTTTTGTTAAAAGTTTTGAAAAATTATGGTATCTATTATATTGACTGTGTGGAATTAGACAAACAATTCCTCAAACAATTCTTTTAGATAACCTTACATATAATCCTATAGGTTATATGTGGTTGGGGAACTGTTATTGCCTATTTTAATTATAGGGGTGATAGCGGGTCCTTATAGTTGGTATCAGAGCATAGTTTGATTAATTGTTTGTGCAATTGTAATAGTTTGTTTGAGACTTGACTTGAACACAATTAGGTAGTATTGAAAAGAGTTAAGTTTATTTGAATAGTTGTGTATAATTGCCTTCTTGCTTGCTCCATATGCTTGTTATTTGTTCTCTTGCTTACTAATTACTTGTTACTTGTTTGATGACTTGCTAAATTGTTTATTATTTATATATGAATGTGAATGTTAATTTGATACGTTTTGCATGTGATTAGAGATTTATATACATGTGTGTGTGTGTTTAATATATGTATGCAATTGTAAAGATGGACAGGTTAAGGAGGTCTACAAGACAACATTCTGATAGATAAAGTATGCCACCACCACCACAATCATCATCTATATTTGCTCCTACTTCATCTTCTACACCGAGTAGTGAGACTACTCCATCTCCTGCATCGGCATCGGCTTCAACTTCGTAAGTTCCTCCACTGACTCAGATTCCTCCACCTCCACCTATGCTACCCATTCCTCCCATGCCACAAATGTCCACTGGTGATCCAAATTCCATGTATAGTATGATGAGGGATATGATGGAAATGATGCAGCGGTGTCAGATGATGATGTATCAGCAAACACAACATCTCATGCAGCAAGGTAACTAGCAAGGAATGAGACCAAATGAGGCTGCTCCTGTAAATGATCAATTCAACCAAACTAAGTTACATGATTTTAGCAAGATGTCCCAGAATTTGATGGCACTAGTATCGATCCTACAGTAGCTGAAGATTGGATAAAGGAGCTAGAGAAGACATTTGCTGCTAGTAGAACACTGGAAGATAATAAAGTTGATTTAGCGGTTTATATGATGAAGAAAGAGGCTTACAATTGGTAGAGATTAACTAGTAGAAATCTACAACAACCCATATCATGGAATGCATTCAAGGATACATTTTTCATCAAATATTTTCCAAATTCAGTAAGCTGATTGGTTGAACTTGAGACAAGGGAGAAAGACTATAGATGAATACTATGGTAAATTTTGTAGACTGTTGCGCTTTGCTGGAGGCGATTACCGGGATGAGAGAATGAAAGTTGAAAAATTTTAGAATGGATTGAATGAAGAAATTCAAAGTGAAGTGAAGAAATTTGAGTTACATACCCTATCAAATACTATGGCCAAAGCTTTGCTAATGGAGCAAATTCAGAATGATAGTGGAATTAGAAGAGCAAAGAGAGTTGCATTTTTGGGAAAGAGACCTGCTTTCACTTCATTTTGTGATAGTTATCGAGGTGTTAGTAAAAGAAAAAAGCCTTTCATGGGATGACAAGGAAATCAAAAGCCTACATATAAAGCTTATACACTTGCATTTGAGAAGAAATGCTTTAGGTGTTATGGTCCTCTTAAGTTATCCGATTGTAAGTGGACTCCCAATGCATTTTTTTCATGTGTTCAAGTTCGACATAAATCTAAAGAGTGCAAGAATCCAAAACTACCACTAGTCTTCTATGCATATTGCAAACAAAGAGGTCATCATATTGCTAACTACAAAGATCGACCTGATGTTAAGAGTGGAGTTGATATAAAAAAGGGAAAGATAAATGCTAGGGTTTTCACCTTACAACAAATTGAAGATACACCATCAGTAGGCACCTTGGCAGGTATTCTAAATGTTGCTAGTAGGGATGCTTATGTGCTGATTGATACTTGAGCAACTCATGCTTATATTTCTGAAAATTATATGAATGATTGTGAGCTTGTTTCTGAAACGTTGATTGATCGTATTATGTGTGTGACTAGTCCGTTGGTGATTGAAAATAAGCAACCCTGTGTGTGTAAAAATATAAATGTTGTGATTTCAAATGTGAACATGCCTTTGATATGATAGTATTGCCTTTATTTGATTTTGATGTGATCTTGAGAATGAATTGGCTAAATCATTATAAGGTCATGATTGATTGTTCTAATGCGGAGTTAAGTTTTGATTTAGATAAGGGGAGATTTACATATAGGTTGGAAAGGCTAAGACTTAAGAGTATGAACTCTATGGAGTTGTGGGAAAGACCAGTTGTGGCAGCTATGAATATTGAAGAAGTGGATATCAAAATAGCACCAAATGTGAATGAGTTTGTGGATGTATTTTCAAAAAAGTTACCTGAACTACCACCAGATAGGGAGATAGAGTTTCGAATTGAAGTATTACTTGGAACAGTACCTATCTCTAAGGCTCCATATAGAATGGCTCCTACAGAGTTGAAAGCGTTAAAGCTGCAATTAGAGGAATTGCAATATTTAGGTTTCATTAGACCGAGTATATCGCCATAGGGTACTCCTGTATTATTTGTAAGAAAGAAGGATGAGAGTTTACGCATATGCATTGATTATAGGGAATTGAACCGGGTTACTATTAAGAAAAAATACCCTTTGCCCAGGATTGATGATCTATTCGATCAGTTGAAGGGAGCCACAGTGTTTTCTATGATCAACTTGAGATCAGGATATTATCAACTTAAGAACAAATCTCAAGATATTCAGAAGACGGCCTTCAGAACTCGGTATGAGCACTTTGAGTTTTTGGTGATGCCTTTTGGGTTAACAATGCTCTAGTCGTATTCATGGATTTGATGAATAGAGTCTTCAAGGATTATCTAGATTCATTTGTTATAGTATTTATTGATGATATTTTGATTTATTCCCAAAGCAAAGACGAGCATCAAGAGCATTTAAGACTTGTGTTACAAAGACTTTAAGAGAAGAAACTTTATGCAAAATTTAACAAGTGTCAGTTTTAGTTGGAAGAAATATCCTTTCTCGGGTACATTATTTCAAAGGAAGGTATTTCAATTGATCCAATGAAGATTGAAGCTATTTTGGGATGGATAAGACCTATTAATGTAAGTGAGATTAGAAGTCTTTTTGGATTGATGGGATACTATTGAAGATTTGTAGAGGGATTTTCTAAAATTGCATCCTCATTAACAAGATTAACAAGAAAGAATATTAAGTATGTGTGGGATGACAAGTGTGAGAGGCGTTTTGAAGAGTTGAAAGAAAGATTGATATCAGCTCCTATTTTGGCACTGCCCATTAGTGGAAAGGAATTCGTTGTTTTTAGTGATGCGTCTATCCAAGGACTCGGTTGTGTTCTCATGTAAGATGGAAAACTTATAACTTATGCATGAAGGAAAAACCCTATGAGAAGAATTATCCAGTGCACGATATTGAGTTGGCAGCAGTAATTATCGTACTGAAACTTTGGAGACACTATTTGTTTGGAGAGAAGTGTAAGATTTACATGGATCACAAAAGCTTGAAATGCATATTCACACAGAAGGAGCTTAATATGAGGCAGAGAAGATGGCTTGAATTGATTAAAGATTATGATGTGGAAATTCTTTACCATCCTGGCAAAGCTAATGTGGCAGCAGCTGCACTCAGTAGGAAGAAGCAAGTAAATGATGCAACTTTGATTTCTAATCAAAGAGAGATTTAGATGGACTTCATGAAGTTGGAACTTGAAGTCACATTGGAGCAAGTTGATGTGATATTGGCTCAATTATCCTTGCAACCGACAATTTTGGAAAAGATTAAACAAGCCCAAAAGGAAGACGATGAAGCTAAAAGAATAAAAATTGCCATTAGTGAAGGGAAGAGAAAAGAGTTAAGGATTGATATGGATGGGATTGTTAGATATGGGAATCGACTTTTTGTGCTATATGGGTTGAGAGAAGAAATCATGAAGGAAGCTCATTCATCTTAATATTCTATTCACCCGGGAACCACCAAAATGTATAGAGATTTGAAGAAAAATTTATGGTGGGAAGGTTTGAAGAAAGATATTGCTCATTATGTTTCCAAGTGTTTGACTTGTCAATAAATAAAAATCGAGCATCAAAGAACTAGAGGATAACTTCAACCTTTATCTATACCCACATGGAAATGGGATGATATCACTATGGATTTCATATTGGCCTTACCTAAGACTATCGCCAAATATGAATTTATTTGTGTGATCGTTGACAGATTAATAAAATCGAATCATTTCATACCTTTGAGGGTTAGAGATTCCTTAGAGAAGATGACACATATCTATATTAAAGAGATAGTGAGACTATACAGGATTCCAAAGACGATTACTTCTGATCGATATTCTCACTTTGTCAGCCAGTTTTGGAAAAGTTTACATACTGCTTTAGGTACTCAACTTCAGTTTACTACTGCATTTCATCCACATATAGATGGGTAATCAGAGAGAACAATTCAGATAGTGGAAGATGTGCTTAGAGCATGTGTCTTAGATTTTGGCAATAGGTGGGACACTTATTTGCCACTTGTTGAATTTGCCTACAACAATAGCTTCCAAGCAACGATTCAAATGGCGCCCTATGAAGCTCTTTATGGTAGGAAGTGCAGATCTCCACTGTATTAGGATGAAGTTGGTGAAAGAGTTATTTTGTCTTGAATTGATAAAACAAGTAGTAGATAAGATTCAAGTGATAAAACAACGAATGAAAATAGCTCAAGATGGGTATAAAAGCTATGCTGACACAAGAAGGAGACCATTGGAGTTTGAAGTTGGTGACCATGTGTTTCTCAAGATCTCTCCAACAAAAGGAGTAATTAGATTTGGGGTTAAAGGCAAGTTGAATCCAAAATACATTAGTTAATATGAGATTTTAGAGAGAATTAGACCATTAACTTATCGATTGGCTCTATCACCGAATTTATCGAAAGTGCATGATGTATTCCATGTATCACAGCTTCGAAAATGTGTATCAGATCCCGAAGCCATCATTTCTATACATTAACCAGAGGTTCAACCGAATTTGAGCATAGTTGAGAAGCCGATCAAAGTCTTGGATAGAATTGATAAAGTGTTAAGGAGGAAAGTAATACCTTTTGTGAAGGTCTTATGGACCAGATAAACCGAAAGAGAGGCAATGTGGGAGCCTAAGGATGAAATGAGGCAAAAGCATCCCGAGTTATTTGAGTAGTGTTTAAGGTAAGCTAAGTTTCGAGGACGAAACTTTTTGAAGAAGAGGAGAGCGGAATAGCCATGAATTTCGTAATTTATATTTAATGTGTTATTGAAATGATATATGATTTTGAATTGAGATATATGTGCATGAATAATATAATTAGTGCATGTATTGAATATGTTGCATTTTGTATGTGTATAGTGCAATGAAATTAATATTATTGTATTATATATATTAATGTGTGCATAGTGTAATGAATGTGTGTGTCTTTTGTAAATTAATATGTATGTGTTATGTTTAGAATTAATAAAATAACTTTTGAATTGTTTAAGAATTGATGATAGAATTTTTACAAAGTTTAAGCATACTTTTTAAGCCCAAATTAAACTCAAATGCATTCCAAATTTAACCAAATTAACCCTAAGTCAAACATACCCCTAAAGTAAACTTTGGATTAGTATTGACCTCAATTTGGATTAATTAGAGTCTCTTTTTGGCAACCATTTTTCCATCCGAATTTCTCTTATTTCTTTTCTTTCTTTCTTCTTTCCATCTCAAAACCCTAAGCCCTAAACCAAAATCAACCACAAGCCTTTGGATTCAAAAATCACTCCAAGCTAAAGCTTAATCATGCAAGTTAAATGCAAGCCTAATCTCTTTGATTTATTTTCTTTCTTGTATTTGGATGTCAAGCTTATGGTAGGATTAGTAAATGCAATTGAGTTTATTTATTTATGTATTGATATATGTTAGGTTGTGCTTTGCTATTGTGTGAGCTTAGTTAAGTGTTAGGAAGTTGTAAGGAGTGTTAATAAGTGGTGGAACTAAATTGAGTAGTTGAAGTGTGGAATTGAAGTGTGATTGGTGTTTGAATGTTGTAGTTAGGTGTTTGATGATTAGAAGTAGAGTTTATGTTGTTTGGATGGTGTTTAGAATATAACAAGTTTTGGGAAGCTTAGAATAAGTTTGGAGAATTTTTGAAATGAATAGGTATTGTAAAGAAAATAGGGGAAACAAAACATTTTTGTATAGGTTTAATTTTGAGCGTACGCCAGCATCTGACACGTCAACGCCACCGGTGTAGAGGCGGTGTTAAAGGTGTTCAGAACCAATTTTCTTAAAGCCGCTTGAAATGCTGCCGGCATTTGCTAAAAAAGTTTACCAGTGTTTATTTTTCAAAACGTATACTGGCTATTAGGGTTCTAACACTACCGGCTTAGAAGCGGTGTGGATAAGAATAGAATCATAATTTTTAACGTCGAGCTTAAGGCCATCGGCGTAGGATCAAAAGCTGTCGGTGTACATGGATACGCTGTTGGTGTTGGGGGTATTCACGGGCATGGACTAACCCCGTGTAACTCTCAAAATTTTTTGAAAATTTAGAGTTGTAGTCTATACCGGCTCAATGCCGTAGGCATAGAATGAAGGCTACCGGCGTATCCTTGAATGCTACAAATATTAGTAAGTGTTGAGCTTTAGTGCATTATGTACCGGTTCAACGCTGCCGGCGTATCCCCTGTAGTTTTTATTTTTAAAAACTTTCTTCAAGATTTCCCAAAGCTTGATATATGGTCAATTGAATAATTGTTAAGTATTGTATGATGTAATAGGATGTTTAAATGCTCTATTATGACCTTATAATAATTTATTTGAATTTCTTTGATTAATTATATTTGGAACTAGTTAATTAGTGCTTAAACCAAGTGGGAAATCCAATATTGTCTTCAACAGTGATAGAGTCTCGCTCGACCAATCCCATTAGTTCCCGAACTATCTTAGGTACACGGTAACTTGCTTGTTTCTTTGCTAGGATAAGCATTAAATCAAGTTACTCTAAATTAAGAAAATTTTAATAATTGATGAGTGTTGATTGTCCTTTTACGTCGTTGAATCTGGTTCGGAGAGCGGCACCTTGCTTAGATTGGGGGCATGGTACTTTCTCGTTATTGGATAGATTTATCTAGGAGATATAAGTATCCGTGCTACTTATATCAATCCCTTGAGCGTCATGATGTGTTACTCAGGATCCCCTAGTATTACGGGCTATGCCGGAAGGTGGGGCTGCCTAGTCTTTATGAACAGACCACTCAAGGAGATGGATGTGATACTAGAT
This sequence comes from Combretum micranthum, assembly GCA_024138025.1. Taxonomy (NCBI): domain Eukaryota; kingdom Viridiplantae; phylum Streptophyta; class Magnoliopsida; order Myrtales; family Combretaceae; genus Combretum; species Combretum micranthum. The sequence goes on along the minus strand of JAMXBD010000629.1, from coordinate 23,877 downwards.
CCTTGTTGTCCGGAGTTTGAATACTCCCATGATGTATGACTAACTAAAGATTGAATAATAAATTATTGGTTGTTGCATTTTGCATTTGGCTTAAGCATGTGTGAATCACTTTGCATTTGTATTCGTTACTTGCATACTAGGCCTTTGGCTCATATTTTAACTATTTTAGGTGATGAATCCGATGAGTTTTACATGAGTATGGGGTATGGAACCGATTTCAAGGATTTCCTTGATGATTTGGTGGACTAGAGATGACCTTAGACTTGATGGAATCCAAATTTTGTAATAGACTAGTTATATTAGTCTTGTGATAGTATTTAAAGTTTTAGTTGGATTTTAAATGTAATTTTGTTAAGGTTTGTAAGAAGCCTTTGGATGTAATATATATATATATATATGTACTTAGCTATGTATGACTTAAGTTTATTTCCTTTGTGAAATATGATAATGGTGTAGTGTGTTTTGTTAAAATTTTTGAAAAATTATGATTTTTATTATATTAACTATGTGGAATTAGATAAACAATTCATCAAACAATTCTTTTAGACAATCTTACATATAATCCTATAGGTTATATGTGGCTGGGGAACTGTTATTACCTACTTTAATTATAGGGGTGATAGGGTCCTTACACCATATTCAACATAAAATGAGATATAGATACCACAGAGCATAAAAAAAATGGATAAACTAAGATTGAATGGAAGAAAGAGAGAGTGAGAGAGAGATAGAGAGAATAACAAAATTATTCGTAATCTAAATAAGATATATATAATAAAAATATGGATAAACTTAAGATGATGAAATGGATGTGAGAGAGAGAGAGAGAGAGAGAGAGAGAGAGTTGGATAACACAGATATGGTAAACCACTAAAATGAGATATGTATAACAGAAAGAGATACATATAAACTAAAATTGATATAAAAAGAGAAATGGATAACATAATTATGTGTAAACTAAATAAGATACATATAATAGAAATATGGATAAACTAAGATGATGATGGAATGGACAAGAGAGAGAGAGAGAGAGAGAGAGATGGATAACATAGATATGGTAAACTATTAAAATAAGATATGTAAAATACAAAGAGATAAGGATAAACTAAAATTGATATAAAGAGAGATATGGATAAACTAAATAAGATACATACAAGTTTACACATAATAGAAATATGCTATGTGTAAACTAAATAAGATACATATAATAGAAATATATAAACTAAGATGATGATGGAATGAATGTGTGTTGGTGTGTGTGTGTGTGTGTGTGTGTGTGTGTGTGTGTGGGTGGGGGGGGGGGGGGATTGTGTGTGTGTGAGAGAGAGAGAGAGAGAGAGAATGGGTTAGCAACACGATGATTACTTAACATCTTGAAGACATTGGGAAAATAAACTATATATTAATACCAAATCTTATAGTAATAATATTTAAAACATAACAATAATTAATCAATTCATTTTTACAATAATGTGGAACATAAAAATTAATACACATACACTATGAAGCATACTGTTACTATCGCCACTCTTAATTCTATTTAAATATTACATTTATATCAAAATGAAGCATAATAAAAAAAATAAAGAAATGAAAAATCAAAACTAAGGTACTTAGTTAAAAGAAAATTTATAGTATACTGCATCACAAGTATTCTATTGAAAATGAATAGTATAGTAATGCAATTATAGATTTTTTTTCCCTTTTGTCCTTTGTGATATGTTTTGCTTTAATTAAAAAAAAATATGATTTTTTTCATAAGATGAATTATTTGTCTTCTTGATGGATGATAATCTTATTCAACATTAAATTGAAAGCAATTTCTCATTTAGCAATGTTTAGAAAGAATCACACCAATACTTATTAAACAAAAAAAATTACATAAATATTATTGAAATATCGCATTTAATATATGGAATACTATATTTTCATTATGTATCCCATGAATTAAATATAGTGTAACAAAGTATTAATTACTATATCGCATTTAATAGATGAGACACATTAAAATAACTTAAAAAATTGTTAAGTATTAACAGATTTTTCGTATTATGATATTAATTAGATAAGTAACATTTACTTTGAAAAAACTGGAGGTACAAATGAAATACTAAATAGATATTATATAATTAAATTAATAGCAGATAGTGCACCCACTATATGTGTACTAAAAGATAATACGACAGTACGATTTAAATTTGAGATGGAAAATAGTATATTAATTATTTTGTACTTAGATGTTATATGATAGTAGAGTTAAAATTTAAGACAGACTAATTTTGTTAAAAGAATAAGTTGGAGAATATTCAATGCTTTTTCAAAAGGGAAATCACTTATGGTTACCAAATGAGATATTCATAAACAAAGATGAGATATTAATAAACATGAGAGAGAGAGAGAGAGAGAGATTGGTTATATAAAACTTCAGATGGTTAAACAATATAAAACAATTTTCACAGAAAAACTATATATTTATATTAAATTTATTAATAAAAAATTAGATTATAACGTAATTAATCGAGAATATTGCATGTATACTACTTTAAAAAAAATACACATAATCAAATTGTGGAAAAAAATTTACAAAAATAGTACTGTTTTATCATTTTTTTAAATTATATGAGTATCGCATGTCCAACAAACGATGCACTCATAATTATACGTGTATCGCCCATTGAAGGTGCGATACACCTCTAAATCTACATCGCATTCCTAATTTGCTTTTTAAAAATTTTTCACATTATGTCATTGTATCTTGTTTCCAAGATCGATATACATATAAAACTTTATGTCTCCTCTCCAATATACAATATAACGATACTATTTGATAATTTTTTTTATACAATTTGTATTTGTGTATTTTTTTACAAAGACAATAAACATGTGTTACACCCTCAATCAAATTATACAGAAGACTAATAATTTGAGACATAAAAATAAATATACATACACAATGAAACTTTTGGTAATTGTCACTCATAATCCATCTGAATAATAAATTTCTATAAAATGAAGAAGCATAATTAAAAAAAGAAAAAGGAAGATCAATACTAACTTATATTATGAGTAGTTGAAAATACAATCAATAATTAGTTGAAAAAAAAAAAAGGAAAATGCAATCAATAGTAAACTAGAACACAAGTGCTTTACAAAAAATTAGTATTAAATTATTACAATTTACAATAACTTTTTTTTTTTTGACGATATGTTTTGCTTCAATTGAAAAAAGATATGATTGTATTTCCAATACATGTACCATTTGTCTTCTTGATAGGCTATAATCATATTCAATGTTAAATTAGTTACAATTTTATTTATAAAATTAATCAAAATAATTAAATTGCCAAAGTAGGTCATTATTTTTCATTAGTAAATATCAATGATGTCACCGTTTTAGTATTAAAACATTAAAAAATTCTTAAGTATTTATTAGATTTTTCATGTTAAAATACAAATTAAAAATAACATTTTTTAATAGATTGTAATTATTTAATTTCTAATGAGTTAATTACTTAATAGCTACAGTAATTTTTTTCCTTTCAAAGACTGGATGAGTAATTACATAAAAATGAAAAACAAAAGTAACGACAAGTGGAGATACAGAGAAAAATTAAAAAAAAAAGTTTAAAATTTGGTTTTAAGTTACTGAATATTGTGACTATAGGTTTGTTGTTTCAATGCTTTTTTTTTAAGAAAAAAATTATGCATAAATTATAAAATTGTTATGTCATTGAGATATTAATGAAATAAATAATATCTCTTGTTAGGCTAGAATCTTATTCATCTGATATAATAACTTAGTCACTAAATTAATTTTTTTTATTCCTTTCACATAAGTGAAATTTTCATTAAGATCTTAATGAAATATTGACAAGAAAAAATATTAATAAAATAAATAACATTTCTTAATTGCATAGAAGCTAGAAGATCTTATTTTTCAAGGGATATTTGTTTTTATATTTAGTTCTTTGTTGAGATTTGATTGTTTGTTATGATATTATTTGTTTGTTTAGTTATTTATTAAGATTTTCTCCATCATCAATTTGATGTTAGTTAAGATAATTTGGTTATTATAAAATCTATAGATAGTTATCAAATTGATTGATATTTTCAAGTGAAAAACTAATAGGATAATTGTGAGAAAAAAAAAAAAGCAATTGTGAAAAGTGGAAGATAAACAAAGAAGAAAAGAAAAGGACAATTCAAATTAAAATATAGTTTAAAGTTACTAAATATTATGGTTAAAGGTTTTTCACTTTTAATTTATTTTCATTTGAATACAATAGAGATAATATTTTCCTACCAATAAATAAATATGGTTTTTTTATGAAAAACCTTAAAGCAATAACGGTACCACAAAAACTATAAAATTTTAATTAGATAAGCAATTGTGTAACTAATATAGATAAAATTCATTTATAATTGTTTATTAATATAACCACCTATAAAAAAATATTTAATGTCCACTTCTTGCTACTTGCTTATGACTTAGTTAGATTATTGCTATTCTTTCAAATGAGACAACATTATGATTTATATTTTGTGTTTGCAAGCACTGCTAGAAGTCATCTATTTCAACTTTTATGAATTTCTAAAAAAATTTGAGGCTTTTCATGCAATTTGTGAATGGTAGAGTGGTTTACATATAATGTTTATTTCTTTTTTTTATATTTCTTTATCTTTTTAAGTAGCAACCTATTGAGGGACCATGTTACTTTGCCAAATGATAAAGCAATATGGTTCCCATAATAAGTAGTTATTTATAAAATTAAAAATAAAAATAAAAATAAATAACTATAACAACTCACTCTATTATTTTGAATAAAGTATTTCATATAAAAATATGTTGTTGTGCTATTGTAGAAACAAAGTCCCTGTGAAAAAGAAATTAAAAATAAATAAAAATAAACTTGCTGCTAAAAGTTATATCCCCGTAATAACCTTGCTATGAAAAACAAAATTTTTAGTAGTGACTATAAATGCTTTAATAATTAATATTTGACAGTAGCTATATTTTTTTACGTGTGTCTCCGGTCTCCCTCTCAGATATGGCAGGATTTAGTTCAAAAGACCAAGATTTAGAGGTTGATGCATCAAGTGATGCATTCATCTATCCTCTGATTGGAAAAATTATATCAAACAAGTCCCTTAGGAGTGGAGATGTTGTCTCCATTATTCGCGAAGAATGGAAAGAATCCATTTATGGAAAAGTGGATATCAAATACTTAGAGGGTAATAAGTATCTCTTTACATTTAACAATGCTGCAATAGCTAAAAAACTTATAGAAGATGGACCTTGGATCATCATGGGACATTTTTTGTGTCCAACATTGGGAAAGTGATGCGAGCTTGAAGAAGCTTGAATTTACACACATTCCAATTTGGGTACAAGTGCACGGGTTACCATTTAAATATATAACCGAAAAGAATGGCAAAACTATTGGAAGCTACATTGGCAGAATTCTAAAAGTAGATCAAGAGGGTTTAAAAGGGGGGAAAAAACGAGGAAAAAGAAGAGGGTTCATTCGAGTCTTGGTGCTTCTTAACTGCTATGCAGTTATTAAAACAGGCATGTGGGTGACCCCAAACGGTGGAACTGTGCTACACCGCGTTGATTTCAGATATGAGAAGATAGCTAACTTGTGCTATAATTGTGGTTGCTTTGGCCATGCTATTAAAGAATGTACAAAAAAAGGTCTTCCTCACCCTCAATTTGGTCCATGGTTGAAGGCCACAAAAGGCACTATCTTTCATGTCGATGCTGTGGCCATTGTTCAAGTTAAAACAAATGATAAGTTGCTAGCTCCAGGGTTGAAATTCTGGGACTACATGGTATGTCTAGTTCTTGTATTGACAACGACGGTGCTTCTATGGCTGGTTGAAACTTGGTTTTTCGAATCAAAATGGTAAGTAGCTAATGGCCATTTATCTGAATCTAAATATTTTGTAAAATAAAAATATATTGATTAATAGTGGAATTGAATCGGGTTACGTGTATATGCTACGGTGATTTTTGCATGCAGGACAATAGATCTAGCTAATATGTGGTGCGGCTTCAGAAAATGGAATACAAATTCAGGAAAATCAACAAAATGGATGATGTTTTTGATGGGATGCAGATAAAGGACGAGAATATGTTTGTCCCTCTTTTGTCTTCGTTTAAATTTCTTGGTCCTGGACTTACCAATAATGTCAAAATAATGAGGTAAAAACTCCAAATGTCTATATTATGCAAGAAGGGATGATGCTTTGACTTAGGGAATGGTCATTTTTTTTAGTTTTATATCTTGACAAATCTCCTGGGGGAATTTGTAGGGATTATTAGTCTTATGATGACATGAGGAATCAATGAAACTGTTAGTGTCAGGGCATAAATTAGGATTGGAATTTTTTATGGCTTTTATTTTGTTTTAGGCTTTAATTTTGATTAACATCTATATTTAAATCTTTTCCCATTTCAATATAACACTATTGCCACACTTTTGCTTCATTACGTTCATGAAAAGGACCGCTGCAAGTTGATAAGATGATTGGTTTGTATTTATATTTTCTGTTTTGAAATATTTACGCATATAACATATATGTGCATAGATAGGAATGGGGGCAAGATTAAAAGCGAGAGTGACATCTCTGACATTATCAAATGCCATTTTTTTTAAATATTGATTAGCAAATTATATACGTACTGTATCGTTTACGTATATACACAACTAGTCTATAATTTATAATATAACTTCTCATATAAATGAAACATATAAAATATAATTTATGACTATTTGGTATTATCTATAATTTTTTATGATGTTTTATTATATTAATTAAAAAATACTTATGATTTGTAGTTTTACCAATAATTTGTATGTAAATTAACACGAGAAGACAATCATGGAAAAAATAAAAAATTTCATAAGAAAAATAAGATAATGAAGAGAGAGAAGGGGGAAAAAAAGACTATACAATGTAACAATATTTATAAGTAAAATGTAAACAATATATGCAATGATAAAAGAAACGTTTCAAAAGATAGAAGACGTGCAATGCTACATATAATAAAAATTTCTGACATAACTAACGAGAATAATCATGACAATGTCTTCATTTATGTGATGAAAATAGTAAATTGTAGTATTTAATTATTAACAAGTGTATGCTACTTCTACGATCTAATATGTGGTAGTTTAATTATAAATGATATATTTTATTGGATAAATTATATGGGCACACCTTGAAAAGTTTTGATCTTTTTTAAAATGTCAATATTTATCTTCTAGAGCAATTGTGGAGCCCACATTTTATGCTTCTCTAACAACAAATAAGTATTAGTACCTTTACAAAAAAATATTACCTTATATTTATTAATTTATTTAACCCAAATGCATAAAAGAAGACACTCAAAATCATATTTACCTTTTAAATCTGATGAATGGTTTAAGTGTTAGGGTATAACAAATGAATGGTTCCACTTGTTAATGTTGATCCCATATCTTATGCTATGATATATGCTGAACCTGAAATTTAATTTATTTGATAATTAAAGTAAAGCAATTTGTTATTAAGAAAAAAAAAGTAAATGTATCCTTTAAATAATTCAGAATTTTTATGTTGTCTTAAAATCTTGTATCATATTGTTGCATATCTTTCTAAGAAAATGTAAAGACCCGACATGCTCAATTCTTAAATTAAGCACACCAAGTCCCCAACCACGTATAACTCTTATGAATTATACGTAAGGTTGTCTAAAAAGAAGGTGTTTATGTTGAACATTGCTATCCGATTTTAGGTTATGAAATCGTTTAGTTAGATTTTCAGATAACTAGATTTAGCAGCGGAAATAAATTTTATAAAACAATTTAGAAATAAAGACATTTCAAAACTTCCACTCTTCTCAAGTGGAGAATTATTAGATTAAACAAAGCTTTGCAAAAGTTAAATTACAAAACATAGGTTCTACTATGCCCTTTAAAGAATATAACAAGTTTAAATCATAAATCTAGCTCTCACTAATAGTAAACAAAAAGAAATAAAATAACTAACTACATCCACGCTCCTACTCACTTTACTCATCCACAAATTCTCTCCGAATCATCACAAATGCCCAAAATCCGAGTGAAGCATCACCAATAGCAACAACATCATCATATCACCGTTTCATCATCCATCATCACCAACATCAATAAGAACTCATCATCATCAACTTCATCAACATCATCTTTATCAACAACAAAACCTGTAAAAAGAATAACAACAACAAGAATGAGCCGAAGCCCAGTACACAGCAACACAATTACACACGGAGTGACACACGAGCTTAACTAAATGCAAATGGGATAATCACAAGTTATTATCTTTCTTTGAAGTAAACAAATCAACACAGGAGTATTCAAACTCCGGGCATCAAGGATCTAGTATCAAGTCCGCCTCCCTGAGTGGTCCCTACTGTTCATACAGACTAGGCAGCCCCACCTTTCGGCGTAGCCCGTAATACTAGGGGATCCTGAGTAACGTATCACGATGCTCAAGGGGTTAATAAAAGTAGCTCGGATACTTATGTCTCCTAGATAAATCTATCAATAACGAAACAGTACCATGCCCCCAATCTGAGCAAGGTACCGCTCTCTGAACCAGATTCAACGGTGTAAAAGACAATCAACACTCATCAATTATTAAGTCAAGTTTAAGTTCTTAATTTATTTTAGATGCCTATCCTAACAACCAATATGCAAGTTACTGCGTACCTTATATACGAAATCCAAACAGAGTCTCAGAAGGAATTCCAGAAGATAATCTAGAAGATAAATCAGATATCCACTTCTGTTAAGGAAAGAGTTCGTATAATAAACTAAATAAACTAATCATCCACTTCATCAAAATCATATAAGAACTTAAGCTATTTATCCATTCATCTCAAACTCATTTATTAAATCCTATTTGATCAGACACTAATGTGGAACTCCACTATGGCTGCGAATATCGCCCCGCCAAAATATGGACAGTTCTCCTTTGTCTGTCAATTAATTCTTTTCACTTTAATTATAGTTTCTTATCACAAAACATAGCATATGTAAAGCATTCATACATAAAAGCATTTATATTCAAAGCAAATAAACATTTGAAACAACATATTCCCATATTATTCAAAGATCATCCTAATTCATTCATCTAAGCTAATTATTAGCTATTAACCTATTTTAGCTTAACCTTAGCCAAATTGATTAGAAGTAGTCATTTAATCTAAAACTAGTTCAAGTTGATTAACTTAAGTAATCTAATTCCTTTTAACTAATTCAAGCTTATTTAGTCAAGTTAAACTTAGATTCATTACTAATTCATTATACATATAGGATCTATGTCAACTTGAACTCACCTTAACTTAAACTTAGCTAAATTAATTAACCTTAATCATTTAGTTCAAAAACTAAGTCAACGATGGTTAAACTAACTCAATCTAATTCACTTTAACTCACTCAAGTCTATTTAATCAAGTTGAACTTAAGTTTGTTAACTAAGTTCATTTAAGTTCAATAACTAATCATAAGAACAAATAATAAACAAATCTTAAACTTAGCATGAAGGAAATTCAAATAAAATTCATAAAAATACATAACTCATCATTTATATACTTTCCAAGATCATTTAGTTTCACTAAGTTATCACAACATCATAAATCAAGCAATGGAAATCATATATACAATATAACTACTTTTAGTTTAATATCCTGGAAATTCAATTATTTGTTGAATTTATAAATCTATCTAAATCATGCTTAATTAAATCAATCTATCAACATAACACATCAAACATCACTTAGCTATCTCATTTTAACTCAAAAAGATCCATTTACACTTAACAATAAACATTTAGAAATCAAAAACTAGTTTTAATTTTGTTTAGGAAAACGCAACAGCCGGAAAAAATCAAAATTTAAGCATCTATACGTTTCGAATTTGTAAAAACTCATAACATGAAAGTTGTAGATCTCTTTTTAATCTTTTTATAGCAACTTGAATCACCTCAATCAGAGGTTGTATGAAAAATTTATGCCAAAATACGAAGAGGCTGTGAAACAAGGCACTGAGTAAAACGAACACCGGCACTTCAAAGCCGGCGGCGTAAATTTCAAAGCCGGCACGTAAAGGTTCAACACTGGAAGCGTTGGAGGCAGCTTTAAGAAAATGCATTATGTTCCCTTCAACACCACTTCAAAGCCGGCCGCATAGAAACTCCAGGAGGCGATGTTGACGACAGAACAGGTTTGCGAAAAGAGGTTTTTTTACACTTTCCTTTTATCAAAACTTCTTTAAATTTTCTACTAAACTTTCTATATCAATTCTAACATCAAATAAACTCTATTAACAACTCCTAACACTTCAATCTTCCACCAACAACTTCAAACAACAATCAAACCATCACAACTACTATTCATCATTTTCTTCCTCCTTTACAATCCGACCTCCAACAAGCATATATCAACAAATACATAAATAAACAGCACTCTCAACCCAATTCAACATTAATTCATCAACTATAAATGTAAATAACAAGTAAAAATAAGGAGAAATAGAAAACGAAAACTTAGCTTTTTGAGCCTACTCATGCAATTCCTTCTTCTTCTTCTTGTTGAAGCTAATTCTACTTGATCTCCTTTTTTTATCTTGTTTCCTATCCTTAATTTATCTTCTTGAATTTGAGTTTTAGAGAAAGCAAAAAGAAAGAGAGAAGAAGAGATGAGGAGAAGAAGAAAGAAAAGGGAAATGAAAATGAGGAAGAAGAAAAAGGGCAGACAAAACAAATAGAAAAGAAAAGGAAAGGGTAAAGTTAAATTTGGATAAAATAAAAATAGGATATAGGTTTAGAGCTATCAGATCAATATCTATAGTTCCAGAAGTATTTAAAAGATGATTTATGAGCCGATATGTTATAAATTAAGATCTTAAAATAAGAACTTAATTTAGGAATTTAATTTGGATACAAGATATTTAATTTGAGTTTGGGTTTAAGAACTGATATTTTTATTCAAGCAAATGAACTCAAATTTTACTGAGATTATTGAATTAGTGTTCAGGCTAAGAATCAAGAGTTTAGGAATCCTCTAAACATTTTTAGAACATGTTTAGGGATTTTAGGAATTTAAAATCTCAAAACCAACTTAATTATTAGCTAATTAAATTAAGCCAACTTGTCTAACTATATCATATAATTCATTTTAGCCATTTAAATTTGTCTAAAACCAATTTTTATTTTTGGTGAAGAGTTGGGGTATTTCAGAAAACAAACAACGAAATATAAAATTATCAGAAACTTTGTTTCATTTGATTATTAAGAGATGGAATAAATTTAGATGCAGTAATTCAATTCAATTTCATTACGTTTTGGCCCTTTTGAAAAAAGTCATCGCATTCTTTATGAACAATAAGTTTTTCATTATTTTCCAATAAAGAAAAGTATATTATCGACACTTAGAAAACTTCTCATATAATTTAATACTTAAGTTAGTCTTTTTTTTAAACATAAATTATACTTATTTAAACAAACGCCCACTTATAATTTTCTTTTCCTTAGACATATCGTCGTTTAATTTGAGATTTTTTATAATTTAATCAATATTCCACCAATTAGTATAATATAGATTAAATTGAGTAACAAAAAAATTAACACCAAAAGATAATTACAAATTTATAGTTATGTATTAATATGGAGTGATTTGTTACTATAATTAAGGGAAAATGGTACCCCTTTAAAAGGGTTCTGAGTGAGTTATTTAAACTCTATGCTTTTTTTTTTTTTCTATGAATTCAAATTCAATTAAGTTGATTATTTCCAATGTTAACAATCTTTTGAAGGATCCTGAATGCATAATTTCTAAATAAATAACCTAAGAATTTAGATTACCTTACTAGCAAATAAATATAAGATGGCATTTGCTTTTTCAAATTTGATGAGAAGATGGAAGTATTTCAAAAACAAGAATGTCCTAATTTTCCTCCAATGGGGCACACTTATTTGCTTCTCCCCCCTTTTTTTTTTATGGGAAATGGAACTAAAAGAAGATGACAAAGAAGAGATTTGATTCACAAGATGTCGTAAGCTCCAATGGCACGTCGCAATATGGTGAATCGATTTGATTGCAAGCAGGCTGTTAGACTCCACAGTAATTCTATTCAATCCTTTTTCTTTTGCCAATTTTTCACCTTCTAAAGTTGCTATAAGTTCAGCCATCTCCACTGTCGTTGCTAAAACAAGCTTGGCTACAACATAAATCAAAACGCCGTTACTATCTCTGGCGATAATTCCAGCTTTCCTCTGTTCCTGCCGGTCTCAAAAGCACCAACACAATTAATTTTGATTGTATTTGTAGGAGGTAGGCACTATCTATTCACCAAGTTCGGTTGCATGGCTACCATGTCTGGACTTGTGTGATTGCTACCAATCTCTTGGCACCGTGACTATTTGTACTGTTCAACTCCATAACAAATGTTGTGATCATGCCTACAAACAAGCTGAACTTTTCAAGGTTTGAGCTTGGCTAGTTTAAAAACTAATAAATTTAAGCTCAAGCCGAGTTTTTTATGTGTAAAAATTTAGACTCGAGCTTGGCTCGTTTAACAAAACGAGCTTTATTTAAGATAAAGTTCAACTAATCTATGAATCCAGTTCGAGCCAAGCTAAGTTTTTTATCAAGCTTAACAAGTTTTTATCTAGTCTAAAATTAAAATTTGAGCTTGACTCGTTTAAATAGCCATTTTTCTAGGGTGTTCATACTGGTCCATGACTCCATTTTTTGAACCGTTTCATACTGATTGGTTCTTTAAAAATACAAACCCTAATTAGTCTACTGTTAATGGATAATCTCCTTAATGGTAAACATTTTTTTTTGTTATTTTTTTTTTCGAATTTCGGTATTTAACTATTCGATATAATGGTTAGCCAAAAGCTACGGTTAATCATATTTCCGATTATAACCATAAAAAATAGACCCTTTCATATAATTACATTTAAAAATGGCAAATCGGCAAATAAAATGTCTATAAAACCAATAGATCCAAAATATACATATTAAAACAAATTACAACACAACAACAACATAATAATAAAAAACATATATTCCCAAATAGCACATGTCCCAAATTATAACAGTTCAATATCTAAAGTTAAGCATTACATGTATTCTTCATCACTTTCTTGTATTCCCCATCATACCTACCAAGAAGATATAGCTACACTGAAAAAAAAAAAAAAGCCAAGTTAATTTATTCATAAAAATGCATTCAATAATATATGAGTCTAAACAATAGAAATTAACTTACTTTCTATTCTTAATCATCAATTGTGCAAAGAGGATGACCTTCAGTAACCCAAGATGTTTCTACAAAAAAAAAAAAATAAATAAATAAAAGTAAAAATAAGGTGGGAAAAAATAAAGAATTTCAATATATAAGTAAAAGGTTTCAAAACAAGAAAAAATATAGCAAGTAGAAAAAAAAAATTATCTATGGATACCGACTTAAGTTGCTCCAAGACATGCTCAAGAGATATGAGTTTACTTAAATTCTTCAACCAATTTTGCCAACAAATTAGATCTTCCACAAGTCTAGGAGTAGGAGCACTGCAAGATGAATCAAGCACATGACCTTCAGCATTGAAAGCTGATTCACTAGCAACTGTAGACACAAGAATAGCCAATACATCCCTTGCTATCAAAGAAATTGTTGGGTAGTTAGATGCAGTTATTTCCCACTAACCTAATATATCAAAAGAAGGTACCTTCTTCTCACAATCATCATGAAAATATTTTTCCAATTCATCTTTAGATTTCTCACTTACTTCATCCCCACCATGTTTCACGTACTTATTATCTAGATATTTCCCTACATCATGATATCCATCAACCATAATAGGCAAGTCCACTTCTTGTTATTCTCCACTTGTTTGGACACTAGATGTAAGTTTGGAAATATTATAAGATTCAAACAAAGATTCCAAAATATATCTCACCTCTTCTTTTAGCTTGCTTGCCACACCCACTTCATAAAATTCACCGACCTTATAGTCAACATATGTCAATTTGCATCTAGGATGAAAAACCAATGCAACAAATAACAAAACATTATACTTCTTCTTCAACCTAAGAGCTATTGCTTTCAAACTAGGATTCTTACCTTTTTTAATCATATCTGCTATCATCGTGCCAAGACCATAAGATTTTTTCATATATTTAAAATAGTATCATAAAAAATCATAAGAAAAAATAGCAATTGTTGAGTTCAATGTGAATTTTGATGAGACAATTTAATGTACAATCAACTATTTATTTGTTGTAAATTACACTTAATTAGTCATATATATGCGTGCTTTGTGTGTGTTTTCTGCATGTTTTAGCATAAGCAAGAACTGTTGAGAGCAAGCCATAGCAAATGGTTGAGGGTTAATAAAGCTAAGGCCAAGTCTTGACAAGCTTAAGTATGCCCAAATAGTGGTCGAGGGGTCAGTCAAGGCCTAAACAAGTTAAGTGATTGAGGCTCGACAAGTTAAATCTGATGCGCGACAAGCTAAAGAAGAAAGTAAACTTGTCAAGGGTTAAGTCGATGTATTGAACTTTAAGGATCGACGTGCTAAAAAATTGAGGCTCGACCTGTATAAAACAAAGGCTCGACAAAGCCAAAAAAGCAAATAGTGCTATCGAGGGTCAAGTTTAGGGCTTAACAATTCATTTTTTGAAGTGAGGCACAAAATCTAGGTGCAATGAAGTGAGGCACGAAGGGTATTTGAGGCGTGACGACTTAAAGTCAGAGGTTGATGTGGAAAAAAAAAAGAGCCATTGGAGTATATTTAATGTTTGATAGGTTATAGATGCTATGTCTAACGGACTTTTAAATTTCAAAGGCCATTTATATACAAAGTCCTAGAGATAAACAAAAAAAAAAATGAAGTGCCAAATTATATTACGAGCTTATTAACTGTGATCAAACAAATTCCTTTTCTTTGTTCTCTTGTAAATAATATTTGCAAATTATTAAGAAAGAGAAAATACACTTTAGTGTTAAGTTAATATTAATTGCTATTTCTTTTAAAGCACTGAAAGAGAGAAGAATTTTTTTTTTTCCTTATGGGTGTAATATTGTTCATCTTGAGGCATCTTTTGAAATTAACTGAAGTGATGGTGAAGACTTCGAAAGAGGCATTTGGTGGATCGTGGAGAGTAGGCAAAATGTCGAACTCCACATTATATTTGTGGCTTGATTTTCTGTAAAGACCGGCCCACTTAACCCAATTATTAAGTGTGTCAAATCTTCCGACCACGCATAATACCTAAATATTAAGAAGAATATTCAAGTATTATACGTAAGGTCATCTTAAAAAGAGATATTTGTAATGGCTACATGTTTAAAACAGATATAACATTCTTATGTTTAGAATTAGAAACATTACCACTACATGAGTAGTGGGTCAACACCTAAATACAAGACATGCGTCATATCTTTATATACATTACAGATTCCCAAGGATCACATAAACATAGAGATCTCACTTAAAACCCAACTATATTACAAATACAATTAAACTCAAAATACATTCTAAGGCATAACAAATAAGCCTAAACACTTCACAAAATTTTACATCAAAAAGGATCCTAAGCATATACTAGGCCTCTCTCCTAGTCATCCATAGAGTCTTCCCAATCATTCCCATAGCTCATATCGTCATAGAGCTCATCACCAAAGTCACCTGCAAGATAGCAGCATGAGCCAAAGGCCCAGTACACAATAATGCAAACAAATACATATGCAATGCTCACTTAACTAAATACAATGCAATAAATCACCACAACTTCATTATCTTTTAGTTAAGTGAATAGAACAACACTGGAGTATTCAAACTCCAACTCAAGCTTAGGAATTCTAGGGGTCTTTAGTAACAGCAGCTGCTTAGGGGGTTGATATAGATAGACAGGATATCTATATCTCCTATATCCAACCGATTGAGAACGATAGCTTCATCTAGGGTTCATACTCCTTTATATAATCCACTTATCCCGGACTATAATATCAATTAGTTCAACGGTCCCATACCTATGAACTAAAACATATTATTTCCTTCTGAGCCTAAGTAGAGGATATATCAATATAGTTAATCCTATTAGCTACCCAATTAGCCAATAAAAGAAATCACCATTGTATCATGGTGAACCATTGCATCATGGATTTGAGTCATTGCATCATGGATTTGAGTCATTGCATCATGACAAAGAATTGGGCTAAGTGCCTAAACTACCGTGCCATTGCATCATGACAAGGTTGTCGCTTCTCAGTTCTGAATTCAACGACGTAAAGCACAACCAATTTCAATATCTATTATTAATCTTCGATTAAAATCAATTTGGTATATGCCTATCCTAAGCAACAATCAATCAAAGTATTGTGTACCTAATTCGATTCGAAATTCAAAAGAGGGTCTCCAACTGAGTATCTATCCCTGTTTCACATAAATCAAATCATATTAACAATACTATCCTAAGCCAAGCTTATATCTACTAGTTTAAAGCTTAGGAAATCATATGATCTTGATTAAAATCATTCAAGTCATAATATGACTTATATATATCATACAACCATCATACAACATCATACAAGTTCAATAATTAATCATAAAATTACATTAACTATCAAACATAAGTTTTTAGCTTTATTTGGAAAATGGAGCATGGAAAGAAATGAAAATTCTTCCTTGATAAGTTTTTATTTTGTAAAAACTCAAAACATAAAAGTTTTAGATATCTTTTTAAGCTTTTCCAACACAATTTGAATCACTTAAACCAGAGTTTGTATGAAAAAGTTATGATTAATTTAGAAAAACATGTTGCTGCAAGGGACGGATCACGCCCCATTACTCGCCCGTGATTTTAGAAAAATTTGTCACCATACCAAATCACGCCCTTTAGTTCGCCTGTGACTAAGGAAAAATGTATGATCAGTCCAAATCACGCCCTTTACCACGCCCGTGATATCTTGCCTAACGAATTTTAAAAAAAATTAGATGATATCACGGGTCCTAGCTTGCCCATGACTTCTCCCTTGTTTCTGACTTTTCACACATTTCCTTTGTTTTAACTTCAAAATTTAACTTTTCTCAACTCCTAACATGACCTAAACCTTATACAAACTTCATACAACACTTCTTGTACATTTAACAACATAAAACAAGAGTGATCTCCACTCCTCAGCATCAAACAAGTTCAAACACTACTCTATAAGAATCAAACTCTTCTTCATCAACTTTCATCAACTCTAACACACTTCAAACAATTCTAATACTTATCATACTTCAATACTTCAATTCCAAACCACATGAGAGCCTACTATAACTTATCTACAACAACTTAAGCATTTTAAAGCTTTCCTAATAACTCTACAACATCTCAACAAGAATTCAGCATACCAACTACTTATATTATAGCCACATGCATATTTCATGGATTAAGAGGGAAATAAAGCATCTCAAACATCAAATAAACTTACCTCAATGTATATATAAGGATTGGGAAGGATTTTTTGGTGGGCTGAGTCCAAGAAAACTTGATTTGGGTCTTGAAAATTTTTTGCCTTCTTGAGTTACGATTTTTTTTTCTTTGTTCTGTTTGGATTGTCTAATGATGAAATTAGAATTTGATGTTTATCTTAATATTATTGACTTTTGGGAGGGCAGATTTTGGGAAGGCTTGGGCCTTATTTGGGCTTAGATTTGGACTTAAGAGGCTTAAAAAAATCTGCTAAGTTTAGGATCTAATTTAGGCCTAAAACAAGTTTAAATCCAACACATATAATTCCTTACAATAGCAATTAACACTATCATGATAATTTCTAACATGAATAAACTATCAACCTAAATATATTTACCATAGCTTATTATCTAATCACATGCGTTATAACACACCTAACATTACAAAGACACTAGTCCACTCAAACACATACACACATATAATTATCAAATTTAGCATGCATTAATATATATATTAAAATTATGGCTATTTCATTTTCTTTATCCCTCTCTTTTATTTTATACATTCTATTTATTATTTATTTAATCCGCTACAAATCCTTTTTTTATCTTTTGATTTTAAAATTAATTATTTCGAAATTTTAAGGAAATACTTAATTCAACCCTAACATTCCCCTCCCCACTGTTGAGTATTCCTAGTGTATTTTCACAATGATCCAACATATTCCCAATCCTCAAAAGTTAAAGTACCTTTCTTCATTGTAAGATCCAGATAATACTTATTATCAATGAGTTATAACAAATCAAAAGCCTTTTACAATTTCAAGGTTGCCTTAAACCTCAAGTATATTGAGTTTCATCTAGTCTTCATATGTAATCACAAAAGACTCTTTCTATCAGTCTTCCCTTTTTCCACATAATTTTTACAATTTTGGTTTCTAGAAAGAGAGGATTTCACATGTTTTACAACATGTCTAATTCTCATAATGGATTCATCTATTTCAGATAAACCCTCTTTTACAACCAAATTAAAATATGTGCAGCACATCTCGCAGGGAAATGCTCACCCCCCAAGGCACTTCCCTTTCGACTAGTTAGTCTTTTTTTTCCAAATATTGTTAGCCTAAATGATTTGAAGATGCATTATCAATAGTTACAGTAAATACTTATCTAATCCCCAATTAAGTAAACACCTCTCAATAGTTGTGCCAATTACCTGCCTAGAATGACCAGCAATAGGACAAAAAGCAATAATTTTCTTGTGCATTTTCCAATCATCATTAATAAAGTGGGTAGTACAAATTTTGAATGGATGTCCATGTATCAGTAGTAACACAAATTATGGAAGACATTTTTTCAAACTAATTTATCAATTTCCTCCTTGTAAATATTTTAACAATCTCTTCCTATAGTTGTATGCGAAGGAATTCAAAAATGTGGTTGTATCACTTGACAAAAATCACAAAAACCCTTATGTTCTACAAAATTAATAGATAACTCATCATAATAGTCATTCTAATAAGACATCTTCTACATTCTTCTCGATCAAACTTCCACTTGGCAAGCAAATTTACACAAGTTCCCTTAGCAAATTTAAGTTTAGGTTTAAAGCTAACGTTGCTTAGCTCTTGTCCTTATTATAAGGATGCTTTTTACATCTACTTAGATGATTACTCAAACAACTTGTACCACTAGTAGAGGGATATAGAAGAGACTCGGTGCAATATTTACATGTAGCTTTAGGATCATTGGCATCATCATTCTTCTCAAAATGTTCCCAAACTTAAGACTTTCTTTTACACACCTTTGAATTAGCAAGTTAAGGGAGAGGTGGTCTTGCTACATTACCATCACTACTCGAAGGTTGGGAGCTCACATTGTCATTAGTTAAAGCTTGAGGAACTGTATTTGAAGTAGACTTAATGGTTTTCTTACTATCCCTAGTGCTAGACATCTACAACAATATTAAAAAATAGACATATTAGGTAACATTAAAATTAATAAGTGAATCTTGGAAGCATAACAACAAGAACAAAAACAAAACAAGTTCTACTAGCTAATAGATATCGTCAACAACACATTCAACCAATAATAAAAACAATTATTGTCATACCTCTGCAAGTGAAATAGAAATAGTCTTCAAAACCCACTTATGTACTAATACATAAATATGCATGCCTATGCAATCAAGCGGTTATGAAATAAAAACCTTACTGTGATCTCAACACAATATTATGCTCATGAACTAACCATTCATAACTTGCCTCGTCTGCTTTATGATTAATCTATATATCATTTAGTCTTAAATTCAAGGCATTAATTATTTTTTCTTTTATTATTAGTAATATTTTCTTTATCTCACATCTAATGTTCGCATATAAAAATTCAGCACAACCCCCACTCATCTTTTATTATTAGTATTATTATTATACTCATTTCTAAGGTATATGTTGGGACTCATAATGTAAAATCTTTTTTCTAGCGTAGCCTCCACTCAACTAATTATTTTTGCCCCAAATATAACCTATAGAAAAAGCCATCACCAAAGCACTTTTGTGCAAAATGACATAAAATCATAGGTTTAAGAATTGGAAGTTAGAACCAATTCTTGCAGGTTTCAAGGTTAGCACATAAATAAGCATAAAGATAAACGGCCTTGCACCAAATATATAAAACTCTATCTCTCTTTCTCTCACCAAGGATTTATCTCAAACTCAATCTCTCTTTCTCTCTTCTCTCAGCATGGTATCCCCCTCTCCTTTCTCTCTTTAACCCCTTCTATCTCTTTGAAAACACAGCAAATTTAGAATAACACCACCAAACCACCAACGTTTGAACTCCCAATGCTACCATAGCTTCGAAAACCATTAATCAAAACAAGTAAACCACTCAACCATGAAATCACCAACAAACCCAGAAACCTACCTCTAACAACCACCCATCTTTGTCCTCTTTAACAACTCATAAACCAAACACTAACTTGGCTATCATTACTTGCCGAACTTAGAGCAGATATGGCAATAAATTCATCGTAAAAAGGATGATGAAGTTCAGAAGTTTACCTTATTGTCGTCATCAGTGAGTAGTGGAGAGTGTCAAATGTTGGGCCATGTGGAGATGAGGTAAGGAGTTAGCAGGATCATGAGGTTGATACTTAAGTGGTGAGAGTTATGCTATGTTTGGCAACGATGGAAAGGTGCGTAAGCGAAAGAAAAGCAGAGGAAGCTGATAGAAAATGGCTGAAAATGCATGTTTAGTTATAGTGGAATGGAAGGAAATCATGCATAAAGAGAAGAAAGAGGTAAAAAAACTCAACGCCTTATTTTCTCTCCAAAATTGGGGAGAAAGCAGTGGAAAGTGAATAGTATCCATGAAAATTCATTTATGTCCTCAGGAAGTAAAAAGCTACAATTAGATGAAGAGGTAGTTTTGTCAATCACTAACTCAATTTCTTTTTTTTTTCCCCTTTTATTTCCTTTATAAATTACCAAACATAAAACAAATTTTCCACTTATTTCCACTTCAACTCATTTCCTTTTCCACCTATTTCTTGTTTCCACAACTTTCCATGTTTTCTAAAGTTGTCAAACATAGCGTTAGTCTTAAAAGGAAAGAGAAGTAATGCTATTGAGAGGAAGTGAGGATGAGAAAAAGTTAAGGTTTCCATCTATTTATATTTTTTAAAAAATTATTTATATGTGTATTATATATATTTATAAATATTTGTCGGTTTCTAGTGGTTGTAGACTAAAACTAAAACCGAAAAATGAAAAAAAAAAAACTTTAACCATAAACCAAAACCGATGAATTGCTAAAACCATATTTTTAGAATTGTTTTTTTAGTTTCGATTCGGTTTTTTTAGTTTCATTAGTTTTTTTTTTTCACACCCTTACATTTTTCTATTTATTTTAAATCTAAAAATAAAATATAAGAATTTCTAAATATATATACTAAGTAGAAATTAGTTTTGCTATTTTAATTATATATTAATATATAATAAACATAGAACTTATAAATTTGCTAATGACTTTGTTAATAGCTTACTCGCGAGTCTGCCCACAAGTTTAAAATGAGTTGGTTCACGAGCTAGCTTATAAGTAGCTTTGCCCATTTGTAGCCTTGCTGTGATTCATCAGATTGTTAACTGAATATTAGGACATGATGACTTGGAAAAAAGCTCTATTTCTCTCTTTTCATAGCTACTACAAAATAATGGTGATCTTGTCTCCTCTGCTTTTCTCCCTTGTGATAGGCATAACATTGAGATAACCATAAACCAATCATGAAACCTGGTTGAAACAAGTTTGATGATACCTATTTATTGTAAGAGGTAGATAAGTGCTAGGGCTTCACAATTGCTTTAGGGGGTAAATATTGACTTTTTAAAAATGTGGGGTCTATGTAATTTCAAAATTTTTCAAGATGTTGCATAATTTACCCTGTATTGTATTTTATTTATTGTTCTCCATTGATAAAAAAAAGGGGGGGGGGGGGGGGGGGGGGGAATTAATGGAAAAAATTATTTTTTTCCCCCAATATATTTGACATGTCATTAATATTTTTAAAATAATCTATAAACATGATAAGTTATAATTTTGATGTTGGATTTGAATAAAATTAATTATGAAAACATTTTTCTTTTTATTAGTAAAAGAGAAAAATTGAAACATATTAATTAATTTTAGTATTTACCAATTAGAACTAAATACGATAACTTTTATTTTTAAATTTAAAAATATTGATTTAAAATTTTTACTCCCTTGTTTTGGAAAAAAAAAAAAGTGATGCAACTTTACTTTTGGAATGTGTGTGATATTTGGAATCAACAGGTAGATTCTTATTTAGTGCAACTCTTAAGGATTTTTCATTATTATATAATGTTTGAATTAGCACTAACGTAGCAGACAGGGGCCCTATCATTGTGGGCTTGAAAAGCGCGTTCCTGTATATACATACGTATTTATATTATATAAGTTTGACAATCATTTAAAAATAATGTACAATTAATACTGTTATAAATGTATAAAAAATTTAACCTACTCTAAAATTAGATTAAAATAAATAGTCATTATTATGATACGCTGTAATGATCCCAAGTCAACAAATGCTCAGTGGCAGTGCTCCCTTTCTTTTTCTTTTTTATTATTTTCTTTCTGGATCAAGTGGTGCTCGCTCCATATTGGGCGGTAGGACCGTGGGACTACACCTGATTGGGCTGGAGAACAAAAATTTTCTATTATCCCAACAAGTACTTTGTTTTGTTTCTTTTTTATTTATTTTTTGTTTTTTTTTAAAATAAGGCCATGTAGTATATTTATGTTCAAGCTACTTGCTAATGAATCAAACATCTCATAAATTATTCTAGTTCAACTTTCAAATTTTATAGTTTTTAATTCAACAAGAATCAAGTCAAGTATAAATTCAAACTATTTGAGTAGAAATCAATTAAGACTCACATTCTCAATATCCAACTTAACTAGTTTAAAAGCCTAATCCAACTATCAAACTGCAATCAAGTTTAAATGTTATTCTATTTCGAGCTAAGTTGGACATTATTATTAGAATGGGTGCGATACGTGTAAGCCCATAGATTTTTTGATATTCTTAAGTGAGAACCCTAGAGATAATACTAAAACCAAAACCATAAAACTGACCCAAGTTGAAACTAAATTCTAGAAACCCTGGATGGAATCAGATAAACATTCAATAACCCTAAGATATTAGATGAACTAAGTAAAGCTTCAAACCCTAAAGGTAAATAGCATAACAAAAACGTGTCACCATCAAGACAATCCCAATTGTGATAACTCAATCAATTCGGAAACCCCATGTTAAACAATTCACGTATCTAATCATTAACGCAAAAATTGAGATAATATATTCAATAATACTTAATAATGAAATAAAGAAAAAAAATATTTTCCTATAATATAGTATTAAATTATCAAGTCAAAATTTCATCAAATAAACCAAACAATTATTGTACCCGATCAATAGCACACAAATCAAGATAACAAAACTGGATAACAATCAATGATAAAAATAATATTAAATTACCTTGCTAGGGAACTTTTATGGTCCCATCGATAAGATCATCCAATCAATTATCTAACCGTTAAAATAAATATAGTAATTACAATATTAACTATTTCAGTGGTTTGATTATGGTTGGATATGGTGTGAGCCGTTAGATAGCGATAGAACTGGTCCCATCAAAATTAATGATGTGACCATAGAATTTCCCTACCTTTTTAATATCTTATACTAATTTGTTGATTCATAAAATCGTCAGTTGAGCAAACTTTTACGTATTTCTTATTTTCTATTGGTAAATATTTTGTCATTTTAATTACTGTTCATCACTATTCATCAATAACTTTTGT